>CM043015.1:206289476-206695738 GCA_023690525.1 Holotrichia oblita
CCTCGTTCCCCTATTTTGTAAAATATTCGTTTATAAATCGATTTCGACAATGGGGAAAAGGCAACGGCCCAAACATGTTAATTTTCTGTTGTTTTTTTTATGAGAGATTGCTAGTCCCCCCTTTATGCAGATCCAACTTTTAACAGTTACTGGAGACTGTTCTACATTTCTCTTGAGTTTTGCAAATTAATCTTAAAAAAATATCGATGAAAAACAAAACATTCTTCGCACCTTTCCCCTCTTCTCCACATTGTCGAAAATCGAAAATCAGTTCCAAGAGTTATTCTGAACATGGTTTTTATAATAGTTGCGTTCATGATGTAGTTCATGACATAATTAGGAAAAGCTAAATTTTATTAAAGAGGGATGGGGAGACCCCTCTTTCCATAACCAACGTTTTACAGTTATTGCAGGTTGTTCTACATCGTTCTACAAGTCTGACAAATAATATAAAAAAAACACAAAATAAACATTCCTCGTCTCATACCCCTCTTCTCCTCCCCTTCTTCTTTCTGTTGTCGCAAATCGAAATTTCAAGTTATTCTCTTTGTTCTGAACATTGTTCCAGAAGTTGTTCATTGTTCATTGAAAAATTTCGCCTCACCCCCATTTTTAAATTCGAAATTTAGAAAATTGTTCTAGATTTGTTCTAAATTTTTTCAAAATTCTAATCTTCTAGCGAAATTTTATTTTAAAGAAAACTAATTCCCACCTTTTATTTTGGCCCCTTCTCCGTATTATCGAAAATCGAAATTTGTTGTTCTATGTTTGTTCTAGATTGTTTTTCAACATTTTAGCGCTCTATCGTGTTTATTTTGTGAAATAATTTAAAACAAAAGAACAAAATCTTGCCAGTTCCTCCTTTTGTTTTTTTGAAAATCTAACTGTGACTGTCTAGAAGATCAGCCTTTACTGCTCATATCTTAGGACACTGGACCACATCCCATTGTATTAGGCTTATTTCCACATACGGGGCGTTGTGGCGGCGGACTTAGTTTCCCAGGTTACTCGTGGAATCAATCATGGAGAGAGCAAAACTTCAAACTAAACCTAGCTGGAACAGCACCACAACCAAAACCGAAATTGAGCTTTCAACCTCCCAAATGACACTATCTCATAAAGGAGAAAAGAAGGTGGGAGAGAGATGTTCCTCTTTCCCAGCACTTCGGGAATTTACCCGAGAAAAATCATTGATAAGAAAAAAATTATTTATAAAAAAGGTACAAAATATGGCATGCAAGTCTTCGAACTGTCCAGCGTTGAAAGTTTCCTATTTAGGTATTCAGTTGACGACTATTTTCATTTTGACACTAATTTGTTCAAGTATCATTAACTACATTTAGTTGTTTAAAATGTCTTCCTCTAAGATGATTCTTAATTAATCTCGGTTACAATGTGGTTCAATCTTCCACATTCCAGAAGAATATGGTTGATGTCCCCAACCAAGCGGCGTGAAGATGAGGTGATCTTGTCATGCCATCCTCTCGTATTGACGTTGTTTTAAATTGAGTAAAGATTATGACCCTTCCAGTACAACATCCTTGGCAAAGATCTTTCATAAAAAACCCAAGAAAAACTGCCATCATCACTGTATAAATTAAAAATTAATTGTACATACAAGGAAAATGTACACCTAACGAGTCGCCACTGTCGCCTACTTTATACCACAGATAGTCAGCCTGTAATGGTCCAATAAACTAACGCCTTCATTTTAGCGGACGGCTATTGTTGATTTCTCTCGTTGGCGCTCCAGGCGTTAACGTGTTCGCATTATCTTTAGCCTCAATGATTGATTAGAAAAAATTAATTTTAATTATACACTATTATTTTGATTGATGTGAATTTTTACTGTTAAAATACACGTACGAGATTTCGTACTATACATGAGCATAAAACGTGTGAATTATTTTTTTTCCAATTCTAAAGTCGCATCATCATTTAATATCGATTTATGTTTGATAAAATTTGGCGCCCAACGCGAAGTATAATTTAGAAATCATCACCACACACCGTATATATAAAATTAGAATTCAGAAAAAAAAAATAAAAACGATAAAGTTAAAGTTTACGAAGGCTACTAACAATTGCGCATTAATTGAACAATATGATTAAAACCTCCCATGGCCGGCCCACATCCTCATCTTTCCGTATCCATTTGGTGCACAAGCGCCTGAGCTTTCGAAATCCACCGAGGATGTTGCCGCATGACGTTATGAATCATCGTCGTCTTCGCTATAATCGAGCTCCTCTCTTCTCTATCCCATCTCGTAATCAGATGCATACAGTCGACGCGGCGCAAATGCGCTTCCCATAAATCTATGATCGCTGAAAACAATCGAGTTCGCCATCTACGGGGAAACCGTGTTGCGTGCAATTTAACTAGGTTGGTGTACCTATCAACCTGCGATAAGTGGGTATCTGTGCGATGAGAGGCCGGAAAATATTATAAAATTACGTGATCGTGTGCTGTAGTTGTAATCTGGATAAAAAATCTTTTGGTTAACAGGATGTGTCAATGTTGAAGGAATTTTAAGTAATGATAATTGCTTATTAGTCATTGTTTGAGTTCGAAATATTTTGTTTTACAGCTTCCCTTGTTGTTTGTTTGACACTTTTTAGACGAAATAATGTCGTCTTTTTGACGTCATGACACACAAACCTCCACTGTAAAAAAATGACTGTAAACTACACTTTAGTTTTTCTGTTAATATGCAACTACAAAGTCTTGATTTATTCGACGTCAGTCTTTAAAACAGACACCGATCACCATTCAATCACACAACAGCTTGCTAACAAAGCTTGTTTCGTAAGTAGCGTGTTCTACGTGTTCTACAACATTCTACAACCTTTTCGTTTATGATATGATGATTTATTAAATTTATTTTATCGAGTTGTATTTGATCCATTTTCACGTAATGAGACCAACGTAGAGGTGACTACCTATAGTAAAATATTGTTAGTATTTCGAGTTTGTTTGATTCATTACTGTAATTACTTTATAAACAATATATATCTAAAGCTGACAGCGAAATAACGTCATTCTGAACACGTCTATACGACGTCTAATTTCTACGTGATTGGTCTGTGACATAATCACGTGATCTGAGCGTCATTTAGACGTCATATTTAAAGTTATAAGGACGTAAGCGATGACCAAATTATGACGTAAAAGTGTTATCACTGTTTATTAGTGTTTAGTGGGTTGAAGTGTTTAGTGTTCTACTTCTGCACCAAGAGATCCAGTGAAGAACTTCGAATGTTTGGGAATCGTCGAATGCCATTTCAGGCATAGAGTTTGTGATTTCGGTCGCTTTTCTGATATGCTTCTTGCCTCCCCATTTATATGTATAAATATGTAAGGGGAGTAAGTTTAATACGGTTTCAAGAGCGGTTGTAGATGTGCTTTCTACGGCACAATTGCTTTGGATTCTTATTTCAGAGACTGAAACAATACACTGACGACAATTCTGTAATAAATCGGTTTATTATTTTATTCGGTGGTGAGTTCTTTATCTGACTTACAAGTATGTATTGTGGCAAGGCCTTTTTTTGTAGAGCATTAAATTTTCTACGTACTGTCGAAGAGACAACTATTCTAGTTGTTATGGTTTTCAAGTTTTCGAGTTAATTTTGTTCGTGGCTAAGCCAAGCACCGACCATAGGTGCATGATTTCTACAGTATACATGACAATAATTATTAAACTTGGGATATCATTCTTTATTAGCACCAGATAGGATATACTTAGCACCACCTAGCACCATCAATTTTAGATCTAGCACCTAAATACTTTTCCAGCAAAAAAAATTTAAACTATAAGAGTAACCATTAACTTGCCTCCCCCCTCCCCAGTTGACATATTTATCCAAAAAGCTAGCACCAGATTGCTTAGAGCTAGCACCAGCCCGCAAAAAGCTAGCACCACCCCAACTTCCGTAATAATCGCACTTCTTTTCGGGGGAGGCCAAGTTAATGCTGGCCCCCACTTTGTCGCGTACTACCTCCAAAACCTAGCACCAGGTAGGATATACCTAGCATCACCTAGCACCATCAATTTTAGACCTAGCACCTAAACACTTTTCCAGATAAAAATTGTTAAACTATAAGAGTAACCATAAAGCTTTTGAGATAAATACCTCAACTGGGAGGGATGGGGACAAGTTAATGGACCCTTCTTATTATCTGTCCTTGTTTTCTGCAGTTTGTAAATTCTTATATTCCTTCTGACTATTTCAGAAGCGGACAAGTCATAGTTCAGTAGCTTTGACAAGGTAAGGTGCTATCACATGTAATACAATTTTCATACAAAACTGTTAGACATATAAAAGTCTTTGTCCCCACTGACACATGAAGGGCCACCCCAAGCCTCTAAAGCGTCATTGTTCAAATTTACATGAAACTTGGTGTTAATATTTTTTGAAGTAATTTATAAAACACGTGTTTTGTTGTGTTTTCAAATTCATTTTCTAAGAAAGTAAAACAAGGTAAAGGGTGGAAGAGATGGCAAAGTTTGTGTAGTAAAAATTTCTGACACAATTAACAAAAGACGGGTTTTGGAATTTTTCTTTAAGTCTGCCTTTAAACTAATGAAAGTGGGTGGAAAACTGTTTACAAAAGACATGGTCTAGTTCAGTATTAATGCTCTTTCACCCATATGATGCTACACAAGCGGAACCGTTGAGGGATATAGGGTTAAATAGATTAGGGTCAAGTGGGGTAAATATGCAATGAGATATAAAACTTTCACGTTTTAAGCTTCTTACCATTTCAAATTCAACTGTTTAATTTCACTATTCTGTGTAAATTTGTCTCATCTTGCCAAAAAAATGGATTTTTTTAACTAAATGTCAGTAGGTCCACAAAAAATACTAAAAACAGCGTTTCATTTTTAACCCTGTTTTTGGGAAAAACTGAAACATAATAGGGAAAATATGATTATACAAGCGTATAACTTCCATACTATTAGCGATACTGGTGTTTCAGAGGCAAAAATTGAACGAGCGGGAAAAAATTAAAGGAAAACATGTACCGCATGCATTTGGTTATTATATTTTACATTCAAAATAAAATAAAAAGCATCTGAAGGATATACTAGTTTAAATAACACTATAATTAGGGTGAAAATCAGTTTATTATCATTGATCAATAAAATAATACCAACTCTACGAAAAGGTGAAATATAAATAATACTCTTTGTTTAAACATATTATGTTAATTATAAGATATACTGCCGAAAACTGAAACAAAATTAATAGTTAATTTTCAACCACGGGCACTGGTTTTTGAAAAACATATTTTACCCTGTCTGCACATATTTGGACTATTTGTGGAATTGGAAGAATTCCTAAAATAGCTTCACAATCAACCACAGACATATCTTTTTCAATTAATTTATATTATTTATATTTCATTATTATTTAAGCTTTTTAGTCCAGTTACTTCAATGTCTTATTTATCTAGTTTTGAAACGATGCACACATATTTGTATTGTAGAAAAACGCATATCTCTTCCCACCTTTAAATGAGTGGGAAATCCCCACTTTGCCATTATTTTTAAATTATTCGCGAGACATTCTTTTTGTTCTTTCGTTGCGGCAGTTTTTCTGCCTTGTCCGCCTTGATGAGTATTTGCACTTTCCGAAATAAAAACGTTTGGTCTATAGCATACTTCGCACTAGCTTTGCAAAATGTTAGGTTTTTGTCTATATCTTGCACAGCTACGTTAACCCTTTCTTCGGGATAGTTAACCCCCTTTTTGATATAATTTCTTGGCATTTCAATATGTTTCCAGATCTCAAATACTACTGAGTAACTACTACTGAATCTCTGATCTTACTACACCATGTACAAATTCGTGTTGAAACTGGCACAGACCTGCGTAAAATTGTTTCATATTTTCCCAGAGGCTATTTCATTTTTTCCCTAATCGGCGCTTTATTTTTTCCTAAATTTTTAAATCAGTATTATAAAAAAACTAAACGCGGGAAAATTAAAACTAAAACGACATTATGTTCTGTGATCTATTTTCTCTGCGCAAAATCAATATCAAACTGATCCTGCAATTAATTTTGCTTTTACAGAGAAAGTTCTGCAGCAAAATAAGATATTTTATTTACATATTTTTACCCTGGTTTCGAAAATACCTCATGGACAATACAATATTTACAACTAGCGTTTCATATTTTTATATCCCCTTCACTAAACTATAAGTTTGGTAATAGCGATAATTGCAGTAAATTCATATATTAATAAGTTACTGACTTGTTTCACTTTTACCCTAACTTTTACGTGTTGCATATTTACCCCACTTGACCCTACCCAGACTGTTGGTGATGACTAATTTACCAGCTTCCTTAAAACAAACAAATATATTGCCATAAAAGCATCTGTGATTCTAAAATTTTTGAGAATTCAAAAAAGTTATAAGACTTATATTGTAATAAGATAAATATTTGTAAATAGTACGATGTCGTTCGGGAGAAATCGAGATATCATCTGTACTATATCTTTCTGAACGCAATAACTAAACATACACCGCTATGAGACTAAGGCAACTTAATGGCAACATGGCAACACAGTTCTTGTCAACAATCTAGATGTAAAATATACCTTAATTATACTTAAATTATAAACGCAACTGTGCCTATTATCATAATTTTCCGATAATATCGACAATGTTAGACTTGAAGTATACATATTACAAAGAGTGACATCTCTTCAATTAGTCCTCTATATATGTATGTAAATATACTTATGCATGTATGTATGTGCTAGACGCTGTGCAGTTCTTACAGCTTACATATTTAATTGCCGTTACTTACGATCCTTAAAGTTTAAATGATTGTAAACTGTTCAGTTCTTAAATATCTTATATGTTTGTATGTATGTATGTAAGGTTTAAATACACATATGTACAATACCACCTGTATTCTATTTAATCGTCGTTTTACTTTGTAGCAGTGTTACTTTTAAAAGTCAGGATTTTATCGTTGCTAGGATGTCGTAACGTGCTTTTACCTACATCTTTTTTATCGTATCTCGTACGTTGTACGTACCTGTATTTTGCCGTCTAATTGTAGACGATTTACATATACGTGAAGATCTTCAATTAAATAACAATAGAGTAGACGTTTAGCAATTGTAAGTTGTAGCCGTGACCCACTGGATGATTGTGTAGATGGCGTGACCATCGCTCTAAATATTTGCTAAGATATAACGTAACAGTTTCCTGTAATTTTGATTTTTTTTTTTTTAGATAGATATAAAAAGAACTATAAATGACAGTGACTTATTTCACTCTAACCTTGCTAATATTAATGTAGCCGTCATAATATAAAGAGTAATTTTTTCGTAGAACTTTCATATATCATACCTGCAGGAATTAAATATAAAAACAAACCGATTGCTTCTAATTACAAATCGCAACCATCATTTATATAATTAAAATATGGGCGGAAAATATAATTGAATTTAGATCCTGGTTGTGTCAAATTTTGATATATTACATCGCTATTTTTTTTTTCACTTCTCATTCACTCGATTAATCTGTAGTGTGGTAGTATGCACATCATCTAACGCAACAGTACAGAACACGATCATGACTCACCATTTAAAAATTTACAATTATATGGTCGTTCATCATCAAGATTTCCGTTTGTTACATTGCACGTACAATACTGTAGGCATTCCCGAACGGCATTAACGACACAAAGTGTGGATGTTGTTATTTCCGAAACGGATTCTAGTCACGCAATTTCAGTAGCCATTACTGTGCGAGAATAAAAATTATATTCGATATGTTTCTTCTCTGCGTAAAGCATTGTTTTAAAGCACGGCTTGACATTTTAGTATTGTATTCCAGAGCTTATTGTGGTATGTTTACACTCTACAGGGGTAAATAAAGTAGTAATAGTCTGTTGTTATATCAGAATATATTATGAGTAATATATCACCAGCGACATTGCAGCTATCTTAAAACTATCTCCAAAGATATATATAAAATAAATTAAAGGAAAAGGGACTTAGTACATCTTCATTCATCTTGATTTTTTTGTGTAGGGATAATAAAGCAATCAAATATGTTTTATACAACTTCCAATGTTACCACTTACGAAGGACTGCAAAACAGCTTTTGTGAAGGGAAATAGGATTTAAAATTATGTTTTTTTCTGTCGATGGTGAACAAGACTGCCCACTTGAAGATCATAATAGATTTCTTAACGTTTGGCATCCGCAGGTTTGACCACACTTTCCTTTATACAGAAAAATTGAAATAAAGCTAATTTTCATCAAAGAAGAAGTGTCTTCAGGAGAAAGAGGCTAAAATGATGGTATTATGGCTTGTTTTAATGCTTCAGTACACCACCAAGAAATTAATGACACCGGAACTTTACACTAAAACATCTTTTCTGCCACCCCAAGTCAATCATAAAATAATAACCTTTGGACAAAGGCCTTTTTTTGGTTCTCTGAAGACCAGCTTTTTTTAGTTTTATTATCAGCTTGATCCTGACGGCTTTGTTGTCGAAACGCGTTGGTTTTTAGTAAAAAGTTTTTCGGCGTTTTGTGAGTTGAAGTGTTTAGTGCTCTCCGAAGACTATATACTCGATAGAAGTGATGTAATGGATGATGACCCACATAGAACTTGCTGTGATTTAATCCCAGATTGAGCGAGTTGTTAAGCCATTTCACCCAACTAAAGTAAATTGATTCAAGCCAAGCGACGAGGACAATTTTGGTCCGGTAACTGGGAAAAATTCCTCGGTTTCTGAAAGTAAGCTGGATGATTCTGAAGAAGAAGAATCAGAGGACTAATCTACAGTTCTTAATGATGATGACTTGCTTGGTGTACCTGCTAGCCTTGATGAAAACATCTGAGATTTTTTATTGCATCAGTAATATTGAAAGCTTTTCAATTCCCCGAAGCTTTCCAGAGATGCAGATTAAACGTCAAAAGAAACCAGATATATTTGAAAATAATAATCGTAAAACATTCACAGCGATTCAGAACCAAAAAACGAAATCTGTTTGTTCAGGCAACACAAAAAAAAACCTTTCAGCCTCTTGATATTGATCTATTGCCGAGTGAAAAGTTGAAAAGAGACGAGTCAACTCAAATTCAAAATCTGAAATAGTGTCAAGCTCGCTATTCTAGAAACGAAAAAAGCAAGTAAGGGCCCAAGAACTTTGAAGAAAATGATGCTGACAGCTTTAGAGGTTGTGGGTTGTAGTATAGACAACATTAGCAATGTTAAGTGTTCTTTCTCATCAAGTCAAAAGACATCAAATGAAAGAACAATTTTTTTCTCTTATTGACCTTCTGTCTAAATATAATATTCTGATCGGAACAATCCATACTCCACCCTCACTTGCATTAGACATTTTTATGATTTGTCACTGCTCTCATTTTTTTCTTCTTTCGTATGTAATTTCTCCAACCAGCTGTTCAAAAATGTTGCAAAATTGTCTGAAACAGTTGTTGGATCTTTGCTCTCAACATTGTACATCGTCAAATAATACACAGCCAAACGCCTATTATAAAATATAGCCTTCGTAGTTAGTTTTGGGCCTCTAAATCGAATTCTGCTAGATTGCATTGCCCTGCTAAAGCTCTCTCTTTTATAGTATTTTTCATTACTCGTGCAAGATCTTTCCACATTAAATGAATATCATGTTCTTCTTGATTTAAACGCTTCCTCAGCAGATGTCTTGTTGCCATGTGTGAAACATTTATCACAAATATCTCTCCTTGGACTATAAAATGCCAAATTAAAATTTGTGTTAAAAATATTTCTATAATACCACAACTTTTCTGGTTTTTTATTCAATTCTCTGCATCTCTCCTTGTACATTCTATACATAATTTGTACATTAAGATCACCTGGTAGATATTGTTTTAGCGATTCCTTTCTGCAATAATGAGAAGGTACTCTAGCAAACGCATTTATATGCTCAACAATAAACAATTTTACATCTTCAGATAGTTTGTTACCAGGTGAAGGACGTCTTCGTTTAGCGCTCTGCATAATGTAATATTCATTTCTGTTATTAGTTACATTTCTGACGAAAGTTTCTGAGAGGGATAATGTAGCTAGGAAAAAATCCTAGACAGCCCTGTACCTTGGAATTGTTTCTTCTGTTTTAGTTCTTTTACTATATTTATCCACTTCTTCTACTAATGAACTGATATACTGTTGCTGTTTTTCCAAATCTCCTATTTCCCAATAAGACTTAAAAATGGATTCTCTCTTGTTCGGTAAATTGCGTATTACACTTTCTGTTGCACTTCCTACAATCTTTTTGCTTAATTTTTCTTGCACCTACAACTTTTCCTCGCATAGAAATATATGATTATCCTAATTGTTATTTTTTTCCTGATATTCTTTTTCCATTGTTCACAGGTTTGGCGATTTTTCCTTTCCATTTCGCAACTTTCTGAAATGAATATATTTTTAATTGAACCTGGTACTGGCCCTCATCCATGTTTAACCTTCCCTATTTGCAATAAAAACAAAAAAAATGAAAACTCTAAAAATGTCACAGCCCCTCCAAAGAATTGAAACCCACACAAAAACTTCACAACATGAGTTGCAGCCGTAATCATACAAGCGATACAGCCTAAGAACCCATTGCAGCTAGATAAAGAATCCCTAAATTCAAAATTAAGTTCGATATTTCAATACCCCTCGTACATGATACCATTCTATTTGTTAGCAAGTTACGACAGCGGTAATAAAAACTATATTTTTTATGGGAACGGCGACACTGAAATAATAAAAATCACCGTTCAACGTGCGGATATCTCCACGAAGATTCCTTCGCACTGCGCCACCACCTTTCGGAATTGCCGTGCGTTCGAAATTTTTAAATTCAGATCGCTTAGGCTGACGCGCCCGTGTAAGTTATGGAAGCCGCGTGCGCAATACTTAAATAATACTTTATAAGCCCCGTTTCCGTTGCAGTTTCCTGTAGTTTTTTTTTTCGTGAACGATGACGATACTATACGATGAAATAGTTCGATGTTCGCTGTTACAATGAAAGAGGACGTTCACATTTCTCTTAATGGATGTAGTGTTGTGTATTTTAAACGCCGGTAATTTTATCTTTATCTTTCGAAACGGATACATATGTACATCATGAAGCAATTTAGAAAGGTTCTATCCTTTGATATACAAACATAAAATCAATAATTGGAATGAGTGATGAAGGTGGGCTTTTGCTTTTATTGGAACCGATTCCTCGTTCGTAATCTCCTCTTTTGACTGTATTTTTGTTTCGAGCACACAATGGTGTATCCAAGTTTCGTCTACAGTAATTAATCAGCAATTAATGTAATCGTGATATTTTAGGAATTTGTGTTGAACTTCTCCAATTGCCGTTATGTGGACTGTATAGAGTGGGTACCATATCAAAGAAGCATTCTCCAATTTTGAGCAACGTAAGAGTAATATAAGGATTTGAGTACAAACTCATGAGTAAAGCATTTAGTTTAGTGCATTTTATTGCAGAAAATAAATATGTTGATGTGGTAAATGAAATTTAGCCTAGAATCGAAATATACTCCTAGATCCTTGACAATGGTTGAGCGTGCTATGATGTCGGTATTAAAAGTATACTGAAAGATTATAGGGTCCCCTTTCTTAGTACCTATATGAAACAATTTTGCATTTAGATACATTGATCTGCAATGCATTGTCATCACACCAGCGCAGAACGTTAATTATTTGATTTTGCAATCTATCGCAATCCTCCATACTTTTAATATGCAAAGATACCTTTAGAACGTCTGCAAACATTTTTTTATTTGATTCAATTACCCCAGCAATATCATTAATAAATATTAAAAATAGAAGTGGGCCCAAATTGGAACCCTGCAGTACACTTGATGACGCTATATAGGATTCCGATTAACAACCGTTATATAACACACGCTGTGTACGATTAAAAAGATATGATAGCATAATAATGATAGCATTGCACTGCTAAAACCGAAGTAATCTAACTTTCCAATTAAGATACTATGATTCATACGGTCGAATGCCTTAGCAATATCTGAAACCATGCTGTTCTGGAGCAATGTAATTCCTAATGCTTGGGTAAATTCGCACATACAGTACACTCTCGAAAGTTTTAGAAAAGTTGCTTTAAATTGATATTGGTCTATAATTCGATATTAGAGAGGGATCTCCAGATTTTAAAATAAGACAGAGTCTTGCTTTTTTCCAAACTTGTGGAAAGTAAATGTCCTTAAGGATAAATTAAATAATATGGATAATTATTGAGCAAAGGCGACAGCGCAATCTCTAACCAAGAAACTGGGAACCAAATCACATCCCGACGACATCTTATTTTTTAATTTGCCTGCAAAACTTCAGCCTCAGACACATTACTTACAGTTATATGTTATTTGTGCAATTATAATTAAGATGATGGCGCCAAGATTGAAGCCCGGGATCTAAATCAACATAAACACCACAAAAGAACTGACCAAACCCTTCGACTATAGCTCTGGGAGTATCATATACATTATCCTTATCATACAGGACACTCGGTATTCTAGAAGAACTTTTTGCTGCATTTATAAATGACCAAAATTCTTGTGGATTCTCCAATACATTATCCGTATTCACTTTGAATCTGTGACTTAATTTCTACTCTTAGGCGTCTGTAACGAGCCCCATCCCCAGCTCTATTAAATTCTTTAAATTTATTGAAGTATTTAGTCTTTAATTTAATATTATTAATAATTTCGCGCGTGAACCAGGGTGGATATGTTCGTTTTACATTCTTAAATATCGGTAATGCATATTAAAAATATTATACAACGTTTCATAAAAGTGATTACACGTGATATCAACATCATCGAAGTCTTTTAAAACATTCCAATCAGTGTGTAATAAAGAATCGTACAGTGCAGGAAAGTAGGTCTTCCGAAAGTTATAAACCATATAATCCTTATTGCTTTAAAACGGAGTATTATGTTTACTAATTAACAATTAATTCCCGAAGCTCGACAACAATAGGAGAATAAACTTCACAAGCCAGATTTGACATTACTAAATCGAACAATCTAGCATTTACATTCAGTATATTGTTTCTTTGTTCCAAGTCATTAAATAAAATATTAATCATTTATTATTTGGGATCGGTTATCATTGTTTATATAATCGGTAAAAAAATGTACATTAAAATCAGCCAAAATTATTCTATTTTCCTTGCCATGATTAAATTGTTCAAATGTTTTAAAAAATGACTCAAAATCATCTGCTGCTGTACCAGGAGGAAAATACATAATATAGATATAAATTGTGACATTTTTAACCATGTACTTACAACGCAGCACATCTATCAAAGTTAAAAATCAAATATATGGCTTAAATTCAACTTCACAACTGCAAAATGGTTTTTAAAAGCTAAAAGATATGATCATAACCTTTACTATCTCTCTTAGTTTAATTCGGCGGTCGTTTAGCAATTTTTGGACGTCCCGAACGCTCATCGTCTCCCAAGCTTGTAAGGCCACGTTTAAATACCGCTGCCCAAAATTTCACTGTGGCAAATGATGGTGCAGAGCCCGCATATACAGCGTCAAACTCATCTTTAATTTGCGCTGGCGTATTTCCTTTCAAATACTTGATTTTTTTTTACATCGACTCATTCAAACGATTATCAAAGAACAACTGCGCCTGAAATGAGGCGATAATTTCTTAGCGAAAGCCCAGATCCATCTTTTAATAAAGGTTTTACCATTATCATATATTTATTAACACTGTAATCGTCCAGTATATATTATAGAACCGTATGTGTTAGCTAATCTCTTCTTAATTTATTTAATGACTTTAATTAATTGCGCTTTTAACTATTTTCTCTTCAAATTCCTAAACCCATCAGAACAATAAATTATTGTTTATCATCCGATTTAAAAAAATGCCTCCGTCTAAATGCCAATTTCATTTAAACGGTGCCTACCTAATTCCCCTAAAAGGAAAGATATACAACGCCACTAATAAGAATGATTTTGTAACTACTGTTTTAATTTACTTCTCCTTACATTAGTGTCATATTAAAATGGATTAATGGCGCGAAATTTAAATATCTAAATGTCAGTCGACAATTTGTAACGTCCACGAAACAACGTAATAAAAATATAAATTATATATATACATATATATAACTAGTTAAGGAAAATATTTCGTAATTAATATCGAATTTGAGGAGAACCCGTTCCACCATAAAAGTTATTAATATTATGAAGTATCTTCAGATGTTGTACGGTTTCCGAAGTGCTACATAACAGTAAATAAATGTAGAAAAGAGACGAACGTGGATATTCTCAAAGTTTATACCATTAACCATCTTTGGATCTCTCAACCGTCGTCGTCACCGTCGTACTCTTCTTCGCCTCTCGTTAAATTATTTATGCAATTGTGCAACATGACTATGTGGTATACGCGTAAGCATAACGTAACCAATTTCATGAATATACATGTATATATAATGTATAATATAGTCGCCTATATATGTATGTATATGCGCGAGTTTCAAAGACAGTGCCTGGAAAGAGTTAGATACCATTTATTATGGCACGAATTATTACAAATAACAGGCGAATCGTAAAGGACAAGATAGTCACATTCAATTGCATTATTATTTATCACCGTTAGAGGTGCATTGAAAGAGAGTAGGTGCGATACCTTGGCCGTATAAGAGCTCTAGGTTCTTCCGTCTTTCTCTATAGTCTCATTCTCGGACACTACTCAGAGTATAGTCTGTTTCGAATTATTCGCAACTCTTTGTATCTAGATGAATACATGTTCAGTAAAACTAAACAAATTTGAATTGGTAGCGAAATTGGCGGAAGAAATGGAAAGGAAAATCTCGAAAATCTGGCATAGGAAATTAAGAAAATACGACAATAACAGAAGAAGTACAGAGAGGAAATACAGGAGAAGGAAGTACAGGAAAAGAACAAGATAATCTTTTGAAAGAGAATTTAGGAACAGAAGTCATTCAAAAGTAGAGCTGCTTCAAAGATTGAAATGGCAAGATTAACACAAATGATTATGTAAATGTATAGTAAGTTAAGTTAGGTTAGGTTAGAAATGGGGTGGCATGCGAACCTTAGAAAACGATCTTTTAGTTTCCCCTTCTTAATTAAGCCATCATTTTTGAGAGCGGCTCTTTTATGTAGCCATTTATGGGGTTCTCTACGCCCATTGCTAGAAACCTTGTCCTCGCTAGGCCGTCGTAGTGGCACAAAACCTGAACTGGGGTTTCTTCTTCTTCTTGACAAAATCTGCAGAGAGCATCCTCTGCCAGGCCGATGTTAATTCAGTCTGCAATGACCGGTCATCCGACCTACTATCACTTTGACAGTCATCCTGTCTTTACTCAGGAAGTCTTCAGTAAACTCAGGCCTCTGTTCTCGTATGAACTCCTTTCCCAGTCTGTGTCCTGGTGATTTTTTCCACCATTCCTTGAACCTATTTCATGTCCATTCGTAGATCAACTTTTTAATTTGTGATTTGGTGATGCCGAAGGAAGGGCCAGCTCCTATGAAAGGCCTTGACGAACTTCGTCTGGCCAGCTCATCTACCTCCTCGTTTCCCTTCGCGTCCATGTGGCTGGGAACCCTTGGCAAAGTTATTTTCCTTTTATTTTGGGTGCCCAGGCCCTTTGAGTCACTTGCGGAACTGATCGCTTTAAGTGCTGCTTGACTGTCAGAGTAAATAGCGATGCTTTTACCTGGCTCGCTCCATCTGTCTACTGTCTCTGACACAGTGACCTTACTAGGCTTTTTTTCCGTAAATGCCTGCTCCTACGTCCTAAACAGTTTTAGAGCCGTCAGTGAAATAGTTTGAGTCCGCTGTTGCTGGGGGGCCATATTCCCATTCTGGTATTATAACTTGATATTTCCTATCTAGGCTGAAGTTATGAACCATGACGTCGCTTGGCATCGCCGGTAGGAAGCCGCCTTGAGTTCAGTAGTTTTGCTTACGTCTTGGCTACCTACTTCCCCACAATTCCAATAACGTACTGTTTTTCTTCGCTTCTGCACCTTATCTACCATCCTTCGGACACCTTCCTCCACAAATTCCTCATTTATTAATCGTTCGTCTAGGGCACACAATCGTCCACGGCATCGAGAAGTTTGTTTAGCTGTTTCAAATTCCAGGTTTTTTCCTTGTTCTGTAGTTGGTTCTTTAACTTCCTCTAAATGAGCACGGCCATATCTCATTTCCAACCGCTTAATCAGTTGATGGTAGCCTTTTCGTTCCTCAGTAGATAGTGTTTGCAGAATATCACTGGCATCACCTCTTAGGGCTACTACTACACTGGATGATCAAACGTTCGCCTCTGCAGCGGCCTTGAACTACATCACATAGGTTAGCCATGATGTTTTTCCATTAAAAGTATGGGGTCACTTTCGTCTTTGCATTGGTTGTTAGCCTCTATGATATTCCTATTGATGCACTTTTGTCTGGACTATGTGCTGTCACTGGTAACTGAAATTGAGCCATTCATCTTTTTAATTATTCTGATTTTTTGCTGATCTAACATTTGCTCCAAATTTTCAACTACTTCTTCTAAAGCTTTAGTATTCCTATTAACTTTTACTTCACTTCCCTTTTGAATTTCGTTTCCAGAGTATTGGATTTTTGCAATAACTCTTCTCCTCAATATTTTGGAATCTTCTTCTACTTTTATTTTCTATAGCTTTACCATTAGCTGCGATAGTTATCTGCAGTTCTTCCATAGATTTTTGTATAGAACTTGCATCTCCTCCTTTCTTCCAATTCACGTTTTAAATCGGCCAATCTTAATTCGTCCAATTTTAATTGCTTGCCAGTCGTCTTTCCTGTAATAAAACGGGGGTTCGGTTAAATAAAACTATTTGTTTAAGAATATTCATCGATTGGACAGTGAACATAAGAAGATTGAAAAAGTACAAAGACAAAGAGAAATTAATGAAAATTTTGCATCAGGCTAAATGAGGAGAAGATTCAAATACACAAGAAAAAGAAGCATAACAATCAACATGAAATGGAAGTAGTCCCAAGTCCTGACAACATTCAAAGGGAGATCCTTCTGGCCTATGTTAGTCGACCCTTCTCCTCCCCTCCACTCACCCCCTCCCCCGCAGAACGGTCAGAAAGAAGAAAAGGGATTCCTTTAACGGTAAAAATGCAACCGTTGTGTACCTTGTAAGGCAGAGCACTTAAGAACAGGGAAACAAAAACTGCATTATTGTCTCAAATAATGGACTGCCAAAAAGAAAGCAGGCCATATCTCGAAATAGCAACGATCCCAACTATGATAAATACCAAAAACTTAAGAAACGTGTTAAAGAGCTAATTATTCATCCAAAGAAAGATGAATTGAAGCAAAATAGTAATCACAAACGATTTCATAAGACGCTGAAAATTATCAGAAAATGTAGAAAAAATAGGTCAGATTGAGAAGATGAAATACATATTAGACGTTGATCTTCGTTACCATCTTGGTGCAAATGTCACCTGTCGTGTCCTTTTGGTGGCAACCACGAGATCAGATTTATTTAAATTGAGGGTGATTCCCCATTTGAGCAGATTTTTAGAAGAAACTTTTGTGGAGGTGGTCGTAGGGTTATTCATAGGGATTATCTTGAAATTGCTTCCGTGTAAGTAGCTCTTGATGAGACTCATGCTTTATCTAGAGTCTTCTCAGTATGTAAAGGTAACATACTCGTGTGTTCGGGTTCTCATCCTTTTAATTATTTAAGGAAAATATTTTTTTAACTGTGGTAAAGGACTACTTCAACAAGTGGGATATGAAATCGACGACTTCCTCTTCTGTCTCATGGACAGCGTCAGGAAATTGGGAGGTGGCCCTGGAAGGGTTGCCAAGTTCTCAGCTATATCTTGAGGTACTAAGTTAGTGAATACATTTTCGCTTCTTGCTGAGTCTCTTTCATGAGTAACTTTTCATAGCAGGATGCTGTTGGTTGCCTACTGTTCGTCTTTGGACCACCTTTAATGGTTGCAGTTACCATATTGGTGTCAGTCGTGGATTCTGTTCTTGGAGATTTTTAGTGTACTTGTCAACATGATCAACAATATCAAGTCCAGTTCGTTTTGGTAATATGATCCTGTGCTTTCTAATAAACTGCGAAAAATTCAGATAAAAATAGATGAAGGTAATTTAAGAGGATAATTCGAAACGGAGTATATTCCTCGCCAGTTCATAGAGAGCTGTTTAAGGCAGTGCGGCGCGCACACAGCCGGGGCAACGTCGAGTTTTGCCATAACGCGCCGCGACAAATCACCAATGCGGGACAGTTCGCACGACCCGTGACCCGAGACAATAACTATTGCCAATCGACGCAATTACGACCCCATAGAAAACGACCATATTACTTCATAGAGAGTGCATGCCATTGTCCGGTGCCGTGCTGGCCGCTTACCCTGCCTATTCGTTGAACCAGTCCGAAGCGCGGATCGGAATACCGAGAATAAGTATTAAATTGTAACAGCGAACGGCTAACGTGAAATTGGCTAATTCGCGATTTTCACGGCCATATGTCGGCCTGTACCGGCAGAGATTTATTTATTTTATTACCGAAGAGGTATCAGAATCTTTTTCTCCATTGTGTTGATTATTATTTTATAACACCACCATCAATTTCTTATCTCCCTTTTTCTATCGCGACAACAGCTGAATCTCGACCTTATCGTTCCCGACATTTTCGCAGTTGTAAATCTAGCGAATTTGCTACCCGCAATGTTACCACCATGCCAGCAGAGAGGTCCTATCTCGAAAAGATATCTGTATTCAGCGTTAGGTAGAAAAAGGCCCTACCGTGTCACGGTGGATATACGCAACGCCGTTCGGTCACGTTGTTGGCGCTGCTGCTTACCATTCCTGAATAAAACATTCACGCAACACGACTTTGACTAATTTATGTGTCGTTAAGTGAAGCCATTGTAAACGCCTAGGGTACGAACATCCAAATAAAAGTGTACCATAAAAATTATGTAGATATTCTCTAGTTGTGCGCCATGTGTCAACGGTATCTAAGATCTTTGAACTGAACGCTACGCAAGAATTACAATCTGCGCAGTTTTATTTATTTAAAGGTTGCAACTGTTGAGACGCAAGCTGTGTGTGAGGACAGCCTGCAGATTGTGCTGATTTTATGCGGTTCTATGGTGGTTATTTTTTGTCGTGGATTTAGTATTAGAATCCTAGGGGGAATTTTATCGACGGACGTCATCTTGTATGCGTATCATGCAGGGTGTTGTAAAATGTTGGATTTATTTTTTTCAATGCTGTTATTGAGAATGATATTGTGATGATTTTTTAAAAAGAAAATAATATCTAGCTCACTATCAACTTTGTTTTTATTGAATATAGAAGATTATATTAAACGGAATAGTTTAGAAAACCTGCTACTGAATCTAACAAGTCTTTAACTACGACTAATTTTGTGTTGTTACTGAATTAACTCTGCATTGAATCATCAACACTTTACCAAAATATGTATCACCTGAACAATGTAACCAACAAATTTCTGGAGAAATGCAGAGAGAATCCGCAGAAGGCCCCCACAAAAGTAGCGTTGAAAAAGGTCCTTCAATCCTTAGAATTGATTCCTTAAAATACCTTCGTAAAACTGATGAAACCAAAGATTAGTTTAAGAATACAAAATTATTACTCTCTGCAGAATATAATTGCACAAAACAAGTGAGAATTGTAATCCAGAAAATTACATTATTGCCGGGATATAATCCTCTATCCAGCGGTTTCCTGAGCCCACAAAACAGTTCGTCAGGGAGGCCTGCAAACATACTATTTCGTGTTATACAAGGTAAACATTAACCGAGCCTCACCATACCCCCAAATTAAATTTTGATTAACTTCAATCTTGGACTGTATAATCGTTGAATTAGTAGCCCAGTCACCCCTATTAAAATCCGAACCATCACCATACACTGCATAGCGAGATGGAGAAATTGTGTTTAATAATCTTGCAATCAGTAATTATTACAAAGCGAAACGATATCCATTAATACAATTTCCCCGTTTATACAAGTAGGTAGGTATCAAACTGTACATATCGCCTACAATACCTATTATAACACAACAAACGTACAAGAACCAACATAGGTGACGCAATTAAGATTGGTAGCGCCTGCATTAAATCATATTTATCGCAACAAATTCGCTTAACTTCGCGTAGAGTCCACACCTATTTCCTTTTTATCCTTATCTGAGAGCTTTTGCGAACGGTTGTCGTGCGCAACGACCGGTAGCCAGCTAGTTTAGCGCCCGCGTATAATTTACGTACGGTTGATTTTAGACCCAATTTAGAGAGTTGTTAGCGCTACCAGCCGCATAAATCACCGTACATCGGACGTGTTGGTAGCGCCGTAACGCTGCGTAATCGCGGTTCCATGTCTCGTGGAAAAGATGCTAGTTAAGGTGCTCTTTCCCTTGTCCTCTTTTCCTGTCCCAGTCTACGCTCTAGGCTGGTACACAACACTGATATCCTATCAACATATCGTAGTGTAATAGCAATGTAGCGTGGTAGAGCAACAGAGATACCTAGTGCCAGAGGTATCGAGACACAACACCTACACCTTAACACTATCCGGATGAGGATTTAACGTTTAGGCGCGGAATTGGTTAGATTAGTATGCGGACCGTGTACGACAATACTATCCCTTATCTCGCAATCTGTATACAGCACTGCTACCGGACAAAACTGGCCTAGAATGCCTAATGATGTAAGTAAGCTGCTGGTGCTACCTACATACATGGGTATTTATGTATCGTAAAGTATCTATATACCTGATACAGCTTGAGCTTAGTTTTTATGAAAGTCGAATGAGTATTAGGTTTACGACGTGTTAGCGTTCAAACCCCGTTTTAGAAAATTGGATGATGTATCTCTCGTATCGTAAAATTAATAGCGTCTTTAACAGTAACAACTATAAAAATTATACATATATATATATATATGTATAGGTACAAAACTATAGAGACACGCAATTGTCCGCTTTGCAATTTCTTAAACCGTGCATGTATAAATCAATGGATCGCTAAAACAAATTAGAAAAAGGAAAGGTCCTAAGGGGATTCCTTGAACTATCGTCTAACTCAGGGCTGTCCAACTGCAAGTGCCCCAAGGGCCACTTTAAAAAATATGCGGTTTTGAGGGCCGCATTATAAAATACTTCGGATATGCAACTTTATCGGTGAGTTTTAATAGGTATGGTATACAAAGAAAAAACGCGTTTGTATTATTATTTTAACTTACTCAAAAAATATGAAGTTACAAAAAAATTAGTAGGAAGTTTGAGGACGTTGGTTTTCACTAACTAATGCATCAATATTAACGTTAATATTTGTTGTTGATAAACGAAGTAACTGAGTAAATGACTTATCAGAAAGGGAACATCTATATTTTGACTTTATAAATTTCATGTTGGAAAAGTTGCTTTCGCAGAGATACGTGCTTCCCAGAATTGAGCCCAGTGTAAGTCCTAAGTTAGGCAAGTTGGGGTATCGTTCTTCTTGCAGCAACTTGAAAAAGTCCAATCCAGTTTCAGTTCTTTCTTGGTAAAAAGGATCTGACGCAATTCCAGTTGAAGGTCTGCTCTGCTTACATTCTCAACTGAAATTGTAAGGGGCTGAGTAAAAACTGAAATCTTTTTCATTTTTTTTTAAGTCGCTAAATCGATTTTCGAATGCTTCTGCAATTGTCAATGTATTTTATGTGAGGTAAATTTGAAATTTCCTTCAAATCCCTCATTTCTTCAAAATGCTCTTTACAACTTGGAAAAAATGAAAAAGCATTTTTTTTCGAATGAAGACTTGAAAAGCTTAATTTTACTCTTAAATCCTTTTATGTGTCCCACTAAGTTGGCAATATTCTGCTGTTTTCCTTGTAGCTTCAAATTCAGTTCATTAAGGTGAGATGTTAGGTCTGCTAAAAATTGTGCATCTGTTTGATTTTACAATTCAAATTAGACACTTCATCTTTGAAAAACGTGAGATGTCCCCGTATAGGTCCACAAAACAACGAGGAATCATCTTTGACACTTATTTGACGTGAGGATTTTCCACACAGGACTTCTTGGTGAACAATACAGTGTATCACAGTACAGTTAATGTTGTTTTGTTTTAAGAGTCCTACAAATCCAATTTCAGTTCCTACCATAGCTCTGGCTCCATCAGTGACAATACAGGAACATTTATCGAATCCCTCGTAGTCTGAAATCACCTTATTTACAACATCAAAAATATCCGTACACTTGGTTGTACCGTGGAGAGGAATAAGATCAAGCATCTCTTCAGCTACACTGAAGTCGTTTTGAATAGTTTGGATAAAAATTACAAGCTGGCTAATGTCGGACAGATCAGTGCTTTCATCCAGGCATAGCGAAAAATATTTACATTTTTCAACCGTGTCATGCAGTTTTTTGGATACATATTGATTAATATGGTCGAGTGGACCATGACCGGGTGGCCTTGCAATTGTTTGATGCGACACTGAGACTGTTTCGAATTTTTCGACAATTTTTGTTTCATTGAATTGTTTTGCCATTTTGGTCAGTGGCGACACACGTTATTTAATTTGTATTTGTATTTTATCATTAATGTACGAATTGTGCATATTTCGAATTTGAGAGCAATTTATACATTTAGAAAGCCGCTCCGCGGGCCGCAAAAAATAACGTCGCGGGTTGCATGCGGCCCGCGGGCCTCATGTTGGACAGCCCTGGTCTAATTCGATGTATTTTTCACCAATCACCGCAACTGATATCGCCAGTGCTGTCGAGATATTAAGCTCATCTATGGCGGTGGGCGAGGATGGTATTTATTCTTTTCTTATCAAACGGAGTCTGTCTGGCATCGATAGAGTTCTGCCCTACGTATTCAACCTGGCGTTAGACCTGGGAGTTTATCCAACCAAATTAAAGGGTGACAATAATGATCTGAAAAATTATAGACCAACAAGCCTTCTGTCGGTTTTCTCTAAAATATTTGAGCATATAAAAACGACAGGATCATGAACTTTTTCTATACGTTTAATCTCTTCAGCAAACAACATGCTTATATAACTAGTAGAAGTACTGACACCGCACTACATAACCCTAATAGGTTAGGCTTTTGATTGTGTAGCCATGAAATATTCTTGCACAAGTTAGAAAGATATGATATAAGAGATAATGTATTAAAACTTCTTAAAAGCTATCTAACCAATAGGGAACAAAAGGTGATTGGTGGCAATTGCAAATCGGATGCTGTAGCGTTGAAGATGGGTTAACCGCAAGGATGCATATTGGGCCCTACGCTTTTTCTGATTTACATAAATGATTTACCACGGTTTCTGAAATTAGAGAATATACGCAGATGACATCAACCTTATACTCCAAGCTCAAAGTGTGGGGGCCCTAGTTGCGAAAGTGCAGACAGCTAGCTGCAATGTAGTACAGTGGACGACTGCTAATAGATTAATTATTAACAACGAGAAAACAACGTGTCTGATTTTTCAAAACAGAATGAGCCACAAAATTACGAAGATAAATCTAGGTAACACTTATATTTGCTTGAGTCCATCCAGTGGAATACTGGGCCTAATTGTGGATGAGAATTTAAGCTGGGACAACCATGTGAACATTATGTGGAAGTCTTACAAAAGTTTGCTTTGCTTTGAAACATCTACAAAAATCATGCAATAACCACGTCTGAAAAACGTTCTACTTTAGTACTTTTACTCCAAAATGCGATATGGGGTAATTCACCGAGGTTCCTCAAGCCACACTCAAAGAGTATTTATTATTCAAAAGCAAGTAATCAGAATTATGTACGGATTAACACGGAAAAGTTCATGTCAACATATGTTTAAATAAAATAGGCTACGAACCTTTTATGATACTTACAAAACCACTGGTAAAATAAAATATATATATTCTCGAAGTACTCTTGTTTGTACACAAACATATGGCTCAATTTTATAATGCAAGGAGCAATTCAAATAGCACTAAATTGTATCATCATTTAATGCTTCCGGCTCATAAATAACAGTTGTTTCAGAAAAGCATTCAATATCTTGGTTGCAAACTATTTGATTCGCTACCAATTGAAATTAAATAAATCACCTCTACAAGAATTAAAAAAAATATATTAAAGCCTTACTGTTAGAAATAAATTATTCAATCAATGATTTCTTGCAGTGTACCATTCGGAAGATCCATTCTGAGTATTCCATTGTACACGATATTCCAAAGCGTGAGACCAAGAACTGAACCCTGCAGAGCTCCACTGCTTATTTCCATAGTCGCCAATTCTCCTTCAGTTTACAAAACTATTTCTTTTTCAGACAAATGCGAGGTAATGCTGTCGATTATGTTTTCGTTAATACGTCTTGCCTTGTGTTCTTCTAATGTTAACTGTCTTGTGACACTGTTAAAAGCGTTGTTTACGTCCAGTGTGAAGACGCAACATAGCCTTCTGTGTTTGTGGGAATAAGCAGCAGCCTCCCCTGCGATTTTGCATACTTCTTTTATTGCGTCTATTGTCTTCCTGCCTTCCACGAATCCATATTGATGCTCTGACAATTCCTCGGTGCGCATCAGTTCTGCCTTCAGTCTGGACAGTAGCAAGTTACCCTCAACATCAAGCAGACATATGGGCCTGAAGGAGCCAGGTCTTTCAATAGGCTTATCTCCTTTTCTTAATAAGACACTCTTGCATACAACTAGGAAGGTGGATCTGCTACCTGCTTCAACACCTCGGAGCTTTGTTGTTCTTCAGCCTTCTACATCCTATTTGGAGTCCTTCAACCGTAAAGTTCTCGAAGCTGCTATCGTCTGTATGCTCAAATGTCACTTTTTGGTGGGTTGGGAACAGATATCTCGCAATCTCGATTGTTTTTTGCCTTTTGTGAGGCTCGTCTTTGGAGGGTATCCGAGCATTCCCTTCATGGTTATCTTGTGGCCGTCACTTATATGTCGTTATATGTCGTTATCTATGCCTCGATTTTGTCTTTTAACTGACGTTTACAATCTCTGTATTTCTCTCAGAGGCGCAGACAGACTGGTAACTTGAGTGATCTCTTCTCCAGAGTCCACTGTTTTATACTGGGTTGGATTTACAGTCCTTTAAACCGTTTACATTAAGTGTGATCGTCGAAGAAAATGTGTGTCTCAACCGGAGTGTTTGCTGAGATTTCGCTGGGGGATGGAATGGTGATGGTGACTAGAAAATTTATCTTGTGCTTCGATGCTTAAGAAATGTCTACTCGTATAGTTAGCTATTGAACAACTTCGAAAGAGTACAGAACTCTTATTCTAGGTGGTGGTCTTGTTTTCTCCAAAGTTGCCTTTGTAGTGGTCTGCAGATAGTCTTGAAGACTTGAGATTTGTAAGTCTCTGCGCAGCTGAGCGTTGCTAATGAAGAAGAGTGCGTTGCACAACATCCGTAAAGTTTTATTTTGAAGGATTTCTAGCTGATTTAAGTTGGTCTTCGATATGGTGGCCCATACCAACGAGTCGTGAGAAAGAATCGGCCTTAATATGGTTTTATGTGACAATAATTTGTTGGCCAGGTTTAGACTGCTTCTTATGCCCAAGAGCGAGGTCTCTCCTTCTACTTCCTGTATAGTGTCTTCTTTTTCTAACAGGTTATGACTCTGTTAGGCTTCGCTATCATCAGTCTACCAATATATGTAGAGGATTGCAAATCTTTCTCAGCTGTTGACGTTAAGAGAATCTAATTCAACAAATTCACAACATTGAAGATCAGTAAGAAATGAAAAATTATTTCAACCAAATCAGGCTTCATACAAAAAGAGCGTCACGAAATGACCGAGCAGGTTTTCAGTCTGTGAGCTCAAAATAACCCGCAAAAGTAGAATTTCTTCTCCAAGAAATGCCAACTGATATGATATGATTAAATAAGTCATAATAGCTTTAGTATTTTTTATCCTCTTTTAGTGTTTATTTCTTTAATAAAATCTTAAGGCTTAGTACTGTAATAATTATAAACATGACACGTAATCTACTTAAGTATGTAAACGTCTGTCACAACATAGAGTAATCATAATAATTTCAGGGACCTTCGGCGTGCAATATAAAGAAAACATTTACATTTAAGCAATTAATTACAACTATGGTTTTATTATTTAATTAGTAATAACTACGTGGGGTATTACACTAGTATTAAAACGAGTATGTAGGTCGAACAATGACACATATTGCACGTTCTGTTCGTTGTCGTTTCGTTTTCTCTCATTATTCCAGTCTCGTCTATCTCTATTTCGTAACAATTCCACCAAGATGATCAATTATCTCTATTTATTGATGATGATTCCATCCGTAACGCTGTCGAATGACCGCCTTATTATTGTTCTGTTGTCGTTATGTTGTTGTTGTTTTTTTTTGTTCCTCCTTGCTCTCTCTCCTTATTTCTTATGCTGTCGTTAACAGTTGCGTGGTACGGGTACATATCGTGTGAACAGATGAGCCTATATCGCCTTATGTGTAACGTTATATGTTCGTCCGTTCTATTTCTTTCGGCGGTGTATTTAACCGTGTCATTAGCTTTTGTGCGACTTGTTTGGCTAGGCAAACGAAAATTACACAAAGGAAATTGTAAAAACAAACATCGTAAACATATAAACCGTTCATGTGTTCGTCTCGTATATATACCAGTGTTTGTGTGTAGTAGAAAGTCACATCATCATCGTATCCGTACAGTTATACGACAGATATATGCTGGTGTATGTGTGCTCTCGTCGTAAATACAGCTTCTGCACTTCCTGATATGAATTAGTTTCATCGTTTTGCGTGTTCGAGATTTACAATTCCTATTATTATTACATTGTTGTCTGTGGGAAAATTACGAAAATCGTTTCTTATGCAATGCTTTTTTAGATGGCGGCATTTATTAAATTGTCACCTGATAGAGTCGTATTAGACGGCGAATTATAGCAATTGTAATCTTATAAATTTCATCTTCGAAACACGTAGTAGGCAAAGGGAGGCGCATTCAGCCAGTTTATGAATTTCTTGATGCATAAACGTCAAAAAAATACATACGTATTACACTTAAAATATGAAGTCTTGAGAAACTTCTAATATATTTGAAGAAACATATTCATTTTATATGGCATGTTATTTTTTAAGTTTGTTAAAAACTGTATAATGGATGAATGTGTCCCAGTAGGGAGGCAGTATTAGCCTGGATCAATAAATTAAAATAAAACTGTGTGCAAAGTAAATTTATTGTGTTAATAAAGGCCTGGCCTGGCTGTTTTTGAAGAGTTAGTTAGTTAGTAAAAATATTTATTGTTGCTTTCTTAAACGCACTTTCCTGTTGCTTCTTTTTCCGATCTTCTTTAATAGCTTCTATTTTTTCTAAACGATCCTTTTCGGGTGTATCGGTGTAAATTCGTGATTGGCCCTTGCGATTTCCAGCTCTTTTCTTTTTTTGTATGACAATTTAGGAAATGGTCTAGCGACTTCAGATGTCAGTGTGTTTGTTAATGACACAACTACTACAGCACCTGGATCTGCAAATAAATATTTAACAAAACTCTAATCTAGTAGGAAATTGAATATAAATTACCAACCTTGATGTTGTTCTGGCATATCTTGGGAGGTATTATCTACATTCTTTGTATCTTCTGGGTCTCTGTGTTCTACAAAGCTTGGTAAAAATACGTCTTCGGAAAAGGCTAGTCCGTTGAACGGCCACAATCCTGGTTTCTCAAAATTTCTCTGGGTATACGTCCCTTAAAGCGCTATCTTGGTCAAAGCTGTTAATTGCTTTATTGTTATAGTTTTTCCAAGATTACTTGTTAACCAGTCACTGAAAGTCGTAGCACAATAGCTTTTAAAGGACACATAAACACCCACATCTAACGGCTGCAGTTTATGCAAGGTATGGGATGGAAACGAGAGTATAATTATCCCACTAAACACTTTAATTTTTATTATCAAGGCGATAATAAAACTTAAGTTTTATTATCGCCTTGATAATGACAGCATTGCTGTTGAAACGCGTCGGTGTTTTAGTTAAAACTTGTTTGGTGTTCAGTGGGTTAAAGTGTTTAGTGTTCTACTTCTGCACCAAGAGATCCAGTGAAGAACTTTATAATTATCCCGTTCTCTCGATAGAAATTCACAGCTCTGACTGTTACATGAGGCTCATGGTTGCCTAATAATAAAAGGATCTTTTTATCTCTGGTGAAATGTGTATGGGATTTGATATGATCTAACACAGGAGCAAACAGCTCTCCAGTCATCCTACCGCTCTGACTTCTCAAGGCAAGACTAGATGTTGGAGCACCATTTAAATAATCATCGTGCTTACAAATGTGCAAGCACCAGATGCAATCACATTGACTTGTTTTTTGCCCTTCCCTACTACTATCTTAACAGGTTTTAAAACTGTCGTGACGCCCGTTTCATCAATGTTGATAATTCTCTCTGGCTTAAATGTTGATTTAATTCTCGATCTTGAGCACGCGATTTTGACAGATTTCTAATGGTCAAAACTCAAGCATCTCAAGCACGGACTATAAATATGACCCTAAAACTTTTATGTAATTTTCAAAAAAATAATCACATTTGAGCAAGACTTGTGTCCTCAGGCTTCCTAAGTCTGATTTCGTGGTTCCTCCTTTTCATGAAACCTTTAAGCCACTCGATACCAGCTACTTTATTGGTTTTCCACTGAACATGTGCTTTTAGTTTTAAGAGTTTGGCGTAATCGTATGCCAGTACACGAATATTCTTATACGTCAACCCATAATTCAATTCACTAACAGTGTTATCATCATTTTCGTGATTTAAGTCGTCAGCAAACATTCTGTTCAGTTTCTCAAGACTACACTTAGTTTTTAACTTTCTAATTCTAGTTTGTAGAGTTCCTCTTTTAATATTATACGACACCGACGCTCTAGGTTCAGATAATTGGCCGTTAAGAACAACCTGTATACCAATCTTCATATCGCTTACGCTTACGTCAGTTCTGTTTGTTTTCTTCTTATAATTTCTCACCATCTGCAAATAAAGACGTATTTTTAGTATACTACATGTCACGGTTTGTCAATGGAACATTTATTTTTGTAAAAATTTGAGTAACGTTGACTTATGACTTTATGGGGCACATTCAGCCAAACTGAATCTGCATGTGCCCCATTGGCATCTGAATCAAAACTTACTTTGCTATTCTGATAGAACATATTTTTAGATTAGTAATATTTAACGACAATTACAAATAATGTACTCCAATTATGTTGCAGCTAATAGTTGTAGAATGTCAACAAGAACATAGCTTTTATAACGAAAAATACAACTTGCTAAAAACTTACCTTGCAGCTCCAAAAATAGTTAATTTCTTTTTGTAAACACATTGCTCAACTGATTCGCACATGAACTTTTACACAGAGAGAGAGAGAGAGAACTATGTTACTTCCACATTCAACTTTCTAAGGCACCAAATTCGAATTTCTTAAGTTTTAAATGGGGTGGCCAATTGTGCACCATGGGCTGAACCTGCCTCCCTTTCCCCTACCTCTAATTCTTTGAAAAAAAAACGCATTTTTTTTTAGCCTGCGAACCTGCCCTCCACAACTTTTTCCTATTATCATATACACTACCGTCACAAAGTTTGGAAGCAGTAATAAATTTTACAAAAGAACTCCAAATTTCGGTTTTTAACTAATGCTATATGAACAAACACAAAATATATTCAACAACAGTAATCTGCACAAAGAATAGGCCTAAAATATTTACATTTGTTGCATTATTTAACTTATAAAATGTTTTTCCGTCTATATGTCCTTTTTGGCACGTATCACGGCCTCGCAAATTCTGGGCATCCTGCTTAGTAATCGCTCCAGGTAATTCGGATTAATTTGTTGCAAAGCTGATCAATTTGTTCCCAAGCTTCCTGTAAGCAGTCCCAAAGCTGCTGAGGATTTTGTGGCTGTCGTGATTTGGCTTCTCTGTTTAACTTATCTCATAACAAGTCAATCGGAGACAAGTCAGGACTTTGAGGAGGCCAGGCCATTAATGTAATTTCACCCGCTGCCTGTCCTGCTTCTAGGAAGTTCTTACGTACCTCAGCAGTATGCTTGGGGACGTTATATATTGCTGGAATGTGAACGGTTGACCGATTATGCGAGTTCCTGATGGCAATGCGTTGTTTTGCAGGATTTCCAAATACTCTTCTTTCCGCATTTTCCCAGTTATTTTTACCAAATCACCCATTCTTGCCCCGCAAAACAATCCCAAACCATTACATTTCCACCTTCATGCTTCACCGAAGGCACTAAACAGTCCTCATGAACACGTTCGCCCGGTCGCCGACGAACGTAAACTCTCCGGTTAGAAGCGAAGATCTCAAATTTCGATTCATCCATCCACAAGATGGTTTTCCACTCAACCATTGTCCAGTTTAGGTGTTTTCTAGCCCTAGCCCACGACAGTCTTTTTAATAAAGGATTTTTTACGGCAATTTGTCCCTTCAGTCCTACAGTCGATAATCGCTTTTTTACAGTCGTAACTGATATCCTTGTTCTTCGTTGGACATTAAGACGTTTAGTAATATCTGGTGCCATACGTCATAGGTTTCGCTTTGCTGTTACAATTATAAATCGATCCTCAGCTGCGGTCGTTGCTCGTGGTCGTCCACTTCGCCTCCGATCACTAAGTTGTCCGGTTTCTGTTTTCCTTACCAAAGTATAGTGTACACTCTTCGGTGAAATTCACAATCTGTCAGCAATAGCTTGTTCTGAATATCCCTCCTGTTGAGGGGTACATATTGCAGAACGTTGTTCTACAGCCAATTGCTTTGTTTTAGGCATGTTTAAGTAAAATTTAACTCAATATCAGCCAAAATGTAAAATCCACGCGCTGACTTAGAGAAAAAATATTAAAACTCTGACATTTTATAAAAAAATACCAATAAAACTGCTCGGCACTGTAATACAACATCTGCATAAATAATACTGAGCTCTTCGATGGTTTGCCGATTGTATTTACTTTTTTACATCCCCCGCCAGAAATACCCTCATTAGCATAAAATTCCTATTTAACGATTTGAAGGTATTTATTTCATTTCGTATTTAGAATTTCAAGGAAATATTGATGGATTACGTAATTAGATACTGTAGTTTAAATAAGTACTTAATGGCATTACCATATCTTGGCAATTATTGTACGTTTCCAAGAAATTTATTACTGCTTCCAAACTTTGTGACGGTAGTGTATATAATCAAGTATTTTAATATCTGGTTATGTTTTGGTGGCTTTTTAGGTAATGTATTAGAAGCTGTGCTCAACTGAACCTGGACAGGAACTATCGAAAGCAATTTTTCCGATAGTTGGGGTTGGGATAATCGAAATCATGGTTGTAATTTACCAAACACGACTTAACTTGTATTTTCGGGAAACTAAACGAAACAATTCGTTTTTATATAAACTTCTAATACGCTACAGGACAGTGAATTCTGTGTGAGACACCCCAGACATGACAAGATAAAAATAAATCAAAACAGAATCGATGTGTCCAAGAAGAGATACCAAACCTCACCTCACACCACAAGCATACGTTACAACGTTATATTTATACATCAGATATAGACAGACGTGCATATACATACATGAACAAATGTGCGTTCATAACTCATTCCACCTGTGCGTACTTCTTTTTTTCGTATAACGGAGCGCGATTGCGTTATTGACCTTATCGGCGTGAAGATGATAAATGTACACCGGCTCCGGAGGGTGTTAGACGCATCTGCTTACGCCACCCCCCATCGTGTAATCATCCATCACTACTTAACGCTCTCAATCATCGTATGTGATGTTCGAATGTGTCAGGACGTGTTTTCGCAAAATTCTAACAGGTTACTGATCAATTTGCACTTATTTATCTACTTATTTTAAGAAAGATATTTGTTTAAACACTTGTGTATGTAACAATGCAAGTCTTACAATGATAAACAATAAATAATAAACAAAAAGTAACTTTGGGGTTCTTGTTGTTTTATCCTTTCTCCCAATTTAAAGTCACTTTTTTTAACTAGACTATTTAATGTTTCGGCCTTGGTCTGATATTACTCGCATCATATCGTCCTAATCTCTGCGAGTTAGTTGCAGTAAGATCAAGAATGGAAGAAACTGTTTTCAAAACAAGGGAAACCTCTACCTTATCGAACACTACACAAGACTCAGCATCGAGATTGAGGGCGAGTTAGTTTTCGCTATTGCCTATCATCGAGCTCGTCTAAAATATCTTCATAATTAATAGCATAAAAGGTATACTAATCAGTTGGGTGTTTATTTGCTTTCTGAAGGATTTGATGATTAAATTCCTCGTTTAATTCTTTCAAAGTAACTCCTAAAATTCTCCTAATAGAGCTCATGAGGATCTTTAATATGTTTGTATTGAATCATGTTGCTATTACACGAATTACAACTCTAACCGAACGTGATTTAGCTCGGACAACCCAACGCAGTTACTGTGCAAAAAAGCCTGACATCTATAGGATGGATTAACAGCTGAACTATTTTGGAACACAATTATTCATTATAAATACAGGCAACAATACTAGTGTGAGCTGAAAAAAGGAAGAAAGGAGACAAATTTTTCAAGGAATGTTAATTCATAATTCATTTTTGAAGCCTGCAAAATATAATTTTGTAGCATAGTTTCTTGTTACATGGTAAAAACCTGCTAAAGAAGAGGGTAGAAGCTCGTTTTTATTCTGCGAAACAACGGAGTGTGGGTCAAACAATAAATTATCGCTCCTAATCCTAATGATCTTTGGTTTTGATCTCTGTTTTTTTTTGATAGGTTCCAATCATTTAATTACACAACATTTATGGTCCTCTCTATGGTACCTACCCCTCTTCACTTTCGTGCATTCAAAAACGGCCATAATGACATCACTTCAGTTAACACAACCACACTCTTCCCTCCTACTATTTTCTATGCTTATGCATCCTGTGATTTAGTTAGATTTTGGTGTTGTTGGTGCTCTTCCATCTTTGTCTTCAGTTTGTAATGAATCTGACTATCCTTTTCCAATTCATTTCCAAAGTCAACATCATCCCACCTTCTGCAGGAAGGATTTGCAACACAGAGGTCTTCGCGTGTTATCTGGAACAGAAACTGTACATGGGCCAATAGAAACCCCGTTCAATGGTAATCTGTCTTTCGATGTATACAATCTATTGTGTTATCCCACACATTCCACGTCTCCTACGGTTTGACTAATGTGCAACTCCCTTCACATTCCTTTTATCTAAAGCCCGTCATAACTTAACTAAGATTCTACAGTTGAAGTTGTTCTTCAAGCAGCTGCTTTATTGAAAATATCCCAGTTATTGCCACCCTTAAGAATGTTCCTCTCTAGAACTCATTTAGGAGATTCCGATGCTCTTTTGCCTCCAGGGCATACGACTGTAGGCAGGACTTGCATACATAATTTGAGACTGCATCACTCCGTACAAAGGTCCCCTTTTTTTACTGCCGGATCCTCCGATATTAGGCATAACTTTTGATAGGGCAGCCAAACTGGTTTCCGCTCTCTCCACTACATAGTAAATATGTCGTCAAAAGTTAGCTTGTCGTTCAATATCACACCACACAAGTACTTCAACTCTTGCTTAGAGGAAACTCTTTTTCCTCTTCTTGGGCCCTTAAAAGTTCCGGGTCTAGAACACTATTGTATAGAACGTTCCAGTAAAGGTCCCTGCAGGACAGATAGATACTCTTCCTCATTGTCAGTGCTTCCTATATACTGTTCCAAACAGTAGAATTAAAAGCATTCCTCATGTCAAGGGCCACCGCGGCTTTTCATATGTTTTTAAACTTCTTGACCCTGTCGACAACTGCTTTTATCGCGTGCACTGTGGATCTGCCTTTCATGAAACCAAATTCTTTCCTAGATAGACCTCCACTTTTCCCCAGTTCCAGTTTTTCGTTTCCAGCACCGTCTTAATCATGCGCATCAGCTTGGGAAGCCCGCTGTCTAGCTTCCTGGCCGAAACAATTGCCATCGACGCCTGTGCAGAGGGCATTTTAAATTGCGAACAGACAAACGGATCAGTAAAAAGTTTAGCTGACAACAAGGCTACTCTTAGAGCACTGCAGGCTGTAAGATTTGATTCTGAGGTGGTACTCGACTACCACAGGAAGCTCGAAAACTGACGAAACATCACAGCACTATGCTGAGATAGGTGTGAAGTCACTCTGGAATCAGGAGCAATGAAATAAGTAACAAGTTAGCAGGAGATGCCAGCGAACGACCATTCATTGATCCAGAACTGTCGTGTGGGAGTTCTTATGATAACTTTTTCAGATGTCGACTGTTCCTTTTGGAATGCACTTGCCAGTTTAAACTCTTCCCTGTGTAGAAACGGTGGGAGTGTGGAGGAAACTCCAGTTCACTTCCTTGTTGACTATCAAACAGTGGGTATGGAGAAGCAAACTGCGGACTTCTTTGTCTCACCCATGCAGTTGCAAAAGAAATCAATCAGTCAATTCAGTATAAACGCAACACCTTCTTATTTAATAGTTCATCACACCTACGGCAAAAGACGTGTCTACCATCCTTAAAAATAAATCGTGAATCGCTTAGGTATTTAATTCCATCAAATAACGGCTAATAAAATTCAATAAAGCCACAAAACGAAGTACCCTAATCGACGAACCAAATCACCGACTAATAAAAACTAAAATCCACAATTATACCTATCCCATTACAAACTCGCTCCATTTTCGTTTTATTATTATTAGACACACTCCGATTAAAATCAGCGTTGCCGTTAAGCGCAGCCTTCATCGTTTCAATTTACCCCGTTTATGCTACGAACGAAACTGTATAATTTAGCCGGTAAAACTATAGCAAATCGTCGATAATCATACATTCCTTATACTCGAAGCGACTATTGATTCTTTTATGGGTGTATTTTATGGAACGGGGGAGAATATTCGATTCTCAGGTGAAAGGAACGCTTAATTATTTTATAACATTACATTATAAAACGCTTAATTGGTCATGATATGAAATACGTGCATTGTAAAGGTAACAATGTGTGCGTGCAGCTCGCAATTTATAGCGAACAATATATCTCTCTCGGTAAATAAACGACAATGGAGCGATCTATAAGTTCGGATAACCTCTCTACATGTTCCAGTATCTCGAGACGGGATTATAGTCGAGATATTATTAGTTTATTAAATGTACGGGTGAACCGTTGATTTTAGATTAATTATCGAGTTGCGATCGACTACAATGTACTCTTGTTAAGGTGGTTTACTGTAACCTACTTGACATATTATATACAGGATGGATCTCTAGCAACTATTACATGAATCTGTTTATTCCTCTTATCCCGCTATAAACGGTTAATAACACAGAACAACGAATTTTCATTTTTTTTTATTTTTCTTTATGAATTAACTATATACAAACTTATTTTGTTTTCTATTCCTAATAATTATAATAAAAACAAATATCTTCTATCACGTCTGGTATTATAAACAAATGAAATTCATTTTGATCATACAATACTAACACTAACTAAGTATATGTTATTCTGGGACGTATTGAGAGAGTCTTTCTTTTCACTTTTCTTTTATATTGGGATGAAGAACATTCCGAAATTAAAGTCCAACAGTAGTCAGCAAGCATCTCGCTATTACACTTGCCCTGATAGCGTTTTTCAATAGGGGAAATATCCTGATGAAATCTTTCCCCATGCTCGTCACTAACATCGCCAAGATTCGGGGGAAAGAAGTTCAGGTGCGAATGCAAGAAATGTATTTTAATACTCGTATTACAGCCTAATGCATGGTAACTTCTAACAAGTTCACTAACAATTTCCTCGTAACCTTCAGATTTTTTATTTCCTAAGAATTTCTTTGTCACACTTTTAAATGCATCCCAAGCAGTCCGTTCTAAATCGGTCAAGAGTACATCAAATTCTCGATCCTGTTGTAATAGATTAATCTGGCGTCCTATAAAAATCTCCTGTTTAAGTTTTGCCTGAGATATATTAGGAAATTTTAGTTTAAGGTATAGAAATTCTGGTCCTTCTTTGTCCACTGGTACGACGAAATTCTTCATCAGACCTAATTTTATGTGTAATGGTAGTAAAAGTATTTTATGAGGCTCCACCAACGAATTATGGACTACGTTCTTTTCTCCGGGGGTATATTGTATTCTGGTTGGCCATTGCTTAACAGTATAGTGCAAATTTGTTGCTCGACTATACCATTCACAAAGGAAACATCAATAGTTTGTGAATCCAAGTTGTAGACCAAGTAGAACTGCAACTACTTTAAGATCAGCACTGATGTACCATTTATAGGTTTTGTAATTGATTTTATCAAGGAGACGTGTCATATTATCATGTTTCCTTCATGTGCACGGCATGACCAACAGGAATGGAGGGGTAGATGTTTTCTATATGTAGAAGGACAGCTTTCAAACTCAATGTAGAAGCATCTATAAAAAGACGTCATTCTTCCGGTTGGTGTTTGTAAACTTGCAAAATGAAAGACCTTCTTCAGGTGAAAAATACTGTGACAGTTCTTTCTGGCGATTTCGATATACAGAAATACGCGTACTCGGAGCTACCAACTTCCATCCTTGCAGTCTTGATCCAAATATTTCTGCCTGAGTTTTTGATAAATTGAGATCTCGAACTAGATCATTCCAATTGATTTATTAAATGAAGCGTGTCCTCTTGAGATGGCAAATATTGTTCATCTCTGTCCGACAACTCTGAAATGTATTCTTCTCTATCTCGGTTTCAACATCTTCTTGGTTCGAAATATCCATAGGACTTGGTACTGGCAAAGCTTCCAAATGAGGAACTGGACGAGTGGCAGAAGGTAAATTAGGATAGGTAATTTTATCCTTATTTCTACTGGAAAATCTGAAGGTCTTTGTACAACAAAAGTAGCAGTCTGTCGAATGATCCTTTTGTTCTCGCCAAATCATAGGCGTACCAAATGGCATAGCTATGCTCTTAACTTTTATCCACCTCCTCACAGTAACAGCACATCGTGCACAGACATTGTGAGGGGTCCACAACTTGTCTTAATTAATTAATTAATTAATTTAAGATAAAGGTTATACGATTTTTCTATTAACGGTGTAATATTTCGTCTATGCTGTTGAACGGTGTAGAGTATAAGAAAAAAAAAAACCTGTTGACCAGTGTAATTTACAATTAATTTCTTCGCCAATACTAAAGATTTGAGTGATATTTGCCCTGATTTTCCACTTCCTTGTTATTTATATACAAGTCTCATCCCAAAAAAAGGAGTTTATAACATTCAACATTTCGGTCACACCCTATATAAAATTTATGGCCGAAAAAAACGTTAACCATAAATAATCAAGAGCAAGAAACGTATACGTGTGTGTGCGTATGTATGCGTGAACTTAATATACGTATTAATTCATATCACAGGCAATTTACCGCTCCGTAAAATTATTTTTCGCGGACGATCGCGACAAAAAAGGAAAGCCGAAAACCGTGGAGGAAAAAACAAAAACAAACAAGAACGGTTGGCATAAATTTCATCGAAAATATTTCAGATATCGCCATATCCCGAACACGTTTATTTTAGGTCGTCCGCGTCGCCTGCATCTCCGCAACTTCCATTTACGGAGACGAGATGAATCCAGATCAGCCAACAAATTGATTACAACGCCACACAGCGACCGAATAATTTATAACTGTCGTACGAGACCTCACACTTGTATACGACGGTCGAAATTTTCGCCACATTCTCTGGTCTTCCTTCTTGAGTCGGGCGGTCCTTTAGTCTTGTGGGTTTGAAGTTTTCAATTTAAATCGGCAATTTCCAGTTTAGAGAATATAATCGTCAGGGTTTTTTCTTTTAGGTTAAATGGTTCGTCGTTGGGAATTTAAATTTTAAAATGTAGTGTCGGGTGCTCGATTAACGTCAACTTATTAAGATCCGCCTGAAATTATATATAATTATTATAATCTGTTTTAAGTGATGTATATTATAGTTTCCCAAACGTGATTTTCTCTTGCCTTTTGCAACTGCTTGAAGTAGATACATATACAAGCCCACAATGTATCCGATATACGTTAAGATGTCAGCACAAACCTAAGATAAAATTTAAAAAACTGTACATTAAAAACGAAGAATGGAAATAGAACGTAAATATGAGTGAGCTACAATGGATAACCAAACAAGGATTATACTCAACTGAAGAGAAAATGTTAGGACGAAAAGGCTATAACAAACATGACAATGGACAAGTAGAACAGAAACAGTTTTACGTCCGACTTGTTTCATCATGAAATTGCAACTAAACGAACTAAGCGAACACAGGAAAAAGGATTTCTATATTTAAGAAATTATTTTCTCTTGAGGAAATCCACTTAACCTAAGTATAATTTTTTATTTGTTAAGAGAAATTTTACTAAGTATCTATAAGTTAATTGAATATCTTGGGAACAGTAAATGAATATCTTAAAATCAGATTTGATCCAAGAAATAATTTGTATAGACAAGAACATCGATCACTTGATGAAAATAACCAAAAAATGCTATAGGTGGCGCTTCTGCCACTATATGCAACTATGCAATAGACGTAATATGTGCACATGTGCTTTTGTATTGTGATTATAACCTTATACCTTTTCTTATAACAACGTACAAAATTAAGGACATTCAGTAACCGGAAATGTTAATTCCTGTGATTAAAATAGTATTCAGGCTTTCACAATCGTCGTTGAATGCACCTTTTCGGTGGTTTCTCTATCGTATAAAGGATTGTGATTTTACTGCAGGTGATTAATCTTATGATTTTCAGAAGTGAAGTCAGAACCAGGAATTTTCTACAGGACAGAGTACACGAGAATCGTAACCCAGCTTATTTCTGTACTTATTTTAGCTACATTATTGCATATTTATTTCAAGAAATTAGAATTATCAATCAAGATTAATATATACTTATTTGAATATAATAATATATTTAATCCAAATCAAGTTGTGCTTTAATTTAAATACTACTTTTTCTTACTGTAATCCAATAAACTTTATATAACAAAGTTAATTACTTAAATATAGTATTTAACATTTCTTGGATTAAGTATTATTTTCTTTAAACAAGAAAATAATTTCTAAAATTCAGTATATTTATAATTTCTTGAAATTCCAAGAAATTAAATTTCTTGCTCGTAGAAAATAAGTATTTGCTTATATATGAAAATGAGAATGACTTGAATTAAGTTATTCTTACTTAAATCTAGTAATTTGTTTTCTGTGTGCACCAATTTAAATGAAGCTCCATAGATTTATAAACCGATCTATGTAGTGTCAGATTGACAGTAACTATCTTAGTGACCCACTCGCTCTTTAGCAGGGTGTCAACCCCCCTAAAGTTTAACACTATCCTTCACTGTTTCACTTATTGTTAGTAACTCAGAAACTCTAAAAGAAATATCGAAAACAAATCGAGACAACGTTTTAACTGTTTTTATCTACTGGAGGTTTCGTGGTTAACCCAACATCGACATCACTGATGAATTCATAATGAATTTTGACGCTAAGATTATAGCTCTAGATTATCCGTAGTGACATCACGTGCTTTTAGCTGTTAAATCAAACCGTATACTTTCGCAATATGATATTTAGACATTAATAGAAGTAGAGTTTTACAATAATTAGGTGTTTCACAATAATATTATACCTAATAATGACAACTTCTAATGAAAAGTATACAATACGCTTTTCTATTGTCTCTGTCTACAGGTAATTAATTAATTAATCATTAGGTGACTAGGATAGACAATAGAATATTAAGATTGTTGGAAATTCAAATGCTCTATTTATAACAATTTTATAACAACACATCACGTTCGCTTTCAGCGCACACAGCGCACAAGCGCTAATAAGTATTTTAAAAATTCAAAAAATAATATCTCGGTGATTATTTGTCGTAGTCCTGTAAATAGGTATTATGCAATGTGTTTGGTAAAGCTGCACCACAAATTATAAAAAATAATTAGCGATAAAAACCAAACATGTGGAGTCAATCGCTTATTTGTAGAACAGAATGCAGAATACCAATGCCATATTAAATGATTGCCAATTGGAAACATTATGGACTACCTACACTGAGAAAAATGGATCAATTAAATTGTTTATCTGACACATAAATATTAGTCTTAAATATTTTTTTTTACAATTACAGTAACACTGTATATTTGTCATAGTTGAAAGCTGTTTTCTGAGTTCACATTGCCTAAGACAAATAACAGAGCAACTTATCGTAAGTATGTAGGTATAAGTTTTATTATTTCATGACAAAAATATTTAACACAAATGAAGAAGATATTCGAATTCTGGTTTATTTATTACAAATACTGTTAGTGATATAACTACTTTGAATTAGAAACATCGATTTATTTCTTACACATGTTAAGGTTATCTGTGCTGTATTTAGCTGTAGTTTTTACTTGCACGAATAAAGTTTTTATTTGTTATTCTCCGTTTAGAAAAAAAGGACTAAACATCCATATCTGATCAAAAGCAGGCCTGGTCCCTCTTGAGTTATAGTTGCACAATTATATGAGTTATGTTTCAAAGCGCTTCCACACCATCATATTTGGCGGGATTTGTTTCCTCTTCCCAAACTTTCTTGGAGGAATATTTACTTTATATGACCTGATCAAATCTGTGGTAGTCCCTTATATTTCAAGAGAATTTCAGAATATTCAGAAAATTAAATTAAGGCACATTTTAACAGAAGCCAGAAAGGATTATTAAATGGTAGATAATCCAAATATGGTTTTTTTCTTTTCATTCTCAATTCTGTTCAACTACCAAAACGTATGATTAGTGCAATTATTTTGGCAATAAAGCTATATCCTAGTCAATCGTTAGAATTCTGCCACATTCCCCTGCTATAAAGTTATCACCAACTTCCCCCGCCCCCCTCCCAGATATTTTTATTTCTTCCATTCCGGTCAGTTGCCAAATTAAATAATCGATGCAATTATTTTTGCAATGAGACTGTGTCTCCTAACCAGTAGTTAGAATTTTGATCTCTTTCGGCTATCGATGTACGGGCGAAAAAGATTAGCATTGAAAAAGGTTACAACTGATAAACAACAGCAAAACTTAAATAAAATATAAGGGATAAACCGTATTTTGCGGAACTGTAATCATACCATGAAGGACGAGGATTAGTAAGCTGAAGAAAGGAAAGGTAGCAGGTTATTACCAAACTCCGGCAGAGATTCTGCAAAATATGGAAGCTACATGCATATAACAACTCACTTAAATCTACAATAGATCATCGAATGAAAGCATAGTGTCAGCAGAAGAGAAAAAAAAAGAATCAGAGCCCTTTCATACAGTTTCTCTACTCATTTGACTTGATATCTTGTCACTTCTTCCTGTTCCTTTCAGTCCAAATTCGCCGAAGAGGTTGCAGGATCTCCCATATATTAAGTCCAGTTTTGAACAATTAAAAAATGTTTGGATAAATGCATATTGCTAAATAGGAAGTAGTTTGAAGATGATCAAAACTTGGTAATAGAAATACTGCAGAGAGAGTTTTGCTTCGAAATTATGTGTTAGAATGTTAAAAGTTTTCAAAGAAGAATGTTTTTTTTTTTGTAATGACTTTCCAGAGAATAAAAGTAGGAAAACAAGATCAAGAATAAAATATATCAATAGATTCCGAGACGAATCATAAATAAATAGAATAGCATACGGGCACCGAATACGAGACCTAGCACAAGACAGACAAAAATAAAGAGAAAAATGGGAGACTCAATCCCATTAGCAGTGCATTGAAAAGTAGAACGGGTTTATTGTCGACTATGCTTAGAGAGAATTTCATGCTTCAATTAGTACGAGGATTTTGAGACACAACACCTGAAAAAAGTTAGATTCACCACTAATCCATAATTCTTTAGAATGTATTTTCATTTCACATTAATTAGCATTCTCAGATTCTCTCAATTCAATAGGATATTTTTAAGAAAGTGTTCAGTTGTTTCAATGATTCAAATTTAACTCTCTGCACAGCTAAAGATGATTTTCTAATGATTAGTCTCAGATTATTGTCTACTGTTTACAAAACAACTTCTTTGTTGTCTATGAACGTCAATATTTTTTTTTATATTAAAAACATAAGTTAATTAGATCTGATAGGAGGCTCTCTTAGATCTGATTTATTTACATTCTGAAGTGAAAATAGAGGTAATAATGGAAGCTATCAGTTAGTGGTATAAGAGCCCTTTTTTGAAGCTGCACGATTCCGGTACTATCCCGAAACGCAAACTCGGCCAAAACAGAGACCTCTTGTGCCCCCATGCCGTTTAAATCCTCCAACCAGAATGCACCTCAGCAGAGACGTCTACAACCTGATCAAGAGTTCATTGACGTACTCCGAGATCATCTAAACGATCTGGAGTTTCCTCCATACTCCCCCACAGTTTCTACATAGTGGAGAGTTTACTAAACCAATGCTATAAATGTGTTTAATCATCAGTACGTGAAGAAGTCTCTTCGTACATGGACAGATCTCGAGAGTTTTACTGTGTCTCACGCCGAGATGTCCAATAGAAGCAATGGCTAGAAACGAGTTCAGATCTCACAAAAGCTTTAATGCTGCTATAAGAACTCTCACACGTCGGTTTTGGATTTATGAATGGTCGTTCTGTAGCAAACTTCAGTGTAGTGCTTCGAAGCAAAAAGAGGTGACGTGACATAAATATTTTCTGTGACTATGATTATAATAAATGCAGAAAATTATTTCAATATTTGCTGTCGCCATTAAACCTAAACGTTTCCGTACTTACGAACACAATACGCATTTATGTAGATTACCTAAAAAGAATCCATCTACATATTTCTTACTAAATTTCCTTATCGAACTAGGTGCTAAACGCATTTCTTCACACAGCATACTCATACCAAATATTTGGACAGCTGTATTTATTACATATTTCGTCTACTTCTTCTATTAAAATGTCCGCTCTTGGGTATAGTGTTTAAATAGCGAATTTGGAACTTTATCCTAATTTAGAAAATTATCGCATCGCCTAGTGTACATACGTAACAACCAGAAGTAGGAAATAATCATATGTAAGTATATATATATATATTTCGTAGAACAAAATGTATATTTGGTATTCAAATGAGGCACACACCCATAAAGTGTATTAGCGGTTACTTAGAGGTTGTTTTACAAAAGCCGAACCTACATGATATCCAAGATGAAAATGTTTTAATTCATTTCAAACGCAAACCGTGTTTATACTTAGCGTTTTATGTTTTAGCGAGAGAGATTATTTTTCTAGTTCAAACTGATGTCTTCGTTCGTCTATAAAATACAGATTTCCGCTGGCTGGCGAGAGCTGAATCATCCACTTTAATGATATGCTAACAAATTCATATGTAACTAAATACTCAGAGCAATACCAAAATTGTGAACAGACAGAATGAATATGTAATATAACTACTAATAAATGTATCGTGCATGTATCTATTAATATAATTAACCGTTGCATTGTGTACCATGTTCGTACAGTTGCGTTGGCTATTTTAGATCGTATGTAAATCATTGCATTAACGTATTGTAAGCAAATGTTTAACAGTTGCTACCGAAACAATGATTCGATCGTATATTATTTGACAATTGATTCATCACACGCGTTTATTTCTGCTTTTTAAATTACAAATTAGAATATTCTTACTTTGCCATTCTCTCGATTAACGAATCGATTTCAAACGCTGATTACCTTATTAAAACTATGTTATTCTTAGTAAGTATAAACATTTACTTCATATTTTAATATTATATTCATTAAAATATCTCATTATCAACGACGTGTTTGCTGTCTATTAACGTAACATCGATGAGCACGGCGAAGCATTATGACATTTAAATCAGCACAAGCAATCGCTTACTTATACATTATTAATTAATGGCAAATAACCTTTCAATAAATAATAAATTTTGTCTAGTTAACGTTTTGAAAAGAAGCTGATTATACTCTGGCTGCTGGCTGGATCTTTTTTTCTCCATTCTTCCAATCTCCCAGTTCACTTTGCCTTCTTTTCAAAGCTCTCGTCGCTCTGTTCGAAATATATAATAAATATAAATCGATTGAACGTAATGATGTGTTTCATGAAGATCGAAGATTGCTTCAATTATATAAATATGGCGAGAATTTCACTTATTATATTTGTATGTTAGTCATTTAGTTAATGGTCGTCGTGGAATGGGATGATTGCATAAGGCGATTTTATTGAATATTATGTAAAATCGCTAACGAGGTTGAATAAATACATGCTCGTATATTTTTCAAGTATATTTACATAAATGTAATTATGGATTTAGATTAATATCTAAAGGTTTTTCTGTATATAGTCGTATGCTAGTTATGACCCGCGGTCATTTTTTAATTTAACACGGCATCATTCAACTCCTAATGCATTTCACATTTTAAATGTGGTCTCAAATATCAAATTATTTTTATCAAATGTCAAATGTTTTAGATATTGTTGTGTAGGTGATGTGAAGTTGCTCCTGGAGATATAATAATTAATCAGGCTTTCCTTTTTATTTTCATAAACGCACAGCAATAGAAATCAGTACATCTTTAGGTTAAAGCATCTTCTACAAGATATACAGAGTAAACAAAGTCAAGTGAAGGCTGAGTTTTTAGTTGGAAACACGGAGCAATTGACGGCAATGATAACGCGAACTAACTTGTACATAAATTGTCACTTCTGTATAGGTTATGTATACTACATCATAATCTTAAGTAGAGTACCTTCAGTTAAAACTGTTGGATGAGTCTCACGCTTTCGTTTTAATATATCTACTACCTATTTCCATGAATCCCTTCGTTAACCTGTTAAAATGTTGCACAAATGTGTCATATGCAACATGTACATCTGGATACTCGACAGTAAATTGGTTAATACAGGATTGCATCGAGTGCATATGTCCATTGTCCATCCTCAGCTTGCATACCACTTGGGAAATGAGCCATAAGCAGGAATGTATCCTGCTGTGTAGTAAATTGCATTGCAGTTAACTTCAATAGACAAATTTACAAGGTTTAACATCAATTTAAATGGAGTATACACATAACATTTAAAGAACGTAATAGACACTCACCAAAAATTGAATAGCAAAGTATGTATGTCTTTATAAAGACAATTCGAAAACAACAAGTAATAGCAATAAAATAAATAACAACAAAATGACAAAGTATTTATTCAATGTAGCTGTAACTCTAGAATCTAAAAATCAAGCGAACTAGGGATACTACCACTACACTTCACTTGAGAATGCTCGCATTGTATTGATGCTGGAATGGAAAAACATTAGGAAGAACTGAATTATGAAAAATGGAAAATAAACTGTAGAAAAATATAAGATTTATTTGACGTAGTTAGTGTATTAATTACTACCATGTCAAAACTGCCTGCAGACTAGAATCGCTGTTCCTATAGAGTGCTTTCGTCAATGGTCCAAAGACATGGAAGTCACAGATTGATAAATCGGAGCTGTAAGGGGGGTGCTCTAATACCTACCACCCCATGCGCGTTATCCGTGACGTGATGATGTTAACGATATCCGGACGGGGGTTATCGTGAAGAAGGATCACGCCATCTGTAAGCGTTCCAGAACGTTCTTTCTTTAAGGCTGTGCGCAAACGAGCCAAAGTTTTACTGTATCGGACAGCATTGATGTTACCCTCATGTTAACATCTTTAAATTCAAGATGTAATGGTCTACGGTGATCGAAAAAGCAGGTAAGCATAACCTTGCAAGCGGAAGGTTGAGTATCGAACATCTGGTGTCTTGGAGACGAAGCACACATCTTTCGGTATCCAGCCTAATAAATTACAGCATGGATTGTTCCCACACTGATATCAAAACGATCTGCCAATTCTTTAACACGAACCCCTTTATTCTCCACAACGGCTGCTCGCACAGCAGCGACATTGGTATCATTCTTCGAATGCCGCAATGCTCACATTTTTGAACTTCTGAGACCATTCCACGACTGTGATTTTCGAAGGACACTATTCACCATAAACACCTTGCATTTTCCGATAAATTTGAACAGGATTGTTGCCCTCGGCGTTTAAAAACTGTCACACTGCTCGGTGATCGGTCTTGAATAATCCAACGATATGACTTGCCATACTGAAATGCGCACAGTAGATACCTACATTACTGGCGGCCGTCTTATGCAACTTTCTGCGGTTATAGCAAAACTAACGTTCGTTCTACAGTGCTCGAATGTGTATTTAATGAACCTTCCTCGTATAACAGGTATTGGATCCTCATAATAGCTTATTAATTAGTAGAAGAAATACACTAGCAGCAATGAAACCTGAGGGAGAGAAATCTTGCAATAAATATATTGAATATGTGGAAGAGCTCTTCCCAAATGTTTTTGAACAATGTCTGAAAAGTATGACATTGTTACAGCAGCAATTGAATGAGTATTATGAGGAGTTACCTACTAGATCTACAATCAGAAGCGGAGAGGTTAGTATAAAAAGTTAGTAAAAAGCCTTAATGGTATTTCGTTCAGCCTCAATTATTCTAATCAGCTGAAATTTAATGGAAAGATATTTCCTCGTCCTAAAACTAACTCCTCATCCTATAATAATTAATAATAATAACAATAATAATAGTTTATTGGTCAGAAGTCTACAGAATGAGACATTCACAACGTCAAGATATATAGAGTGGTCCACCCGGAACTGCAACGATCGACTGTGGGAAAATTATAGCTACAAATGATCTGAAATTTTGGCACTATACTAAAGTCGATGGGGGCCATTCGTCTAAAATATCTTCGAGGTGGCGGCTCTCCGGAATATACCGGAAGTAAGCACCAACTTCGTAATTTTAAATGGAATACTCTGTACTTATATTGTCACGTTTTTAGATTCCACTTGAAATTCTAAATATATTTCATGTATAATGTCATATACCTAAGTCAAACCCTTTTTGACTTACTAACATTCCTATGCTAAATTTGATGTTTGCAGGCAGATAATCAATTGCACTTTTTCCATATAAGGAGAAGTTTATTATTTAATTTGAAGTAAATTCTCTCAAGTAGATGACTTAATTAAATACTATTTGTATAAAATTGTTACCATTATTAATACAGAGCGTGCGAAATATACGCCTGAAAATGAAATCGGAAAAATTACTGAAAGTAATTTTTTTTTTAATGGAAAGGGTATTCCATTGTTGGTGCCTACTTCCGGTATACCCGCGAGAGCCGCCATCTTGAAAATATTTTAGGTGAATGGCCCCCATCGAATTTACTATAGGGCCAACATTTCAGATCATTCCTAGCTATAGTTTTCCCACAATCGATCGTTGCAGTTCCAGGTGAACCCCCAATTAGTCGTCGGTTCTAGGACTGGTTAGTCAATAAAACATCATACACAATAACGTTTCGTTTACAGGATGTAAACTTTATCAAAGCTACCAAAACAATATTAAAAGTACATACAACACATATTTTGACAATATAAAGTTTTCTTTTAATTTATTTATTATATTGTCAAAATATGTGTTGTATGTGCTTTTAATATTTTTTTGTAGCTTTGATAAAGTTTACATGCAGTAAACGAAACTTTAGCGTATGGGATGTTTTATTGACTAATCTGTCCATGAACCGGCGGCTAATGAAAGTTTCATTGATATACTGAGGACACGACAAGTTCAGCATATACCTATGCACATATATGTACATTCCAGTAAGTACAGACAAAAAAACATGAGTATAAATAAAAGTCTTAAATAAATAAAAGCTACATACAAATAAAAACTCTATACATATACCTAATAGGTACAGATAAAAGTACAATACATAAAAACAAAAATTTAACAATATTAAGAAGGGCAGACTCAGATTGCATGGAAGCAGTCATCAATATCGTACGGCACTCGAGAAATTAACACTTCCTTTACCTTTTTTTTGAAAATTTCTATTGAATTTGTATTCTGCAGTGATGTTGGCAATTGATTAAATAGCTTACATCCGTTGTAAAGAAGGTGCTTTTGATAGACGAAAATTTACTGCTGATTTAGTAATAGGGTGTGTGTTATAATCATGTCTAGTATAGTTTTTTTTTAAACAAATCTTTATGTTGAAAAGTAAAACACAACACCTTATAAATGTATACAGCCGGTACTGTCAAGATGCCAGGCGTCTCAAAACTTAACAAAATTTGAATAGCTCGCTTTTGGATTAAAAATATTCTCTGTATGTCCCTAGAGCGATGGGACAATTGTTTTCCAATAAAGTCTATATGTTCGCCCCACTTCAGCCTGTTCTCTATAGTTAGACCCAACATATTAACGCTAAAAGCCCCAGAAACACCAGCAACATTGAAGTTAGAAATGTCGAAAGAATTCTCAAATCGTACCACACAAATTTTCTCATCGTTAATTTTAAGTTTATTCAACTCAACCCCAAGAGTGGACCCTTCCAAGAACGTGCTCTATAGTCAAACCCAAATCGGAATTCAGATACATTGAAAATAACAGGGACCCTAATACAAATCCCTACGGTACACCTATAACGGTAGGCAAACTATCTGATTGACTTCCATTCCATACAACACTCTTAGTTCTGCCTGATAGGAATGACGTAAACCAATCTAGAAGAACCATAAGCTGCTGTAGACGAACAATTCCCTCTTTAGTCTGTTTAGGAAGCCACAGTCCTTACTCCAGTCCTGTATTCAGATTTTATGGAACCCAGTCGGAAAATAAAAATAAGGATAACAACACACAGAGAACAAATTACTAGGTTTAAGTGAGAATAACTTAATTCAAGTCATTCTCATTCTCATATATAAGCAAATACTTATTTTCTTCGAGCAAGAAATTTAATTTCTTGGAATTTCGAGAAATTATATACTGAATTTTAGAAATCAGTTTCTTGTTTAAAGAAAATAATCCTTAATGCAAGAAATGTTAAATACTATATTTAAGTAATTAACTTTCTTATATAAAGATTATTGGGTTACAGTAAGAAAAAGTAGTATTTAAATTAAAGCACTATTTGATTTGGATTAAATATATCATTATATTCAAATAAGTATATATATATATAAGTATAATCTTGATTGATAATTCTAATTTCTTGAAATAAATATGCAATAATGTAGCTAAAATAAGCTGGTTTACGATTATCGTGTTCTCTGTCGTGTAGAAAATTCCTGGTTCTGATTTCACTTCTGAAAATCATAAGATTAATCACCTGCAATAAAATCACAATCCTTTATATTACGATAGAGAAACCACCGAAAAGGTGCATTCAACGACGATTGTGAAAGCCTGAATGCTATTTTAATCACAGAAATTAACATTTCCGGGTATTGAATGTCCCTAATTTTGTACGCTGTTATAAGAAAAGGTATAAGGTTATAATTACAATACAAAAGCACATGCATAGTTGCATATAGTGACAGAAGCGCCACCTATAGCATTTTTTGGTAATTTCCATCAAGTAAATGATATTCTTTTCTGTACAAATTATTTCTTGGATCAAATCTGATTTTAAGATCTTCATTTACTGTTCCCAAGATATTCAATTAACTTATAGCTAGTAAAATGTCTCTTAACAAATAAAAAATTACTTAGGTTAAGTGGATTTCCTCAAGAGAAAATAATTTCTTAAATATAGAAATCCTTTTTCTGTGTGAACTAGATGATCCAATATGGTACCAGAAAGTCTAAAAAAAGTGCTACAGATCATGTTTCAGAATTTAGAAACCTGACAGGATATCTCCTAAAAATAAATACCGTCTTCGTTCTACTACCACCGCAGTGCTATTGTTAAGGTTATACGCACGCACAAACGTTTCTATGGGTCTTGGCCTTTCCTTTAACACCGTTATAGCCGGATTCTCTTGTATTTACTTTTCTAAATGATCGTTCAAGATGTCGATAAAATGTTAATTCGTAAACTCTACATTAGAAAGAAATAATGCAGAAGAATGCAGTTAATACGTATGATTCTTGAACTACATGTCTTCCATTAAAAATTTAGCTCATTCCGAATGAGGTATCCGCCAAAATCGTATACCGGTATCATGGCGAATGCCAAAAATACCGCACACGTGATGCTAAAGCGGAACGTGTCAGCATTCCATCTATACACGCTGTACATATAATGAAAGCTGGCTGTGAAAAGAGGTGCCTAAAAATGACGGGTATGAACAAAAGATTTCAATTAAGCGGAGGTACGTCGCAGCGTTCACGCCAGGTGAGATATGCGAGGGCCATGCCATGAGATCCGAGACGTCATTGTCTTAACGTGAGTATCACTTTCGGGCGGTTACGTTCCCTATTGTTCCGGATGATCCGGGCGGTGACGTTTACAGGAGCGGTAACTATCAAAGGACGCAGCATACTGAGGCCGAATCCGTAAGGGATATATATGCGCACATTATAATATTATTGCGGTTAGAATTTGTGGTCGTCTATGATAACTATATCTATTCTATTGTATAGGGAATAAGATGAATATCTGTTTGAGAGTATCTTTTAATGTGCAATAATTTTCGGATACTATTCCGATAGACTACACTAACCTTCCTATTCTTATACACACAATGAAACGTTTAAGTCTTTTTAACCGCTAACGACAACACACAAACCTATGCCGGGAGATAGGTGTTTAGAATTAATTGTAGGCTTCAGAACAAAACGTGATGTTTGAGGTTAATTATACGCGCGATACAGACGCTAATTGACTTTTTCATTATTCCTAATCGGAATAAATTAAAACTTTTTTTTTACTCTAGAGCGCGTATCTATTACATGGACGTATCTGCCAATCGCGCTAGCTTATACAAGAAAGAAAAGCTGTCTTCGCTATGCGACGACAATGAGCGCTATGTAAAGTATTGTTTTCTAAGGCGATGTCTATGCAAAATGCTTTGTACACGCAAACTAATTAGTTTTTTTTTATTTCTCCATCGTCTTGTGGACTGAATTGATTGACGTACGTCGAATGTTAAAACGAAAACAGAATCTTTGTGTCTCGTCTATTGATTGAGAAGAAAAAAGTGTAGTCATTATTTGACTAGTCATTTGACCCGGATGCTTTCAGATCGAATGGGGTTATCGGAGAAAATATTTGGTTTCCTGGAAGACGTAAAACTTAGATCTCAGATTGTATCATTGACTAAGCATGTTAGATAGATAGATAGAGAGATAGATACTTTATTGGTCCTGTAGCCTATTACAAAATAGAGAGGACAGAGATAAATTACAATACATACAGAGAATACAATAAGTTATCACAGCTCAGATATTGTCAATATTTGATACACTATAAAAACAGCCTTCAACCAACATCATCTTTAGTTTACGTTTAAAAGCAACACCCGAGTGCAAATTTTTCAAATCTACAGGAAGTCTATTAAATAAAGTGGAACCAAAATTGATGGGCGACTTCTTATAAAAAGAATGACGCGGTTTGCTAGGAACAATGTTATTTTTGTTTCTGGTGTCGTTCTCATGAATGTTGCAGTGTTGTTGAAATTTGTGTTTGTTACTAAAAATATAATTTAATAATCTATACATATATGTTACTGTTAGAATGCGATTATGTTTAAAATCATCCCTACAAGATGTTTGATGGCCCATGCCAAAAATCAACCTCACTAAACGTTTCTGCAGTATGAACACACGTCAGCACCCTGACCCCAAGCCACAATGTTGTAGGAAATCGCAGAGTATGCAAAAGCATAGTAGACGCTTAACAATGCATCCGTGCTTAGAATATTTCTCAATGTTAACAAAAGATAATAACATTGCTTAAGTCTAGTACAAATAGCGTTTATTTGTTCGTTCCAGCTCATGTTGCTGTCAAACACAACGCCTAGAAACTTAGCAGAAGCACCTGCAGTAAAGACAGTGCCACAAAAGTCAAATGAAAAATTCGAGGGTGATCGATATTTATTAAAGAATTCAGTGAATGTTGTTTTCTTATGATTTATGATGATGAGTTTATTCATTGCACACCAACCCTGGAATTCGCTCAAAACAACGCGGACTTTAAGTCGCAGTCTATTTGCATCAGCATCGGAAATCACTACGCAAGTATCATCTGCATAAAGAAATATTGTTCCATCGCTAATGCAGCCAGGCAGATCATTAATGAAGAGTAAAAATATTAATGGACCCAGCACACTATTCTGTGGTGTACCAATATTTACGTCGAATTCCCTTGATTTAGCATTCCCCACCCTTACCGTCATTTTTCTTTGCTGCATAAACGACGTAATCCAGCCGTTCAGTGGACCACGTATTCCCAACCCATAAGCCATTTGAGAAACCAAGGAACTGTTTGCAGTATCAAAAGCCCTGGTTAAATCAAACATGACAGAAACAACATATTCACCCGCGTCCATTCTATCATATATGCATTGGGCAAACTCCTAGGCCGAAGTTTCAGTTGAGAAGCCAGGCCAAATCACCAAAAACAACGTCAACATCACCACTGAAAGAATCTAATATATTGTCCACACACCAATGATCATGTAGCAATTGTCGAAACTCATCAATAGAGTTCTCATTAATGTTCCTGTAAGAGTACTCAATCACTTCTGATGAATTTAAACAGTGCTCGCGGATGTCATCAACACAATCTATGATCTGGCAGAAGTGATCCGACAGACCAGGATCATAATTATATGTCTTTAGAAGTTCGGGCGAATTCGTAAGAACATATTCTGTAGCCGAGGAGCTAGTATATGAATCGGTCGAGAATAGGCGGGTAGCCTCGAGAACCAATGATGTTAGTTGAAAGGATTCGAAAATGTCACTTAAAATTCGGTATTCAATACTATTAATGTCGATCAATATTTAAGTCACCGCAAAGGATAACAAGCTTAAATTGTTTCAAAGTCCTAACACGAATTTCGTTAAGTTGATTACAAAAGATTTCAAAAGTGTTCCTATCAGTACTACATGGTCTGTATACATTAATAATACTATAGTTACCTAAAGCGACAGCTGTGCATTCAATGACCATTTCTACAGAAAGTTTATTTACAAAATCTAGAGGTTTACACTTGGATACCTTTTCTTTTTTTACAAATATAGCAGTACCATCGTGATATGAGTTCCATTTTAATAATTTGCGCGCTTCTTATATACATAATAACTGTATTATTCTATACACTCTCTCTCCATTTTCAACAGTGAATATTACCGTCAATCTACTCACTGCTAATTTGTTACAAATAAGACCGTACGACTCCATGATTTATCTGAAGCTTTTTGTAGTTTAAGTTTTACTCGATAGCGGGTTTCACAGCTCCACAGTCACTTGTTGATATTCTTTGATTCACATAAAAGGGTCATTGTTGAGGTTAGAATTTGATTGCGACGAATTTATACATCGTTTTTTACGACTGCACGTTTTGTTCGTGCTTCAAAATGAATTTTAACATTCTGTCATTGTATTCTCAAATAGTGTATCTTCAAGTTATTTTCACTTTCCTTGTTTGCAAACTAAATAATTTCGTGATTTTCATTATAAAACATCTGCGTTCTAGTCATTGACACTACAGTCTTTTCTATATGATCAGCTGATCTTTACAGTGAGGGATTAACACTTGAAGAAGCCTTTCAGATGACATATTCTGACGATGTACATAGATGTTTCCGAAATTTATATTGAACCTCCAGAATCATCTCAGTTCACTGATGAAGATTTGGGCTATGAAAATGATGGAGGATTTGTTGATCACTTGTGAGCAAATCAGTTGCAAGCTTCTGTCGAAATAAGAATTGCTCAGTCAGAGTCGAGGGCTAATTCTTCTCGAAGATAATGTAGATACAACAAACGTTGGAAATTGTGTAAATTTAAATGATCATAATGTATCCAATATTGATTATAATGATATCACTTGGATAGAAGCAGATTTAGAATACGTTCCAAAACCGTTTCCATTACCTGATTATGAAATTTTATAAAGTACCACTAAAGTACTCTGTTTGAAAAATTCCAAGCCAAATTCTTAGAATATTTTGTTCCTGAACAAGATATAAATTATGACGAATCGCCATTATTGCAAGCAGTTTATCAGAGAGGAAGCCAATTAGATTTGGAGCATCAATTCAAAAAGTGGGTATTTGGTTAACTTTATACCTACCATACCAGGGCATAGATTCTCGTATGAGTGAATATTATAAAAATGTGTTTGGGATAGCAGTGGCTCCATTCTTGACCAGTTGACTGATGTCAAGAAGAATCTACGACATTGCTTCTAGTTTGACAATCTTTTTACCAGCTTGCATTTATTGAACTATCTGAAAACTCAAGGATACGGAGTAACAGGTACTATTAGAGATGATAGAGTACCAAAAAATTGTCCGTTATCTACAAAGGCTGTCATGAAAAAGAAATCTAGAGGGGAATATGTCCACACCTTGGATAAAACAAACCTTGAGAGATGGACTGATAATAATATTGTTAGCATGGCATCGACAATTTACGGCATTAGACCTATAGGAGAGGTTAGACAATATTCACAAGCCCAAAAACAAAACATTCAGATCCATTGACCTCTGTTCATCGCTAAGTATTGTTATGATGTTGTACTGTACTTTCCCCATATTGTGTATTGTTGTTTAGAATATTTAAATAGATTTTTGATTTAACTGATTTATTTATTTGTTTGAATTCCTGATACATTTAAATTAAAAAAATATATGGAATTATAAAAGTTAACTTATGTCATGTAAAACATCTCAAAATTGGCATTAAATTTTTTTAAGTTTAATAACCACTGGATAGTAGCAATGCATGGAGATTGCTGGATAGAAAAAAAAATTAATTATTTTGAAAAAGACAAGAAAAGTAGAGAAGACGTCAAAAATATGTTTAAAAATGTACTTTCTTTGATTAATATTGACGGAAATATATCTTGTGATATATATATATCTTGTGATATATATCTTGTGTGAATAAGTCAAATACAACTTCAATTAACTACTGGCTAAAAAGAAATCCTAAGAGAATAAGAAGAGAAGAAAAGGGAACATTTTAAAAGGAAGAGGAGAAACTAGGATCATTAAAAGGAATAGGACATTGACATTATAGCGGAGGATAAGGTTGTACCATAAGATTGTTTTTTTTTTCAAATAGATTACAAAATATTAGTTAGTTAGTTAGGGTTTGAGTTAGGATATTGTAAAATTAAAATTTATTATTGTTAATGTAAAATTATATTTTAACAAGTTCTTTTGATTTGTAACATATAGTTTTTTTTGTTGTTACATATGAAAGTGAATGTAAACTAGAGTATCCAATAATATTTTATCTAAAGTCTCAATACAGTATAATTCCTCGTTGAAGGAAACAGAACGGATCATCTCACGATACAGAATTTCCATTCGATGTAGAAAATGATGGTGGAATTTGTTCATAGAATTTGTTCACCTGGTTGGTTGATGCTGCCATCCAGGATGCTTGGATTTTACATAAAAAATCCGGAAATAAGCTCACTGTATTAACAATCTTGAAAACAGTTTTTTCGTCAATTCAGTAATTGAATTCAATCATTTTGTAAGAGTCGCATGTGGGTAAATATCCGTACAAGAAACAACAAATGCAGCAAAGCAGCAGTGGATAAAAACTACGAGATTCGTTCCGAAATTCATTAGAAAAATGAAAAGAAATAAGAGTGTCGATTCTGGAAAGCTCAAAAGGTTCTGGCTCTACCAGCGGAAGATGATGATTGTTTGTGCATTGATGCCGAAAACGAAGACGTCGAACATATTCTTCAATTAGAATCTAGACTCTCCGGTGTAACAGCAACAGAACTTCGAAAATTAGGTAGCTTATGACTTAGCAGTGAGAAAAAAATACCCTCATAAATTTAATACTACAAAAAAAATGCGCTGGATGGAACTGGTTAAAAGGCTTTCGTTCAAGACATCCAGAAATATCACTCAGAACACCAGAACCGACTTCAGCAGCGAGAGCGAGAGGCTTCAATAGACCACAAGTACACAATTTTTTTAGTAGAAGGAGAATAGTAGAATATATGGATGATATATGGATGAATCGGTCGTTACCACCGTGCATAAACCTCCTAAAGTTTTTGCGAAAAAGGGGAAGAAACAATTAGGGTCAATAACGTACGGAGCAAGAGGGTAATATGTTACGGTTGTGGCTTGTATGAACTCTGCAGGTAGATATATTCCTCCTACGCTAATTTTCCCTAGAAAAAACTATAAGCAGAATATTTTAATGGATCACCACCTTAAACGCTTGGCCTGTGTCACGAAACTGGCTATATGGTATCAGAACTTTTTGTTAAATGGTTGGATGATTTTATCAAACACGTAAAACCGACTAGAGAAGAAAAACTGATTCTCATTCTAGATGGCCATGGAAGTCATAAATCTTTGGATGCTTTATTGAAAGCAAAAGAAAATGGTATTATTCTTATTTGCTTACCACCCCACTCTACTCATCATTTTGTTCAACTTATACCAAAGCAGCTACCATGGGAAATGCCATAAGTGGATTAAAAAATACGGGAATTCCTCCGTTAAACCCATATATCTTCCCAAATCATTTGTATGCACCTTGTGAAGTAACTGACAATGAAAAATGGTTCGAAAAACAGACAACCGAACAAAGGGAAATACAAAATATGGATTATCAGCCTGAGAAAGAAAATCTTTAGGATATAAATGTAGACCTTCAATCGGCTTTAACATCCAAAGACAATGTTATAGAAAATGGCTTGTCTATTAAAAATTATTTAAACTTCATTTCACCTATACCATCTGCTGATGAAACTACGTTTGAAAAACGGAGAAAAAGGAAATCAGAAGGAACTGCTATATGGACCAAAAGTCCTTATGTGGAAAAAATAAAGCAAAAAGAAACTAATAAATCTTTAAAACCACAAAGAAAATCAGCAAGAGCTATCAAAGGAAATGTATTTCACTCATCATCAAATCATATCAAGACGAAGGATCAGATCAAAACGGATCTTGTATATACTGTAACGATACCTACAAGCGATCTAAAGCAGGGGAGTCTTGGATTAGATGCGACATAGAAAAAATTTGTTTGTGAGCTTTGTCTTTAATTGTTATTGTTTTGCAATAATTTGTTATGAATTTTTGCATAAATTTTATTATTCTAGAAAGTATTATATCTTATCTTTAATATGTTCTTTTGTTTATGTATACTCTTCTAACAATAAACTGTTCATTATTAGATATTACTTTTCAATTAGGGTAAAATGACACAGTGTATGTCATTTTACCCAGCAGATACGGGTAAAATGGTTTTTACATCAACGTACTAATCAAAAAATTGTAAGTCAACTATGAATGTTTTCCTTTTTTAGATGTCAAAGAGGAAATATAATGCATCAAATAAGAACTTGCACAAACAGTCTTTCGAAATCAATTGTATTTTTCCAGATAATGGCATCCAAAAAAAAGTATGTCATATTAAGCACAATTTCCCTACTACCTCGGCACAAAGTGAAATACTGTCGTTTATGAAGAAACAAGAACAGAAAAGGGATGTCTGGGCTGCTGAGCGAGATCTACGACGACGAAAATTAGTTCCATTACGACAATTCTTTAACAGCATGTGTTTGAACACAGCAACCATTTCTAAAAACATTATTGAAGCATAGTGTTTTGTTTTGCAATGTGTAGGAACGTATCAACTCATGGATTTCTAAAAATTGCTACCTAGTTAATCTAAAACACTAAAATCACCACTCAAAAATGGTATTGAAGTGTAGTACGTGCCTCAGAGCTTAAATAAATTTGCATTCTCTTCATATGAAACGTTATGTAAACACAGCATATTCACTCCAGCAAATACAGTAAAAATGGTGGTCGTAAGACCGCGTTGAATAGCCTCATACAGCACAGATACTACTACAACTGAAAAAATATCTACGATTAAAGGATAACTATTAAAGTAGCCAGAGTTTTTGTTTGTTAGTGTCATCGTTTTTCTGTTATTGTTTCTTCCGGTTCTCCCCCTAACATATTTTTTCCGTAAAAAACAACTTTATATGTCTTATCTTAATAATCTTTCCTTCTTCTCTCAATATCTTTGCTCTTAACTTCTTTTGAATATTTCTTTCTTGTTACGCCAGATCATAATCTTTGTCACCTATACTTTCTATCCTCAATTTCGCATTTAACCATTCATCTATCGATGTTCTCACTCCTACATTCTTCTCTTCTATATCTATCCTAATTTTGTGTTTTTATTTTTCCATATTTTCCATTCTGCTCCCATTTTTGTTTCATTTCATTGTGACCTTTTCTAACTTGCTTTGTATTTTTTAACACCTGTCTGCAGATTTCTGTAACATTTTCCGAATTTGTCCTTTTGTCTTGTTTTAAAGCTAAGCTGCTTCTCTGAAACATTTCATCGTTTCCCTCTTTCTCTTCTTAGTATTCGAATCATCTCCGGCACATTTTTAGTTCACTGACAAAATTTTGTATATCTATTTACTATTGATTTTCAAATCAGTATATATTGACGTTTACCAAGCAGAATTAAATAATTAATTCAAACGTTTTAGAAAATTGTGAGCTGAAGCTGCCATATAAACACTAACACGTACATAAATGCTTTAATGGTTTCATCTTTATATGGCAATGTTGATGTTAAACTTAGACAAGAGATATTTCTATCTATGTCATTAATAAACAATGAATTTGTCCTCGTATGTACACAACAGGAAATTTAAATCGTTTTATACGTTTGATAATGGTACTAGGATAACTACAATATCCCCCCTATCATGGCACGAACAGAGCAGAGAAATCTTTATGTCAGTGAGCGGTCATTGAATTTAAAAGTAATAAAGCACCCTATTCAATTCATACGTGCCCGGCGTTGCTGCAAGTGGAACCAGTTGCACAAATCGATATTCCACGGACCCACTATTACTAATCGATCTGTGAACAATTGGACCGCTGCTAGGTGGAAAGGAGCATAATGCAAGGAGAATAAGCTTACGTCGCACGTAATCGTCCGCAGTGGATATGTGTGTGTGTATTGTGCGTTGCCACAACAGGGGAAGGGTATTCATTGAAAGTCTAGTTGCATCGGTATTTGTTGACTTCAGTTTTATGCGCCCAGGATATAGATTATTCGTTATATACGCCTCGCGACAGGATGCGTTCGAAAATATCCTATCTATATGTCGCGTTGTGTGTTTAACATTCATATTAAAGAGGGTATACAGGATGTTTTATTAAAACTTTTTAATTTAAATTAAGCATCTCTTATAATCGCGAATATGGCACCCAACCATATTAGATTCGATTCTAAAATCATTCGGTAACAAATTATTGTCAAAATTAACAAAACTCCCCAGTAATAATCACGTTTATAAACGAGTAAACACCTTGTATATTTAATATTAACTATTCTTACACGGATCATAGAACGTTGGGCCGATCTTCTTTTGTATGCAGGCGAAATACCCAAACCGGACGCTACAGATCCTGTACAGATAGCTTGTGTGTCCGGATCGAGAGACCTGAGCTGAATCGATCGAGTTAATCCATTTTGTAGTAGAAGAAGAGCGAACACGACTGTACGTCGACGACGAAAACGGAATGAGGAGGAGAAGAAGAAGAAATAGTAGAAGACAATGAACACGATACACACGATGACTCACACAAAACGGCCAGTCAGTTCGTTTGTGATTCGGTTTTTTTTCTTCTCTTTCCTTCTATTTTGTTTTGTTGTGTGCGTAGGAGTGGCCCGTTCGGAATTATAATTACAGATTTATACCGACCTATGTATGTATGTATGTTGTTATAATAATCTGTTTTATAAACGTTTCGCGTGTTCTTCTCTGCGTATTTATTTGTTTTAATCGAGTTCGTGTCGGGTTTATTTTTGCATTAACTCAATGCTTCGTTTAATAGTAATTAGAAAATTTTGCATTTCTGTACATACAATACAAATAGAGCAACAAGAAAGGGCAGATCAACTGCATTTGATTGGAATCATGAACTGGAATTAACGAATGGCATAATCATCTTAGAAAAGTGGCCATTTGGATTATCCAAAAAGTAAATTAATTAGTTTCTTGGTTGTAGGAAAAGGGGTGGATGTCTCAAGAACCTTAGAATTGCAACTTGAAGAAAAATCTTCTCAAATTTTAAAACGTCGGCAATCCTAGTAAGGCAAAAACGAACTGTCTTGTCTACCAGTGTTACTGGTACTCCTGGCTATGAAAATATCACTGTTTCATCGTTGGCCAATACTTCTGGAGATGAACAGGTCCGCGTCGCCGTTTTCTCGTCCGATTTTGCAAAGACGTTATTTAAAATGGGCGGTCTTAGCATCTCTCATAGAGTAATTTCATTTATTCAATCGTAGCTCTCCGACAGGACATTTTACATCAAGCAGTACGGTGAATACTCCACCGTCAGACCTATTCGTTCCGGCGTTCCTCAGGGATCGATTCTCGGCCCAGAATTATTTATCTTCCGCTAGGACAGAGCTGGTAATACGCGGACAACCGTAGCCAGAGCAGGGTGCTGCCTATCATTATCGTGGAACCCTGGTTCATAAGCAATGTTCAAATACATAGAAACCTTAATATTCCAAGCCTGAGCGAATATGCAATGGCGCTGGCAAGAAGCATCTTTGAAAGGCTAGCACGGTTGGAGAACTCGTTGGTTCAATATCTCTGGGAGCTAAACGTAGAGAGGCCATCAACGCACGTCGCTGCAAGGCGAATCGTAGACGCGGACGCCTAATGTTACGAGAGAGAGGCCTGTGGCTAGATGAATATCACTTCGCAGAATCTAAAACGTCAAAGGACCTTCAGGTTTAGCCTTAGACCAGTAGAGTTTCTCGGGACTCTGTCACTCATCACACTCAAAATGGATGTTAATTCTAATTTGAGGAAAAGAGACTGATAGAGTAGATTTGACTTTAAGTGAGGCATAATCATGTTAATGTTGTTGAACATGTTCCTTAAGATATTGTGAAGTCTGTCCAATATATTGTAATTTTATTATACACCTATCCCTGTTTACAACTCCATTCTTCAGTTGACAGATGAGCGTCCAGGTGTATATAATCTAAAACATAAAAAGTACTAAATTAATTTTATAGTTATGAAATTACAACCAGCTATCTGATTTGTGTATTTTTTTTAATTTAATATAATTTCAATTCAATTTGATAAAAAGTACGTAACAGTAACACGATTGTACACATGCAAAGTATTTTTCTAAATTTATTAATTCGATTTTTTAATTCAACGCTATCCAAATAATAGTCGATGTCATATTTTGGCTCAGTAGCCGTCTGACGTAGAAGAGGGGTGTTGGTCAGCTGAGACCTTACTCCAGCCAACAACAAGGACAGAAAGATGTCAAATTCACCAGAATATGTTAAATAATATGTTTTAAGGTAATTAATTAATTTAATATCATTTAATGTGTACACAAATACACATAAATATTGTAACAAAATTACACAATTAAATTCCACACACAAAAGAAGAAAAACCAGCCAGGACCTATAGAAATTAATCCAGCACCGACTGTTAATTTCCGTTATTGACATATGACTATCGAAATATATTTTTGAAGACATTTGGAGACAATTGCAAATAATTTATTTAAAGCCGTCCAATGATAAAAATCCCACACACTCGAACAGAACACAAATTAAATCAAATTAATTAATTTTATTGAATTTCATGTTCTTAAAAAAAAATTGTTTTTATGGAAACTAGAACTAGAAGTCCAAAATAATATTTAAAAATTTTAAAAATTTTTTTTTAAGTAAATTTTAAAACTAATTTTTTTTATAAGAAGAATATTAGTTAAATGATAAAAATTATTTATTATTATATACAATTTCAGTTTTTTTTTTAAATACAAAAAAAGTCCAACTAAAAGTTTTCAAAAAATCTAAAAGGTTTAAAAGGTTAGTAAACTAGTTTGTGGTGATTGCCACGCCATTCTGCACACTATAAACTAGGTTTTGTTAAATTAAATTTTTTTTTTTTGTAAAACATTTTTCTGACTTGAAATTTTTTTTTGTGTAACTTAGATTGTTCTTTCATTTGGGTATTTTTCAACGTAAGATAAGTTCTCGTATTCTGTTGTCTACACCTGCTGTAGAGTTAAGAATTCGCGAACCCCTGAGATTATTTTTTTTTAATATTAAAACCCCAATTTTTCATTTAAAGAGTAAAGCTCAAATTTTCTTAATTTTATTATTAAATCAAATTTCACATTACAATATACATATAGATGTGTAGTTTTTACATTGCAGGAGGTAGTGGACAAGATTGAATTGCTGAAAAAGAAGCGCACTGAGAAAATTTCTTAAGGGTGTACAGCTCCTATCTCATAACACGGTAAAAGTAAAGTTCAAACTTTATTTCCAAATTTGATAAAATATTTCATCGAGGACTGAATAAGTATGATCTAAGAAGATAGGCAGAGGTACCTACGAAGCCCGCTTATACTAATAATTATTCTGAAATATTTACCACAAATTTAAAAATATCAAATTTTATGCTATCTTTAGGGAATTATAAATAATTCTACATTATATACTTTTAAAAATGGATTTCGTAGGTACCTCCATTTAACATTACTATATACAGGGTTGCCCACTTGGCCTTGTTTTTTAAATAGTACGTTTAATATTGATTTGATCAGAACGTGTCAAGTTCCTTAAGGGCGTCAGTTTCATCTGTACGGGATCGTACAATAAATTTCCCTCTACAATAAATTTCGTTAAAACTCAAGCTACAAAAAATTAAAACACATTCTAGTTTATGATAATTTCGAATTTGGTCACTCTCCAGTTAAGCATTGAGTAGATATGATAAATAAACAGTAATTTCGGTGGAAATTTAACAAAAACAAGTTTTTTCTCCTAAAGGGCTAGACTTGTGCGGATAAAAGTCTTAACAATGTTGACTTAAAATTCGATGTACATAGATATCAAAATTATGAAAATATATAGGGAGTTCCATTAAAAAAACTATATACGGTCCTGCACAGGTGAAACTGAGGCCCTTAGGGAACTCAAAATATTTTTAAATTGTAAACGAGAATTGCCCGAACAAAATATGTACTTAACATTTTCTGATCAAATCAATATTAAACGTACTATTTAAGAAAGAAGACCAAAATGGGCAACCCTTCAGAATAAGAAATTCTCTCATGATAGGAAATTAAGAAAGTTAGGTTGCTTTTTAAAAAATAAACATCATGTTCCGATGAATACTATTAACATAGTAGAAAATCATTCTTCGCAAACTTTTAGTGAACGGGAACTTAATCTTTTGAATAAAGGATTGAAATTTGGTTTGCAGACTCGTGAATGGAATGTTGAGTGGGTTATTGCCGGGATAGAATCCTCTATCCAGCGGTTTCCTGAGCCCACAAAACAGTTCGTTAGGGAGGCCTGCAAACATACTATTTCAAAAAATTTGAAATCCTATAAATCACCTCAGAAATCCGAAAACATTAAAATCATTAAAACTTTGCGGAAAAAAGATTGTTTTTATTTGAAAGCTGACAAAGGGAACAAGGTTGTTATTTTAGATAAAGAGGACTACTATGATCGGGTTAATGACCTGTTGAGTAGTGGTCCTTATAAGTCAATTTCAAAAAATCCTTTATTGAAAATGATTAGAGACGTCAACAATGTGTTTAAAACTTGTAACAACCTTGTTACTGCCGATGTTAGACGTAAGCTGCATGTTTCCAATCCTGTTATCCCTAAATTATATTGTTTACCTAAAATTCACAAACCTGGCAAGTCGGTAAGGCCAATTGTTTCGGCAATTGACGCACCGACTTATAAGGTTTCCAAATGGCTGACCAATGAATTTAATAATTTGCCAATACAGCAACCTAGTTTTGCAGTAAAAAATTCGTTAGAATTTATTAAAGAAATTCAAAATATTCAGTTGCTGGAGGGTGAAATATTGATTTCATTTGATGTTAGTTCTCTCTTTCCTAGTGTACCGATTCCAGACACCTTGACATACCTCGAGGACTTGTTGCTTCAAAATAGTTTGAGTCAACAATGTGTCCAGGAATATATTCGCTTAACTGACATCTGTATGAAACAGAACATTTTTCAATTCAACGGGGTTTTTATGAACAGCTGGAAGGAACGGCAATGGGTAACTCCTTGTCGCCCTTTTTGGCTAACCTTTTCATGAGCCGTTTTGAAAAGGACTTAGAATCTGAGAGCGAATACTTTCCTAGGGTTTGGTTGAGGTATGTGGATGATATTTTCGCTATATTTGACACTAAAAAATGTAATATTGACGATTTTCTCAATAGTTTAAATAATCGGTTCGAAACCATAAAGTTCACTTGTGAAAGAGAAGAAAACGGTCAGCTACCCTTTCTAGATACTTTAGTAATTAGAAATAACAATAGATTAGAGTTTGACGTGTATAGAAAGGAAACCAGTACACTTCGCTACATTCCTTCAGATTCCCATCATTGTGTTCAACACAAAATGGCAAGCCTGAATTTTTTGGTCCACAGACTTCTCACTTTTCCCTTGAACAAGGCGAGGTATGAGAAAGAGCTTAAAATTATAAAAGATGCGGCTAAGTGTAATGGTTTCCAGCCTCAACATATCTATAAGTTAATTAGGAAGTTTAATTATAAGAAAACTGTGAAAGAATCTACGACTTTTCGAGAGGATGTTAAAGCTTCACCCGTTGTGACCCTCCCTTACGCTCCCTTTATCACTAAAGGTTTGACTAAAATCTTCAAAGAGCTAGATATCAGAATAGTTTACAGTTCTGGGACTAGTTTACGAAGTCTCATCGGTAACCCTAAAGATAAAATACAACCTCTAGAAAAGTCAGGTATTTACGAAATCAATTGTAAAGATTGTAATCAAAAATATATTGGGCAAACCAGGAGAGCAGTCTCAACTAGATTCAAAGAGCATATGGCTAATCTTAGATTTAATAGAATTGAGAAATCGAGCGTTGCCCAACACATTTTTGAAACAGATCACAACATCGATCATAGGAATGTTAAATTAATTAGACAAATAAACAATTGTAAGTTTCTAAATGTTTTCGAAAGTTTAGAAATATATAAAAATAAGTCATGTGTAATGAACTGTGACAATGGACCTATACCGTATTCGTCATTGTTTTCGTTAATTGGAAATTAATGATGCGTATCGGATTGACCGTGCATAACATTTAAGTTACCTGTTTTTGTAGATTTTATTTTAATTTAGTTTTATTATCGCCTTGATAATGACAGCATTGCTGTTGAAACGCGTCGGTGTTTTAGTTAAAACTTGTTTGGTGTTTAGTGGGTTAAAGTGTTTAGTGTTCTACTTCTGCACCAAGAGATCCAGTGAAGAACTTCGCATTAATGGAGAGGTTAATATTTCAACGAGAACTGATTTCGTTATTAATCCATTCCAGGATGCACAGAATCCTAATTTGGCCGCCATTTTCCAAATATATTGAGCAACACTCTTTAATCCGTTATTATCTAATTCCTCTGCTTTACATGACCTAAACATGACGTAGAAGAGCAACCATAATTGAAACTCTTCAGTCTTCCATTTTACTTTTAAATTGTAATTTAATATGTCATACTATGTATGTAACTCTATAAAAATAATTGTTATTAATGCCATCATGATGTACAACCTCTTCCGAACGAATCGCGTAGATCTTCCACGTACACACTCGAAGATATTTTTTATACAATAACATCTGAATATACACGTCCCGTTGCATTAAGCTAATCCGATGATTAATTCTGGATTTCTCTCCCACATTCACGCAGAGACCGCCGGTAAATACGCGGTGGTTATAAGGGAAATTGTGACAAATTAGATTCGATTTAGATAAAATAATAATTTATCGTGACTGCCGTTTATAAAGTCGGCATTCAGATGCCACATATATTTCGTATTTAAATCTGTTTTAAGTCTACACACATGCACACACTGTTAAATGTAAATTCCCCCATACAATTCAATATCGGACGCTGCGACGATATAAATAATCTCGCGGTAGAGATATAGTTTGTCTCCCTGTTTGTGTACGGATGATAGTATTGGTAATATATAATGGTGGTTATTTATTTCTAGAGTTTAAATAATGTGACCAAAATTAAATCCTTTTACACATCTGAAAGAATTCATCTAAATATAAACCGATTGAACTTCGCACGATCTCGCGGTTCCTTTCAGGTTTATGTATTACATCTTATCCGTTGTAGAAATCTACGGTTACTTCGGTCGATGTGACCGGAGCTTTCGCACTATACCGATATAGCGTTTAATCAAAGAGTATTGGTCCGCGATTAGCGCCGATATTAATCTAAGTGTATCGGTAGATGTGTCCATGAGATTCCCTTCTCGGAACATTGTTGTTCGAGTTCGGTTGGGCTGCATTCGCAGATTACAATCACGAATTTATATCGTGGATATCATATCATTGATGCATTGTTCCGGCCGAACTATGTTCACATAATATATTTTAGCGATGTTATATCGATATCACGCGTCATATTGTAAGCGAGGTGCAATCTGTAATTACGTTGTGAAGTGATATGCGATTTTATGTTGTGATTTATGTCAGATTTAAGATGATAGAAACTAGTCTGTATATTTTATTACATTCAGGTTGTTATGTGTAGTTATTTGCTGCATCACTTCGTATTTATATCTTGTGTGATGTGTAGATAGAAAATAGATACATTTTTTTGTACATTTAAAGCAGCAATTTTCTATACCTGTTTGTGATAAACGCTGAATTTTCAATTGTTAACTGAACTAGCCGTTTTTCTTTTGAATACATTGCACCTACGATATTAAAATTTCAATAATTGTAATACCAGCTTAGTAAAGCTTGAAAAGAGTATAACATAACCTCAAATTTACTGCAGAAGGTTTAAAATTAATTCTTAGACATTCTAATATGTGAAGTACTGCTCTCCTAGCTGCTCGTGTACTGAATCAGTTGTTGATAGAAGATAGCAACAGAATTTTTCGTTGCATCAGTCATTATTTAGTGGGACTTTTCTGTGTGGATGACCACTAATCAGGGCCAGCAAACATCAGAATGAAAAGGAACTAGTTAGGTAAGTAAGCAAGACTGGTTCCACGCTTCGAAAATGGGCTTTAAAAACCACACATCTCGTTTAATTCCTATTCATGATCAATCTATTTTCGCTGAACCAATCGTTAGCTTACCTATATAAATGTAGAGTTTGTCGAAATGTTTTAGCTCTTACAATAAAATTTGTACAGTTCGCGTCGCTACTATACACCGGAAAGGGATCTTAGAGTCTCCAAAATAAGGTCATTGACGAAAGTAAGAAACAAGAAGAGATGATTAATTAGAGATTAGAGGTTATCTCAACCTTCTGCTGTCCATTCCAAAGCTCTAATGCAAATAGTTTGAATGCGTTTGCTTTAACCCCATGTGTCTCTAACTCGTTTAATAGTATATTCCTAGTCATACGCCTTTGACAAATCAATGAATAAACCCATCACCAATTCGCCATTGCAAGCATTGCAGAATAGTTCTGGTGAACTCAACGATTGCGGTCTGTGTTGACTTCTCACTGATGTAACCACGTTGGCTGTGTGGCAAGTAGCGTCCTCCTGTTAAAACCAAACGTCATTCATGTCATACTCTTCAATTTGTGCAAACAAAAATTCGTCGAGTATAGCACGGTAACGGTCGCCATTGATCGTAACGGCCGGCGGCTTCTTGCTCATTTCTAAAAAAAAACCGATCCAATGATGACACCGTGCCAAAATCCGCACCAAACAGTCACTATCCATAAAATGGTTTCAGTTTCAGGTTGAAGAGACCATCTGCATCCCAAAACCAGCAATCGCCGGTGTCCCGCAGGGTTCCCTTCTTGCACCAACGTTGTTTTCGATTTATATGGCATATTTACCGAAAACACCCCAGATTGAACTTGCGATTTACGCTGATGACACAGCTCTTTATACTTTAGCTCCCAATGCGGGAACCTTATGTAGAAGATTCCAAGCACAAGTTGATGCTATAGCCGAATGGAAGCTAAAATTAAACGAAACTAAATTTATAGCCATTATATTTACGAAGAGCTACGCAGGCTGCCTCCAGACAATATCCATGTCATAGAGATCAGCCTGCCCTAAAGCCAATCCGTCCTCTATTTGGGTATCACTCTGGATCAGAGGTTTATCTTTCAACAGCACGTTGAGTCAACAACGAAGAAATTTCTGGCTGCGCGATGGATACTATCCCCACCACTTTGCGTCAGGAGTACTTTATAATGAAGGTACAGAGCACTCTTGTGGTCGAACCTGGCGAAATCAAACCTAAAGAAGCTAGAGGTTCTCCAAAACAAGGTCCTCGGGATGCTGGTCGGAACCCCTGGATTGTTAGGAACAAACAACTAAGACCAGACTTGAATATTTCATCCCTCAAGTACCACCTGTCAGCCTTGGCTAGTAAGACGGTCCACCGTTTCACCATAGCTGCCAAATCTCTGGGGACGCATCTGGCGGAAATTGACCCAGACCGACTGCCGCCCAAAGTGAAGGTTAATCGAGTGCTGAGCATCGCTGATCAATAGGGGGCCTACACTGGCGAGGACCACAACAACTTGGAGATCTTGAACAATGAAGTGTTTCTTGACGTATACATTTAAATTGTATTTTTCTACACCCGTCAATGTAAGCAAATATTTTATTTTTAAAAATATAAGCGTCTCGTCAGGGATTTGAACCATAAATCTTTCGCTCACCGGGCAGATGGGCTGCCATTTGTGCCAACACAGACGTAGTTCGAACACCTAATAATACCATCACAATTATAAGTGACAAGGAGTTACTAAAAGTCTCGTATAGGCAATCATTTAAACAACGAAGTGTTTCTTGACGTAACATTTAAATTGTACTTTTCTACACTCGTTAATGCAAGCAAGTATTTTATTTCAAAAATATAAGCGTCTCGTCAGGGATTCGAACCATGAACCTTTCGCTCACCGGGCGGATGAGCTACCATTTGCGCCTACAGAGATATAGTTCGAGCACCTAATAATACCATTACAGAGGTAGGAGATCTTGAACTCCGGAACCCTGGCCCACTCAATTACCATCAAGGGCCAGATGGGCGCATCGTAGAAATTATGGGGCTTAGGAACTTCGCGTGCAACTACTGAAAAGAGAAGTAGAACCACCGACTAAACAGTCACCGGTTTTGATTTTTGAGCCCCAAATGCGACAATTTTGCTTATTGACACGTGGAAATGGAAGTACCAGTTTTTCTCTCTGATAAATCTACAATAAAGATTCAAATTTTGATCTTGTCCGTGGACACATCTCATATTAACGTTGTCTAAATTGAATGAGTGTGGGCAAGAGGTTCATTTTACCTAACTTTAATCATCTTAATTTCAAGCTAAACTTGAGACATTCGAGACAACACTCAAATCCAGTGAATATACGAGTAGCTGACTCTCTTTAACCCGGAATCATTCGCGCTGTTAGAAAAAATCTGACATTTTTAGTTTTATTTAAGAAAAAAATTTATTCCTCGCATAATTAATCTAATATTTCAGGAATTCTTCGTTACCAATCTCCCACGCATTATATATATATATAGCGGCTTCTTTAAACCATGTACCCACAGTCGTTTCGTCTGGCTTTATGGGAAAAGATGGTACCGTATGGCTAAAACATAAGCCAGATACTCGTAAATCTAAAACTCGTAGTCACAATATTATATCAAAACTTCCTGGTGTTAAAACTGTAGCCACAAATAAAATAGAAGTGATAGATTGTTGGAAAAAAATTTTCCTGATCAAGTGATTGGACAAATTGCAACCCATACAAATCATAAGCTTAACCAACTAATACCCTCCTATCAACGGTCAAGGGATTGCTAAGCTACGAATTTAGAAGAAATTCCTGTTCTAGAAGATGTACTTTTTATGGCAGCAATCAAGAAAGGTCAACTACAGATGAGTTGTAGGATATGTCTAAGAAACGATTCCATTTACTTTTGCAAGCCTTACGATTTGATGATATGGAGACAATAGCTGAAAGACGGAGGAAGGTGGACGATCTGGCACCAATAAGATTCGAGCACTTTGTCAAAACTTCCGACTATACTATACAGTAGGGGAGAATGTCACCATAGATAAGATTCTAGAAGCCTTTCGGGGCTGTTGCAAATTTAGGCAGTATATTACTAACAAACCTGCAAAGTATAGTATAAAAATCTATACACTTGTGGACTTTAGAACATACTATACACAGAACTTAGAAATCTATGCAGGAAAATAACCTGATGGCCCTTACCAATTGCCAAATGATGCAGCATCTGTGGTCAAACGTTTAATTAAAACTATCGATAAATCTGGGCACAACATTACAGTCGATAACTGTTTTACTTTTGTACCATTGGGCAATGAGTTGATTACCAGTCATAAATTAACACTAGTGGGTACATTGCGGAAAAATAAAGTTCAAATTAAAGATCGTCCTGTACAGAGCAGTATGTTTGCCTTTGTGCCTCCCAAACAAATCAGCATCTGCAAATTCGGAAAATAAGCGAAGATGTGGACTTTGTGCAATCATTAGTTAGAAAACACCATCGAATCATCATCACTCGGCGTTTTTTAGGCCTATTACAGTTGATGCAGTCGCTTAGATTTTTGTATAGAAAAATTAGAAATTTTTGCTAGTCTTAAGTAAACATATTCTGGGCAAAATAAACTTTAAAAAGACACAAATAAAATTTACTACGAACGAGGAAATTATTGGATTTTACGGTCCTAATATAAAATCCTGAAGAAAAATCTTTTGTATTAAAATTATATTGCTATAGTCGCATATTATACACAAGCCAACGGACTAATTACTATCAAGTTTGATAGATCACCTTCTCATAATTTTAATATCACTAACAAATTACTAATTAGACGATTAGAGACTAATTAATAAAAATAACCGCTAACGAGCAATTTCTGCGGACTTTATATCTATATATATATAAACGTTAGATTCAGAGATATTTCTAATTAGTTGGATACCGAAAGATAAATCTTAGAAACACCTGAAATTTTCGACAGCTAAATGTATATATGTTATGATGTATGTACAATATGTCCAATGTCCGCTATAACAGCGCTAATAAGAGAACCTTACCACAGTCAGCCATGTCAAGATGAATTATCCTCTTTCGCGTACGAACTTGAAACTTTTGATTTATATCCGTAGCGCATTTCGCAAAAGAGTTATAAATCCATATAGCGTCCACCATACCAAACTGGAAACTGAATGTTATTTCTATATGTTAAAACATTGCGAATATCTGGAAAATATTGTTACTTGTACGTTCTTTTTTTCGCGTGTTAAACGCACTTGAACCGTGGTAATTTATATTTATTTATTTCCTAGATAAAAGGGAAGAAACACTAGATCATAATCAATGTGTGGCTGTTTTAGAAAGTTATTTACGACGTGCGTAATATGTGTATTCCGTAATTCTTCGCATATATCTCGCGGACGAAGCGCACATGCAGCGTAATGTGTAAAATTAACACTTGATAAATGACCTCTTGCATTATCTTCGCACCTTTTAACTCGGTATATCTGAATAAGACTGCGCTCACACGATCGCGTTAATCTCGTGTAAACGCAGTCTTAAAACATTACTCATCTATCCGCTAAAAAGGTGAAATTCCCATATACATAAAACTAAAGAAAACTGTTTAAATTTGACTAATTCTTGAAAGACGATGTCAATTTATTTGAAATATAAATAGTCGTTTTTTTTTCTCTTCCTTTTCCTTCGCGTTGGCAACGCGTTGGGTATATTATATGTTGGCGGACGCCAATCAATGCTCATGAAAACATTAGCCGGTGATTATACCGAGCGCAATAATTTGTTGCTGCGTTGAAGCAGCCTCGCTTAATACTCGCGCTCCGAAGTTGAATTATTAATTTCGATTATAAATCAGACTTGTTAGAAGATGTGAAATCTGTTACGCGCGTGTTGTGCTTATTTAATTGTGAAGATGGATTTATGAAATATAGCCCCGGTTGTAATTTATTAATTTAGCGAACAGTTTCCTGGGATTTTCTCATGTCTGAAAAAAAAGCTTCGTAAATCTAAATATGGAAGAAAAAAACGTAGAGAAACAGGTTGAATTATGTCTGACGTTGTGGTCCGTTAATTGTTTATGAAAATGTTTTTTTTAACAGTTAGGATATGTGTCATTAAGTTCAACGTATAGGAGAAAAAAAAATCGTAAATTTACCGCTTAGTCTAGGTAAAATCGTCTGAAGAATTTTCAAATATTTGTTTTGGTAGCTGTATCAAGCATGACACATGCTATTGAGATTTTAACGGTAGCACTTTCTTGTTTACTGTTATATATGATCTAGTTTTATAGATTAATTATCGATATTCGAGGAAATCATTTGCAAACATTTCCATTTCATTTAATCAAATTGGATCCGAACTGGTAGAGTCATTCGAATTCAAAATATAAAAACTTTTAATAGAAGATGAAAAAGATGCAATTCTCTTTCAATTAGAACTAGATTGTGTTTTAATTTTAATAAGAAGTAAAGTTCATTTAAACGAAAAAAATTCAAGGGTTATAATAGCTCTTCCTGTTGAAACGAAACCTATTTTCAGCGCAAAATGTTAAAGATTGCTCGACAAACAACTTAAAAGCGAAGTTTCTTGTCATTTCGCAGTGCAGAATGTGTCTGTAATAAACTCTAATCATGTAGTGACCTAGTTTTTTAGTTACACCTTCAAGTTCATCTTCAACAAACTACAATCTATTAAGTCCTCCAGAAGCCACTGAAAACTAATTTGCAAATTGTCGTTTTTCTTGAATGAAAGCTCTAATTCACTATTTACATACAAAACAGTCGAAAAAATATTATAGACTCCTCAAAAAAATTAGGCGAACATTTTTTACAAAACTTGTAATTTTTTAAATAATAATTGTTCTAGGCAAATCAAATTTTTGGTATGCTTCAACATCAGGAAATGTTGTTTAGCGTGTGGTCGAGTCTTTTACATTCTCTTGAACTAACCAATTTTTAAATAAAAATACTGTGTTTTGAAGAGTTATGACTACATCAGAGATAAGTTTGACATTCAAAAAGTAAGTTGCATGCGTAAAACTTAAAATATTTTGCATACTTTATTTACAGAACGACTTAACTTTAATTAGTACCAAATTCCAGGAGGTGTAAAGCACAAACAGTGGGATACAAAGCAAATGAAATGAAAGCATACATATACGAATAGTATTTAGAATGAGAACAAAACTTTTTGCAACTGCCTTTTTTCGTTTGTATCGAAAATATTGCTTCTTTATTATTAACGATTGTGTATTTTAGGAATTATAAATTCTTTTATTATATAATAGTTTCGGTACGTTTCATTGTAAGTTTACTTTAAATAATGAAGATATTTTAATTTGGAACATTTATTTTGATCAAAAAATGTCTTAACGAAAAGGGTACTTACTTCGGACATCAGAAAATTTGCCTAATTTCGGATATCCAAAATTATCTTTTTTAAAATAGTAAAAAGTACATGTTTGTAATCAAATTTTTTTTTCTAATACATGTTTCGCGTAATGATTATAAACTTCATTGAACATAATTCCTGATACTGTAATTTACATTTTGAGGAACAAGTGTTTTGGGAAAGACTTAGTTTGAGTGGTGATATTAGCATTTACAAAGAGCTATCCCAAAATAGGCTACTTTCCTCTACTTCTACACAGAAAAAGGATTTCTATATTTAAGAAATTATTTTCTCTTGAGGAAATCCACTTAACCTAAGTAATTTTTTATTTGTTAAGAGAAATTTTACTATCTATAAGTTCATTGAATATCTTGGGAACAGTAAATGAAAATCTTAAAATCAGATTTGATCCAAGAAATAATTTGTACAGACAAGAACATCGTTTACTTGATGGAAATAACCAAAAAATGCTATAGGTGGCGCTTCTGCCACTATATGCAACTATGCAATAGACGTAATACGTGCACATGTGCTTTTGTATTGTGATTATAACCTTATACCTTTTCTTATAACAGCGTACAAAATTAGGGACATTCAATACCCGGAAATGTTAATTCCTGTGATTAAAATAGTATTCAGGCTTTCACAATCGTCGTTGAATGCAGCTTTTCGGTGGTTTCTCTATCATAATATAAAGGATTGTGATTTTATTGCAGGTGATTAATCTTATGATTTTCAGAAGTGAAGTCAGAACCAGGAATTTTCTACACGACAGAGAACACGAGAATCGTAAACCAGCTTATTTCTGTACTTATTTTAGCTACATTATTGCATATTTATTTCAAGAAATTAGAATTATCAATCAAGATTAATACACACTTATTTGAATATAATGATATATTTAATCCAAATCAAATAGTGCTTTAATTTAAATACTACTTTTTCTTACTGTAACCCAATAAACTTTATATAAGAGAGTTAATTACTTGAATATAGTATTTAACATTTCTTGCATTAAGTATTATTTTCTTTAAACAAGAAAATGATTTCTAAAATTCAGTATATAATTTCTTGAAATTCCAAGAAATGAAATTTCTTGCTCGAAGAAAATAAGTATTTGCTTATACATGAGAATGAGAATGACTTGAATTAAGTTATTCTTACTTAAACCTAGTAATTTGTTTTCTGTGTGAAGTTACAATCAAAAATGTAAATTAATAACCCAAATAAAATGGAAAAAATACTTTCAATTTACGTCCGACAGCTTTCTAAAGATGACAGATGAATTCAGTTGTTAATCTTCGTTGATTAGAAGTAAAATGAGGCGTCTTAGTGAAGCGGAAGTTGCTCGTGCTGTCGCCCTTATTCAGCACGGCCATTCTTTTCGACATGTTAGCAGGGACCTTAGAGTTTCCCCTTCTGTTATTCAGCGTTTATGGAATCGGTTTCGGGAGATTGGCCAATATGTCAGAAGAGCTGGACAAGGTCGAAATCGAAAAACTACTCAAAATCAAGACCGATTTCTTGTCCTTTCCTCTCTGCGTAAGCGTATTGCCACAGCAAGAGACCTCCTAAATGACCTAAGACGAGCACATGGAATAGAAATGTCTGATGAAACTGTTAGAAATAGATTAAAAGAAGCGAATTTGAAACTAAGAAGACCTGTCCACGCACCACGCCTTACACAGCGTCATAAAGCAGCGCGAATGAGGTTTACTCTAGATCACAGAGATTGGCAACTTCGTCACTGGATACTGTTTACAGACGAGTCCAGATTTCGGTTACCTCGTTGCGACGGTCGAGTATGTTTATATTGACGTCTTGGTGTACGCTACTGAGCTGCTGCTATACAGGAAGTGGATAGATTTGGTCTTGGATCTGTGATAGTTTGGGCTAGAATCGTGTACACAACAGAACTGATCTTGTTCTGGTTCTTAACCATACAAGAACTAACACTAGCCCTGATTGAGGAAATATTTATCAGCATCATATGATAGGGTAATGTATTTAAGACGTTCAGTGCAGCTTCAATTTTAGGTGTTATGTACATAGATTCTCACATACCAGACCTTTTGGTTTGGTAACATCGGTTACTGTTGTAACGATACCAAACCTACATATGTATATGTCTGGAAATCCATCTCGTCTGTAATCGTTCACATTAGCTATGTGTTATGACTTTATTTTATTCTAGTGTTAATATGCAATAATATACATACATTTCATTCTTTAGGTGGCAGCCACTGTAACGGATTGCAAGGCCCGGTAGAGCATTTATCGGTAATCAAAATGTGATGTATATGATTTTAATAGTAGTGTCTATTGTAATCATTTATTTATGTGTAAGATTATAATAATTAAGGCATAGTCCTGATATGCGTATACAAACCTCACAAAGTGTTGACTTTCATAACTTTTCTATCAGCTTCTTTGCTCTTCATTGTTCACCTCAATCATTTATAATAGTCTACGCAATTTCTTCGGTGTTTTCTTCCAGGTCCATCTTCTTTCTTTAAAGTGTGCCTTTTTTAAAACTGGTATCATTTTCTGCAGCTACGAAACTCTTGCTTGTTTGGCAATTATTGTAATGCTCACCGTGACCCGTCAAAATGGCCCGAGACAAAATAGCCCCGACAAAATAGCCCCGACGAAATAGCCCAGGACAAAAGAGCCCAGGATAAAAGAGTTCCGACAAAAGAGCCCAGGGCAAAATCTGAAATTGTGATGGGTGCGTTATTTGTTATTATTTTCATGATTACATCTTTATACTCGCGATAATATGAAACCGCATTTGTATTTAATTACCTATTAAAAATAATATTTGTTGTTCGGAATCCGTTAATAGTATTGTAGGTTTATTTATTAATAGAGCCATATAACGCGAAAATATTTATTAGAAAACGCATTTTGCAAATTGCCAACAAACATATACCATACGGTAACTGTGACAGAAATAAAAGTAAAATTGCAGAAACTAAAATTCGGATTCCGAACAACAAATGTTATTTTTAATGGGTAATTAAATACGAATGCAGTTTCATCTTGTGGCGAGTATAAAGATGTAATCATGAAAAAAATTCAAAAAAGCGCACATATCAATTTCAGATTTTTCCCCTATTTTATATTGGGCTCTTTCGTCGGAGCTCTTTTATCCTGGGCGCTTTTGTACTGGGGTATTTTGTCGGGGCTATTTTGTCTCGGGTCATTTTGACGGGGCACCAATGCTCACCTTTCACGAAAAGGTAATAATGCTGTTTTGCCGTTAGGATTTAATTTATTGTATACAATCCAGGCATTGACTACACCAACACTAAATATTAACTCAAATGCTGCCTGCCACCTACCAAGCCCCCTTTCTTACAGAGCTATAATGCGCTGATATTTGGTCACTTTAGTCAACGCCTTTCTTAGCATTATTATAGTCAAGTACGAATTTTCGTTTTAAAATGTCATGGATAGCTTCACCCTTGATTTGATTTGATTTGATTGCTATCAAAGCACATATATGTATTGTATTTGACAAATTATTGAGTGGGATAATGAAATATATAAGGATTAGGAGATGACATGTAATTAATTAGTTAAGCAGGACGCGGACTAGGTCCGCATTAGCAGTAGTTGTAAGTTAGCTTAGATATAGTTAGCTAGAGTAGGGACTATTTTGTATATACAGGAATATATATTTAGAGCAGGGCAACCCGGTGTAGTACCTATGAGTGGAGCACCGGGTTTAGGGATGTATTGTAATTATTTAAGTTTTATCAATAAATGAATTGCTATCAAAGCAGGCAGTCTTTGATTATTCCTAACACTGCGGTTCACTGGGCCTATTGTGTTATGCCTACCTTGATTCCATTTTACTCAAGCCTAGCAACCCTACGTTGATTTAGTGCTACGCATTCCAAGATGATATGAGAGGCTGTTTCCTCCTCCTCATTACAGAGTCTGCATAGGGGTTCGTCTTTGTAGATCCCCATCTTGTGCAGGTGACCTCTTAGATAGCCCTGTCCTGTTAATAGATATGTTACTGCCTTAAGCTGAGTCCTGTTTAATGCAAGTAAGTCAGCAGTTAATCGTTGTGACGATCGTCCCATCATCCGTTTGCTGTGCCTTTGTCCAGCCACATGGTTCCAATTTAGTTGGTGTTGTTTTATAATCCACTCATTAATTGCACTACGTACTGCACCTTTGCTATTGGATCTAGTTTTTTTACCAGTAATAATTACAACAGACACCAACCTCTTAAAATTTACTAGTAATCATTAAAACAGCTCTTTTGTCTTTTCACTTTATAATTTTGATTCCGTTTTGATTATCTAGACCATATATCTCATATTTTTTTATCCTCTTGTTAATTGTTTCTCGTGGTAATCCTCTTCGATTTAGTCTTAAGGTACCTACCACAATTTAAAGTTTTTCGAGTCAGTAATTCCTTAACGAGGGGAGTCCCAGAATAAAAGTTTTAAAACTACATTATGTGAATGATTCTTGCTTTGTGTGGAATCTTTCTTTCCACAATATATTCCTACATTGTAAGTGTATCTAGTAACGGTGTAAACCTTATATTTATAGTTTAAGATTGTATATATGACGCTTATTTTTTATATATTGTCGTATCCCTAGACGACCACGCCAAAATACCATGCATTTACTATAAAATCAAGCTGCAATAACTGACATATCCCTCATGTCATCACTATTAAATCCCTTAAAGTCGCAAAGCAAACACCGCAACGCGACGTAGTATATTTATTTATACAACATTAATTAGCCGATGTAGAATCGCAATTCTCCATCGTCGAAATTGCAATTTTAATTAGCAAATACATCAGCGAATAGCACGTTATAAAATAGCTAGTAATCCGTAGGCGATAGCGGCACAATTAAATAATATGAATTGGTAAGATTACTTTTGCACTTTTTAACGCATTATAAATTCGCTTATTGTTAAACGGCGAACGTCTGCTTAAAATCCCCTTCGAGTTCGATGAAGCGCGCGCGATGGAAACGTCAACAAACGAAATCATTAAACCGGTGAAAAGCTCGCAAGCTGAAGTTATACGGGAGAGTAGTTTAATTATAAGTTCTTGTGCGCAATTAGGCTGCGACGCTAACAAAAGCTCAACTCAAGCTGGGATTAAATTTCCACGACAAACGGAATAATTCGCATTACTAGCAGCGTAATAGGAGAAGAATGGTTCTGCGAGCTCCGTCGTCCGTGGTTGTGTGTTTATGCAATTTATTCGAGAGAGGACAATAGAACACAACTCCTTCTGTAGTGTTAGGTAAGGTGTTGTGTATGCATATGATGTGTGTGAGTCACAAATTAAAATATGAAATGAGTGACACCTAGACTAGATCCGTAGGAACACAATGAGTTCAGATTAGCCGTTATGCATAATATTTCGTGTAACTTGAGAAATGTTATGTATAGTACGGGACAAATTATAGTAGAATGATCATTCAGAGATTTTGTTTGTCTGTCCTCTTAAAGTGAGACTTTATCGGTGAATATTGGACGAGGAAAAGCCGTCTCAATTAACAATTTAACACTTAGAGGGGCTGCAGGGAATTGATTCATTGTTTTTGGCAACGTGCTGCCGGAGAGTAATACGACAACCCAAGCTGAACTTCACTTTTATTAGCCCATTTCCAGATTAAATCGAGACAACGCTGCAAGAGATGACAAACGAGAATCTCATTCCTGGAAGTATGAACACCTTCTGTGTGAGTTATATCATGCGTAAAAATTAAGAATACAACAGGTCCCAGGAGCGAATCCTGAGGAACGCTAGCAGAGACCGCCTTTTCTGAACAATTGGAATCTTTGAATCCCGCTGAAGAGCTACAGCTTTATCGAGAAAACCATATAGGAGCTGCATATTTCGGACAGCAACAGTATCAGATCAACATTGGGAAACCAGATAAATGTACAGGGTGTGACATAATTATTGGGATAATTTTAATGAGAGCTAAACTTAATCGAAAATAATGCTGTAATAGAAAACACCATGGTTAAAGCCTACCTGACTTTGTTTCTGATAAAGGCTGATTAGAGTTGACACCTGTATTTTGCTCAATTGTTTTCTCTCTTGTGCTAGGTCTCGAATTCCTTTCCATGCCACTCCTTTCTTCTCAAATTCTAGAGGTCCATCTTGTTTTCGATCTTCTTCTCTTAGAAAGTCAATTAACAAAACAAATCCACCATTTGATTTATTTCCAACCTTTATGGGAAATATTTTTTCGCCAAATTTTGATCACCTTCAAAACACTCTTCAAGCTTCAATATACACTTATCGAAACATTCTTTTAATTGTCCAAAACTATTCTGAAGCTCACTAAATCGGAAATCTCTTAACCTTTTCGTGAATGATGTTTTATCTCCTCCACAGTTCCAACACCTTTCAATCTTATGTCTCTTTCGAGTCTAGCGATTAGAAGAAAGAACTCATAGGAGGCCAGTTCAGGAGAGTGGTAGGGCATGGGAAGTGGGAGGAAGTGAGTGAGTAGTCTCATTCTGTTTTTGTTCTCAACCACTTGAATCACTATCTGCATGCAAACGAGTTCCAAAACTATTTTATCCGCAGAAAGAAAACAACACCTTGGACATTAAAAAAGAACAAATCAGGATGAGTTTGACGTTCTGTTTTAGCTGATGCGCATTGTTTGAACGACTATTTATTTTTTTTTTCAGTATTGTAGCCACAACCCCATGTTTCGTCACTGGTCATAATCTTAGAAGAGAAGTCCTGGTCCTTTATAACTGATTTTTCATCTCACGACAGATCTGGAAGCGATTCTTTTTTGATCTTCCACAAGAAGACAAACACAAATTTGACTGAAACTTTTCTCATCGTTTTAGGAAACTCTCTAAAATAAATTCCATGATGTTTATAATAGGCGCTCATGATATATTGTTGGAATTTACCCTGGAGGCGAATGCAATGAAAAAAAATCAACCATTAGAAGCGGACCACGTGGTTTCGACCTTCCCAAGTCTCATCAGCGCTACTCCGAATCCAAGATCTAATTTTACTGCCTTTCACCTCTCAACCTATGTGTGTGATATTCCCAATATATTAGAGAGTTGAAAACGAAGTCGATCTTCCATCGTTATTTTTTTGCGCAAGTTGTCATGTCATCTCACAGTTACTCCAACAGTCCGCCAGATCCTCCTAACTACTTTGCTGCTCTGTGGGACTCTACTTGAGATCTTTATGGTACACGTAGATACTTGTCGATTGATTGATTGATTAGTATGAAGACAGGTCAGTCTTTGGTTATATCTAACACTGCAGGCCACTGGACCTATTGTGTCATTCTTGTCTTGATTTCGTTTTACTAAAACAGGTTAGTTCTCTCGATCAGGTTTAAGAGCTTATTCGATAAATCCCCCAATGGTAGATCAAAAATGCTTTGCATAGTAATCCTATGTTGAAGATAGTTGAGAGGCTGCTTCCTTCTCCTCATTACAGAGTCTGCATCTTGTGCATGCCCTGTTAATAGACATGTTACCACCCTCAACTGAGTCCTGCTTAATGCAAGTAAGTCAGCAGTTAGTCGCTGTGATGATCGTCCCATCATCCGTCTGCTGTGCCTTTGTCCAGCTACATGGTTCCAATTTAGTTGGTGTTGTTTGATAATCCACTCATTAATTGCACCACATACTGCACTCTTTGTAATATCTAGACCTGACTCTGGTCCGACAAATTTCATTTGCGAACCCTCTTTCGCTAGCTGGCCTTAAGTTTTATTGCCGGCTATACCCCTATGTCCTGGCATCCACAATAAGGTGACCTTGTGATGTCTGACCAGAACAGTTCGGTTTTGCAGACATTCTCAGCAATCACCAGGATGATTACTATGTCGCTGCCCAGATCAAAGATTGAGTTTCTTACTGCTGTTTCTATTCTGGTATGCCCCAACCCATAGTGGGTTTTCCACTTTGTCTGTCTGTATGCTTCCACTCTAGCCTCCACCATGATAAAAATGTCGAGAGGAGGTTGGTTTAGCAGATACTACTCTAGATTAATTGGAAACGATCAGGATTCTGAAGGAAGTCTCACGATGTCTTCATCTTTATTAAAATCACATATTATACAGCTTAAAGGCAGGGCTCTTTTTAAGATATATAAGAGGATCTAACCTAAAACTACCAGAACATTTTATACAATCGACTAGTAAAGATGTATTCACATATTCCTGTATATAAACATTTCTAAATATGATCTTCCTTGATTTAATGATATCATTAATACGTCCACATTATCCCATACCAGGCAACGTACTAATAATAATTACCTTAAAGCTTACTTTATCGTGCATGCACCAACAAATATAGAAATAATAATAATATGCAATCTATAATTACTTGTTTGTACCTCTTCAATTCCTGATTCCTTACAAAGTATGCATACACACAAGCGCTCGATAATTATACTCGACGGACAAGGAAACCTTGAAGAAATAAATATTAAAGAAAAAATCATTAAAGATGCACATATCCAACCATCATCATCGAATGCCGCTATAAACATAACAGGTGTTATTCGCATGCATGACCTAATATTTTATTGTTTCAGTACAACTCTGCAACATTCCATGATCACCGTGTAATTAAATTTATATTGACTGGTAAGGACGAGTTATAGACCTTCTTAGATTAATTTGCTTTCGTGAAACTTCGAAGAAAAAATATGTACCGATATGATTAGTTTTCGCTGGAAAGATTTATTAATTTTTTTTTTTTTTGTAAGACTAGTAACGTTCAATTTCTGGTTATTATAATTTGTTTTTAATTTATACTGGCCTAGCTTTTATTATGTAAAACATATATTACATCAGATACGTTTTTAACTCGGTAAAGAGAATTGGTTCGATTGATCTTTGGCGAGAATTATGTCATTGACATTGAAATACTCGACCTGTTACATATGTGTCTACCTACATATAAATCTGAACAATACAGTTTATTTTTTTTATTATACCTCATATACAGTGCTGTTCAAAAGAAATTGAAAACTTATAGATGTACATACATACTAGACATTTCAGATCTCTCACCTGTACCTACATGAACGTGAAACATTTCGCTTCGTTACAGCTTTAAAAAGCTTTACGCGAGAAATCACACGTGATTTCTATTGTCACGTACGAGTGACATGCCTCTAACTTCTCAGCGGTAAATTACCGACAATCTTCCCGAAAGATATTCCTCAATACAATTGTACGGTATGATGTGTCTATATATATATATATATATATACACCTCTATATAGCATGTATACGTGTACCTTGTCAGGGGTCACCTGATTAGTTATGGACGATAGTCGACAAGAAGAGAACTTGCGAGGAACGAGAGAAGAGGTGAGGTCAAAATAGCACACGATCATAACGAACCGCGTGTCGAATAGATACAATGATGATATAGAAATATTATTACTACATAGAATCACCATTACTCTCGAACTTTAAATTGTACGATGATGTATTAGGTGCTGCAGGATTGTGTGAATATGTTTACGAAAGAAAAAAATTAATAAGCTTGAACAAAAATATTGATTTATCAGTTGTCAAAGTTTCCAGTAATATTTACAGTAATACATGAAAGCTATATCTATCCTAAACAGCATATCTTTAAACACACACTGTCATACCATGTGGAAGATACAGATGATCAAGAAATCAGATCAGGGTCGATAGCGGCCGTGGTTAGGCGGCTGACTATCGTTGTATCGGAAGGATAGGAGCCGGGTTTTATATTCTCTGGAGGGACGGTGACATTTTTACGGAGAGTTGAAATCCCGATCGACTTGGCGATATGATGCTGTCACAATAGGCAGGTTCCTGGAGAGGGTGGTACTTCCAATACAGTACTGAAGAAGCTCGCGCTTGAACTGCTCGTCAACTTGACTGAGGTCTTCAATTTAAATACAAAATACGAGGGCGTCTTTTTATGTTATCTACCTAGCCATGAAAAAAGCACATAAAAGAACAAAAAAAAATTTTTTCTACATAACTCCCTTCAACACTAATACGCTTATTCCATCTTTTTTCCAATTGCCTGCTTTTTTAAATTTTTGAATAAGAAGAAGTCTGACGGAGCTAGGTCGGGGCTATAAGGTGGATGCCTTAACTCTATAAACCCACACTCATTGATTATCTGTTGAACTTTGTTTGCCTTATGAACCCGGCAATTGTCGTGCAGCAACAAGTTTTTTTGTGGATAAGAATGCGAACGTTTTTCCTCTAGAGCAGTTTTTAAATTTTTAATTGTGGTTCCCTAAGCCTTTCCATTTATGTTAGACCCTCTTGGCATATATTTAATAAACAAGGCTCCTTCAACATCCCAGAAAACAGTTGCCAATAGTTTTTTTCCAGAAAATTGTGTCTTGACCTTTTTTGGTGATGGAGAGCCCCTATGAACCCACTGCATGGATTCTTGTTGAGTAGGAGGGTCCCAATGATGTATCCAAGTCTCATTCCCGTTGATAATTGCAGATAAAAATGTTCTGCCCCTCTCCAACTCTGCCAAATTTTCTTGAGAAACTTCTTTTCTCTACAGGTTTTGTTCAGATGTAAGCAATTTGGGTATCCACAGTGCAGATACCTTCTTCATGCCCAACTCATCATGCAAAATTTTGAGAATTCTTGCTTCGGATGTACAGACTTCATTGGTAATGACAGAGATCTTTACACGACGATCTTTCAGTATGAAATTTTCGACTTTTCGCACAATGTCTTCAGTTCTAGCTTCAACAGGTCGTCAGGACTTTGGGTCATCATTGATTGACTCTCGGCCCCATCGAAAGAATTTAGTTTGCTTTTGGAGCATTGCTTTCTTTTGTCAGGAACTTTATTACGCTGTACGATATTCAACCTTGTCTCACATCTCTGTAAACAGCACAAACTAAACACAACTTAACACATGTACTTCTAACGGTGACAGCAATTTTTCAATAATTTGTTTGGCATCGTCACTCTTTCGTTTCATAGCTAGGTAGATAACATAAAAATACGCCCTCGTACTACGCTGCTCTAAAACGAAACTTGACATACCTCAGCATTATTGTTTAAAAAGTCTCTGGTTTTACCTTGCTTCCGTGATTCTGATCTCTTCTTCAGAAAGTCGTTACGGATTGTATAAACGGATTCCACCCCCTCAATCTGAGCGTCGTATAGGTTAACAACATTTTGTATAATCTGCTTCGTCACTCAATTCTGCGACCACTGACACATTTTCGTCAATTTCACCCCAGTGTATAATTTCCTTAAGAGGTACATCTCTTAAAGAGCTGTTTGGCACACCTTCTACCAAATCTAGCACCATATTTTGATCATCACCAGTAACATTTGCATATTGCAGAAAACTAAATCAAAAGCAGAAGGATGAGCGCTGCAGTTGTCTAACACATTTTCTAAAATATTCTTTTATTCTGGTACAAAAATATGGGAGAAACAGTCCTTAAACAAATCTAATGTCATCCATGCATTGCTCTGCGGTTCATAATGCACATGCAAGTTTATGATTCCTTTTAAAGCATCTCGACAGATGTCAGCCGATGGTTGCCAGATGGATTTGCACACAACAGAAAATTCTATCTGTCTTTATTTTTCTTAAATGCCACCGCAAAACAGGGCTGCTTCTTCAACGCCATTACGATCGGTTAATCTGTTCTCTCCAGCAAAATCCAGTTTTCGCATTCCGGGTCGAAATTTAAACTTCTGAAAGCAACTATTAGAAAACACACAAGAACATTCAATAAGCAGATCATGTAGATGATTGCGGGCCCAGTTACTAGTTTTCCCTCACACAGTAAAGGTTTCTTCAATGTGTGTCTTGATTCGGTATTCTTTGCCGTAACAGCACCAAACTTCCTTTTTGTTTTTTTTTTATATACAGTGTGGCTCCGGATGAAGTCGACAAGAGGAAAAAGTATAACATTAATTAAAACACAAAGATTTAAGTCTAAAGTTTGAATATTATGTTTGTAAGTTGGTAAGTTTAATTGAGATAACGTGTTATATGGAAATTAATGCAGATAATCATAATTAATCTTAGCGATCAAAGGATGCCCTGCTCATGCGACGCTTTTGGTACGGCAGTGATTGACAGATCAGTTCGGAGAAACATGGATGGGAAGATTTGGACGAATCAATTTTCCTGCTAGATCACCTGACCTGACAGCTCTTGATTTTTTTGTGGGGTATTTTGAGCAAAAAGTTTACGCAAATGACCTGCCTCATGATCGGGAAATACTAAAAGCACGAATACAGGATGCGGTGAATGAGATAAATGTACCACAAACCAAACGGAGGGCGGAGGTATGTGTGGAAGTTGGAGGTGGCCTTGTATTTGTTAATTAATTGAAATTTTGTACTTAGTACTACTATAATCTTGACTATCTTAATTTATGGACATTCTGTAGATTTAATCTTAGATTATCCGATGGTTAGTTTATCTACTCAACAAGCAGAACTTTTTATAAACAATGACGTTTTGTCGTAAAATCAATAATAACTTTTTTTTTCTTCCAATGCATTTTTTGGCCAAGAATTCACGTACCATGATGGCTTTGTGAGATGGTGCATTATTGTGCAACAAAACCCAACCGTCTGGCTCTCGATATTCCGCTAGAACTCGTCGAATTCTGGTCCACAGTCGTTGTAGAACTCCCAGATAATATTCTGCTTTCACCCTCTGACCATCTGGGATGAATTCATTGTTTTTGAATCGAGGAGAACGGTCAGAATTGTCTTGATTTTATTCGTCTGAAAAGGTAATTTTTTCTCTTTTGACTCTGCTGGTGACTAACATGCCTAACTCTAACGTTTTGTTTTGGGCTAGTATTGAAAACACCACGTCTCACCATCAATTACAATGGCTGACTTGCTTGCTTATTTTATCTGTATCTTACGAGTCCACAGTCCTCGAAATCACATCAAAAATGTAACCCATATATCAAAAAGTTGCTCCTTGAATTAAAAGTAGTCGTGTTTTTGGTTTGCTTTTTGTTTCTGAAACGCTTCAGGTGAGTGGTTTCTTATACTTCTTCATTAAGTAACTATTACTTAAAGAAATCAGAACTGAAGCCCAGCTATTCCGAAGACGGGACTTTGCTTTAGAGAAATCGTAAATACTACAAGACAGTCAAGAGAAACGTATTATCTCTGTTGGACATGATCTAAGCCTAACCATATTCCTGACCGACAAGTAGAAAGAAGCCTGGTTCTGGGTTACTTCACTCAAAACTATTATAACGATTCTGATCAGGGCACAGAGTTTCCGGTCCAAAAAGGGTTCTACATTATTGATCATTAAGTTGATTTTCAATAGACAGACTCCTGGAATGAGTGCTATTCGCAATGGAGTCAATTTGAAGGACATTTTTATTGCAATGCAAAATTCTGGCTTACATGATTAACGTGCTGTCGAAGATGAAGAATAGAAGAAGTCACGAATCCTGAACACCATCAGATCGTACTACAAGGACTAAAAATTCTACACTGTCAGATCAATACGTGAAACACATCATCTTCATATTTGGCAAAAATTTTGTTAACGAAATCTTTGACAGCTCTTTTTGTTTCAAATCTTAGTAAAACAAAATTTTCTGATGTTAATTCCAGCCTCAGTTTTTGTGGCTATCCTATATATTTGAGACTCTGATTTTTAAAAGTCCTGCTTCAAGTTTACCTGCAATATTTAGTGGTGGGGCAATTTTTAGTGTTACCTCTACTTCCGATTACGCCAAGATGATGTCTTCGTTCTCTACTGTTAGGTGGTTTTGATACTATTTCTAATACTTATTAACATTCAAATAAATGGCGTCTTTCAAAGACAACAACAGGACAATTTCCGCGACGTAACCCATCAAACGAGAGAAATAAATCACCATTAACTAAAATGAGTCGTAAAATGCATAAAAGAAGTCGGAAAACCTCAAATAAGATTACCTCAAGTCGTCTTCGAAGTGTATTAGATGAAAGAACAGGGGGGACTAGATAGATTTGCATTTACGATTGTGTGTTTTGAATCGCGCCCTCTTAATGCCATCCAGTAAGCATGATTTATCTCTTAATTTACATTCTCGCCTATTCATTACAGCGACGTATAAATCAACGCTGTGTGGCACATTCACACGTTTATTAGATCTATTCTTCCTTTCATGAAGTTGATTTTTTGTTTCGGGTTAAATAGCTCTTGCGATATTACGTAATTAATAGTGCTGAATCTGATATAATTTGTCCTCCGATTTCCGACAAATATATTTATATACATACATACACTGTTGCTAACGCCTTCCTACAATTTTTTGCTAGCATATAATCGCTCATAATTTACATCGTAATATTAGTCATAATTAATAACGCATTTATTTCAATAAATAATTATAATTTGAGCCGTTTAAGCGTTTTTAAACTGTGTTTTTTTTTCTCCTCTCTGTATCTGCAGCACCGCTTTAATTTTCGCCTTTCAACATTTCATAAAATATAATTTGTTATTATACACTGTCTCACTAACCGTCCATCTAAAGCCGTCTACCGTACCAGATCGATTCATTACCCGTTAATTATTGCGTGGAATAATTTTAAAATAACCCGTTTCCGTTCCTAGTTAGAGTGTGTTACGAACTCGTGCCCGGTTACCAATTTCTTATTTCATAGTCTATCGTTCTCCGTCTTGACGTGGTAATATCTTCCTGCTGCGTAAGACCGTTTTACGATTAAATGCTTTCACTGATTGAATTGTTTCGAGAGTAATTTTTCGGTTCATTTGCGTTTCCTGGATGATAATTACTTTGTTAGCCGTGTATGAGGATATTGTGTTAGTTGAAACTAATCGTAACTATACGGAATTCTGCACTTAGGAACAAATATTTGGTTATAAATTTTACAAAAAACTGGAATACATGTTTAAAGAATATATCAAATAAAAATTTGAGAAAAACAATCTAACCCGGAAATCGAGGTTTAATTGGCGCATATTCTTGGGATGAGATGGAGCGAGGTTTTCCACAACAAAGTTTATTTTTTGATGGTTTGTTCTGTGAGCAAGGCATGCATAATTCTGTATAATCTGAACACGTCTCATGGTACCATGAGAGACATCGAATGCATTTTAGCCAGTCGTCTTTCTATTTTGTTGTTGAGTAAGCCTCATTGCACCCTCGGCAGTATTCTTCTTCAGACTGATTGTCATCTGAAGAATCATGCAAAGAAATTGAGCCTGTTTCGGATTCCAAGGATAGGTTTCTTGCTACTAAGCTTTGATTTACCAACTTTTAATATTTTGACTTTCTGAGTTTGGGCCTTTGCTGTTTTGTTGTTTTGGTTCTTGTTTAGACTTTCTGTTGCTAATAATAATAATAATAATAATTACATTGGAAAGAAGTACTACAACCGTACAACGTCAGGAAGCCAGGCGGTTTAAAACGGGTAATCGGTCTGTGGTGGTTAAAAGAAAATGCAGTCTCCTTTTTTCATAAACTCAATATTTCGCTCTTTGTTCAGAACTTCCTCAGGAGTATAAACTATAATATTTAAAAAGGGGTTTTTTACAATGTCCAAAAAATTCTAAATTAATTGAATACTAACGAAAACGTGGTAGAGAAACGTAGGTAACATGGTAGACTACATTAAAATTATTTTAACAAGTTTTAAAAAATTGAAGTAATTAATTAAAATTGAAAACATATTAAAATTTAAAGTAAAATTAATTCAGAAGGGAAATGTAATGTGCACAAGACAAACAGAATCTGATATTTTTAAATTGTAAGAATTGATAAATGCAAGTGATACGAAATAGGTACAGAAAAGAAAAAAAAACAAAACAAAAAACAAAGGCATCGAGATAGAAATAGATCGAGAACAGGTTGAAAATACAGATTGTACCAAAATAATTCAACTATTGTTGCGTTGCAGAATGTTGCAGTAAATGTTACTTAATTGATTAGTGTCTGATTTAAAATTGACGGTACTATTTTTATGTATGTGAAACATTGCGAGGAAGAGTCTCTTCTTGTAGTTGGTATCTGAGTCTAATATTTTGACATTGTCAAAATCAAAATTGTGATCTTTTCTTCTGTATGATTAGCCAAAGCACAAGATCTCTTGCCCAAACGACAATCACTACGGTATTGGCTTAAGCGATGTTTAAGCCATTGTGATGTTTGACCTCTGTAGCAGCTCTGACATCACAAACACGGTACTTTGTACACAATATGGTTTTTGTAATCTAAGGGCGTTTTTTCTTTGACTACAGTGAATAAATTCCTAATTGTCATAGTATTATATTTGGCTATTGATAATTGATTGAAAGGTTTGAAGAAAGTGACTATTTTGTTTGTTAGATTTTCTATAAAAGGTAATTTTTTATATTTTAAAACTGTATTGTTATGTTCTATGGGGCAATCAAAGAAATTTGAATTGTACATTAGTTTGTCGAGAATAGATTGAGGGTAACCATTGTTGGCAAAAACTCCAAAGAGCTTCCTAAGATTTTCGCGTAAAAAGCTTTTCTGAGATATGTGTGTGACAGGATTTTTCATCGCGATGACCGTATTGAATTTGTGATTTTTCGGATGGTTGGAGAAATGATCTAATGGCTGTAAAAACTGTGTTGTGTGGCTGGGTAAACACACAAAAATTATCTCATAGTTGTTAGCAAATGCAAGCATTTCAATGCTGCTACAATGAAACCTGTGTCCATCAAGTAAAAGGATGACCTTTCCAAGAGGTTTTCTTGGTAGAAATATTTCTTTCAACCACTTAAAAAATAATAGGGGAATATATAAACATAGGGGGATATATACTCCTTGTGCACTAAAACAGGACACAATTGTAATTGTTTATCCTTTCTCGGACGCAGTAATATTGGCTACGTTTTTCGATCCTTTACATGCAACTACATAATCGGGTTTGTTGTTTAACTGCAAGCCGGTTTCGTCCCTATTGAAGATGTAACCGGGTTTCTCAAAATGCTGATTTTCTTCAAGGCCCTTCTCAAGTAGCACCAACTTCCTTGCGACGCATTCTTTGAGCACGTGCAAGGGAAACCCCTTCTGTCTTTCTGACTGATAAATCAGGATGACGCGCGAAGAATAAATGCAACCAATCGGATCCAGCTTTACCAGATTCACGGTTAAAGTGAGGAGTAATGCCTAATTGCTCTGCCAATTTGAAAGCCATAGCTTTGTAATTTTTTGATATGTATAACGATTTTATTTTCATTCGTGACTCCAAAGCAGGCTGAATGTCCTTGAGGACCTATGTTAAAATTTTCGTTCTTTTTTAGTCTTCTTAATGTTGTCGCTGGCACATCAAAATTTCTCACCGCTTTATTTATCCCCATAGAGCCAATATTAACTGCAGCTATGGTTTGAACTAATTGGTTTTCAGTCCAATTACTCCTACGTCATTTGTATCTAGTAGGCATTGAACTGAAAATAAAATTTACAATCTTAACCCTACAACGGTAACATCGGGTTGCCCTGCGACACAGACTGCAATGCGCATAATCTGTTTTAAGAGATGTACGACAAGGACACAACAAAAAAATATTGTAATACATCTTTCCGGTTCAAAAGGACTGGCAAGATCAGCCGAAATGGAATTTGAAACCTGGAAATTGTTTTTGGATGAAGAAACTCTGAAATTTTTGACAATGAAGAAATCGAACGGCAGGCAGCTAAAACAAGAATCAAAGATTAGTACACACTACTGATGTTGAAGAAATGTATGAATTCATTAGACTGCTATATTTCACTAGAACTTAGGGATTAAACGATGTGAATACTGACGAAATATGGTCAAAACAATTTGGAATATCTGTGTTTAGGGCGACAATGTCTGACAAAAGATTTTTGTTTCTTGTCAATTGCATTCGTTTTGTCGTCAAAGATACAAGAACTAAAAGAAAGAAAACCGATAAATTTGCACCAATTAGAAACATATTTTCTAAGTTCGTTCAAAATAGCGAAAAATAGGATACTAATAGTGAATACGTAACGATGGACGAACAGTTACTTGGTTTGAGACGAAGATGTCCTTTCAAGATTTATATTGCCAATAAACCGGACAAATATGGCATCAAGATTGTGATGTTTTGTGACGCCAAAAAATGGTATATGAAGGCGGCCATATCTTAAGTGGGAAAAAAAGAAAGAACATCAAAAAATCCCATTTCAACGTAGTATGTAATGAATTTGTCAAAATCTTTATATGGAACAACTGGTTTTGTTCATCAGAGTTAGCCGAAAAGTTACTTGAAAAAAATCTTACGTTAGTAGGAACACTCAGGAAAAATAAAGCTGACAGAAAAAGTCTCTTGTTCAGATTTTGTATATGACAAAAATAAAGGTTTAGTTTCATTCTCGCCCAATAAAAGAAAACTTGTAGTTTTATTGTCAAGTTTTCATTCTAGACAAATAGTTGACCAGCAAATCAAAAAACTAGAAATTGTCCTTTTTTATAATGAAACAAAAGGAGGAGTGTGGCTTGAAAAACTAGACGTTGGCAGTTGAGAGTATTTTGTGGAATGGCGGACGGAGCTGGTATTAATGCTCATATTATTTTCAAGGAAAATAGTGCGAGCAGAAACCCAAATGTTCCAACTAAGCCACGACGTGAGTATCTGAAAAATCTTGCACTGGAAGAAGACTGCGATCTGTTTCAAATCTTCCCAGAAAGTTACGGCATGTTATGACAAATGTGTTGGGTAAAAATGAACCAATAATGGTTCAAAATGTTCTAACGGAGCATCAAACTGGGAAACATTGCAGTATATGTCCAAGTTCTAAGGACAGAAAAGGAAAAGACAGGTGTACATAGAAACGTTATCTGCCAGCATTGTATTGATGAAGTATTGAAATGAATTGAGTTGGTCTTGTTAAGTTTTACGACCGAAGTTGCCTTAAGTTTATTTTAATTGATTATAATTTCCTCGAGTAACAAACCAAACAATTAAATGTTGTAAATTAGTACGACAACAAAAAAAATTAACCAATAAATAAATTTAGTATCAAACTTATTATTTTTTCTTTTGTTATATTTACAGGGAGCAAATGAAAATACAAACTAGGAACATAAAAATTTTCCAAAAACATTAGCCAGTTGTATTTATATACTATAGGTTCGTACCTATATGACCCGATGTTACCATCGTTGTTCCAAATTTTTCATGTTTAGTTTGACAGAGACTGTGTAATAAGTTATAAAAAAAAAACAATCCCAATGATTCTAGTTACAAATTATCTTCTAATGGATATTCATCGTCACCTATTTTTTTGGAGTAATTTCCAGTTCACTCGATTAAGCATTAAGATTAAAAGAAGAAAAAAAAAACGAACACAACATATTCGAATTTCTAGAAATATACTTGCATTTAATGAAGACATTATAACAAAAAGCGATTTCAGCGAATTCACTCTAACATCGACGCGGAAAAAAAGAAACATTATTTACAATAGACACAGGATTCTACGAAGAATACCATTATGAGATAACTATGTGTGTGTGTTTAACCGTACAAGAATGACTTTGGAACGAGTTAAATTAACGAGCGAGACCACGCAACGATAAATGAAGATTACACATGCAATAATTAACGACGTGTGTGAGAAAATAAAAGCTATAGAGTGCTCTGAATATCCGCCTGAGTGGTTTTGTGGTCAACGTTAAGGCAATTATACCGAAACGTTACATATATTATTCCAAATTAGTCATCTATTTCCATTAAGAAAGATGAGATGTGTACGTTTCTTAGAAGGTAGGATATTAGAATCGAATGAATAATGACATAATATTTATGAGTAAGATGTACAAATATGAGTTAATTACGTCGGATATTATAATTTAGATCGGAGTCAACATTACAACTTTGACACGAACTTATTTCGTAACCGTATTCGCAGAGGTTAAGAAAGAATAGAACAGGTGATAATTATATATGAACCGTATCGCATGACAAAATATCCAAGTTGCGAACGCACGAAACAATAGCTTAGGCGCGTGTCGCTTGGTTAAATCTGTTAAGCAGGTCCAAGGACTACCTTGATCTAATTCCATCCGGAATGAGAACGGCGAAGTTCCCATGTCAATTACCACGATAATGGTGAGCGACCTATTGCTATGTATACCTTGTCTTTCTATTGAAAAAAGGCAGCGCCGCATATTGTATTGTACTAACGTTATAATAGAACTATGAAGAAGAAGTTACAAATTCACTTGCTCGCCTTCGAAAAATTATGCAATAATAACCTGCAACGTGCAGGACGGGAACATGCGTACATGTCTGTATAATGACATTGTGTGTGTGTGTCTTTTTTTTGTTAAATGAATGTTGGTAGAAATTATATGTGTGCATTAGATGAGAGTTAGGAAAATGTTACGTTATTGTTTTGTTTAGCGAAACAAATGATACGGTTTGCGATTTCGGAAATATATAATCATGTTTGGTAGTTTCATAAGTTTGCAACTCAGTATATACATACATAGATGTCATCTGCTATATAATAGCAGGTAGGTGTAATATTTTGTATCAACAGCTTGTGAGATGAATAACATAAGCGTTACTAGTCTGCAATTGTTTAGTAATTCCAGCCAAAGAATTTATAATCTGGGTGAAGAAGCGCTTCTGTCCATGTTTTGCCTTTCCTCCCCAGTATTTCTGCTATGACATCATTCTATGTTCTCCTTGGCCTTCCTCTTCTTTTATTTTTCATTATTCTTGCTTCCCATATCCTTCTTGTTTGTCTTGTATTTTCCATTCTATATAAGTGTCCCCACCATCCTGGCTGCCTTTGTTCAATGTATTCTAGTAGGTACTGACTGCATTTTTTAATCTTTTCGTATTTCCGAGTTTCCTACTCTATCCATCCTTGTAACTCCTCTAACTCTTCTTAAATATTTAATTTCTACTGCCTGTAATTTATTCTTTTGTCGTCTATTTAATATCCAGGATTCACAGCCATATAATTGGTCGGTAGATTGCCTTGTATAGGTACTTTTAATTTTGTTTCTCGGGATATCTTTTTGTTTTCTATTCTTTGATTAATCTCTGCCTCCTGGATCCGTTTTCCATCAACTCTTACTCCCAAGTACTGAAATGTTCTTACTTGTTCTATTTCAATTCCTTCTATTTCGATTTTCGTATCTACCTGCTCATCTCCTACCACCATTACTTTAGTTTTGCTCTTATTCATTGTCATTCCACTGTCTTTTAGTGTCATATTCCATGTTGTTAGGTTACGTTTCAGATCTTCTTCATTGTCGGCTATAATTACTATATCTACCGTGAATGCCCCTTCCGAAACTTCGACTGCCTTCAAGTTAAGGTATCCAATTCTGCTCTTTTTACTTTTGCTTGTACATTGTTTGACAATGTCGTCCGTATAAATAAAGAACAGCATTGGGCTCAGACTTCCTCCTTGGCGCAGTCCTTCCTTTGTTTTAAATATCTCCGATTCTAAATTGCTATACAGCTATTACAGCATTAGTATTGTTGTTATATATTAATGACTATTTTAAATGGATTACATTTCGCTATTTATTTCGAAGCTTAACTTTTTTAGGTTATAAATGCAGTAGTGCACAAATCATGTTATGCTAGAAATGTCTCCTTGGTGTCGATTGTAACACAACCAACAGTGTCAATTGCAGCATGTTACAATTGACACCTGATGTTACTTCATTCCTTCTAGTAAATCATGGTCAAACCACGACTCAGAAAAACCGTAAGGGGCCTAATCCCTCAAGCAATATATGAAGAAAAAGTTGTTAATGAAAAACAGTCAATTAGAAAAATTGCAAGGGGCTATGGTATGTGTCATGTTACTTTGTACCGTCATGTAAAATGCTTTACCGAAAATAAACTGCAAACGGCAGGATACAATCCACACAATCGAGTATTTAAGGATGAACAGGAAAGACAGTATTGCAAAACTTCCGTCAACCTTATATTTCGATTTAAGCACGAGAGACCTAAGAAAACTTGCATTCCAATTTGCCAATCTAAATAATTTAAAATATCCACAAAAATGGAAAATAAACTGAACTTGCTACTGCAGACTGGCCCATCGCGTCCATGAGAACAACTAGGACCCATTACATCTCAGGATAGAGGGACGCTAATTACTATGTGTCTCGCTGTAAATGCTCTTGGGAGTACGATACCACCGATGTTTGTTTTTCGTCGATTAAAATTCCAGGATTTTTTTGTAAGAGATGGACCGGATGGCTGTATAGGAAGTGGCAATAAATGCGAGTGGATGCAGGAAGCTAAATTTTTACTCTTCGTCAAGCATTTTGCCAAATACGCCAATTCAAGCGAAAACAATAAAGTTCTTCTTATTTTGGACAATCATTCCTGCCACATTTCAATACCAGTGATAGAGTTTTGCAAAGATAATCGTATAACACTTTTGACGTTTCCCCCTCATACATCACATAAGCTCCAACTCTTAGATAGAGGAGTTCTTGGACCGTTCAAGAAATATTTTAATGAATTCGCCGATAAATGGATGAAAACTCATCCAGGAAAACGTCTCACAATATACGATCTGCCGTCTATAGTTAAGCAGGCTCTACCTCTAGCATCTACACCTCGAAATATTGTTGCTGGATTTCAATGCACTGGTATTTGGCCATTCAACAGAGAAATATTCAGCGACATTGCCTTCGCACCATCCATTGTAACTGATAAAGCATTGACTGCGAACGAAACTGAAGTATCGACCAACGCGGATGACGTAGTGGAAATCACGTCAACTACACATATGGACTCTAGCATTACTACAGCAGAGCAAACGTCTCAAGCACCATCCACTTCAGCTTCGCAAAATTTAACACCAGAAGTTATACGACCACTGCCCAAGGCAGAAAAACGACTATTATGACAGACACACCTGAGAAATTGGAGATATTAGCGGCGCAGAATAAAAAGAAGATCTGTTTGAATCCAAAACGGAGAAAAGCAACAAAGAAGCAGAGGATGGTGAAAAACAAGAAGGTCAAGCCTAACAGCGGTTCTGAAGAGGAGGAAGAACCTTATTGTTTAGTATGTCACGGTCTTTATTCTAGCAGCAATGAGAACTGGCTACAATGCAGGAATTGTAAGCAGTGGGCTCATATTAGTTGCACTGATAGAAATCCTTTCTTTTTATGTTTGTACTGTCTGTCCAAGTAGGTTTTGTTTACTGTTTCGCTTACCTTCAGAGTATTTTGTTTCGTTTAACTTTATTAGAATTTTTGTTACATTGTCTGATGTTATGAATTCTGTATATGTTGCCTTGTGTTTATATCGGGTTCTTAATAAAATTGTAGATATATTTACCTAATACTTATATTTATCTACCTCCCTATTTTGTATGTTACAATCGACACTGACCCCGTTACAATTGACACCAAAGAGGTGGCGACAGTTACACGTCTCACGACATTGTTCACATGCATGGGATTTCCAGATGGTGGCCCTTAAGTGGATTATAAAAATTAAATAAGTTGTGCCACAAATTATCAGTTCCTCCGGAGAACTATAGGCGGACTAGTGGGAAAAAATAAAAGTTTAACTTTTGTTACAATTGAACCCAGTCTCCCCTACTGCAGTACTGGTTTGTCCGATATAGTAGTCTTCAACGAGTCCTTTTCTTGTAACAATATGTTCGCCAATTGGCATTAAATATTCCGAAGAGGGTAGGAAGATTAGCCAATGCAATTGTGGGCGAAGCCACAGAGTTGGTCTCGAACAGGTGTTCACCTCGAGTGGTCGTGAAGCAGGCACAAAAGGAATTTCTGCAACAGGATCAAGAACAGCCTCCTCATAACATCGATGACGTCACATGAATAACTCAACTCATCAAATCATCTTGTAGCCAGCACGACCTGCTTCAAGATAGATTAAAACGCTCAAGCTCAACTTCGGATGTATAACAAGAGCAAGAAGCAATGTTGTGACGATGTCAAGGAAGGAAACATGCATTTGTAGTCTTGACAAGCAATGCAGCTTAGGAAACTGCTGCAGCTGCATTAACCACAACAAAAAAGACAACCATCTGTAATATTGCTTGTGCAAAACCACACCTTATAGTAATGTTAACTTAATACGAATTTAGTAAGCGGAGAACGCATATTAAGGAACAAATACCAAGATATGTATATAACATAAATGAATTCTTAGTAATCTTACAGATCATACGATACCTACAACTGTTATATTTTAAAAGATCTTCATTAACGCTTAACACAATACCAATAATGAGTTCATACGTATGTATATTGGTCTGTGTAGCACAGACAATTGCAAAACCTTTATCCGTCCAACACAACCAATAGATCATTTAGACAATTGTCATTTTGACGGGCAACTCAATTAATAACGTCCGTAAACGGCCGAAACACTTGCACACGATACTATACTTCGCATGACAGGCATCATAAAGGTGTTCGCGGTGAAATTATTTTCGTTGACGTCAGCAACATATGTAACAATACCCATGGGATATGGTGGAGTACTACGACATTGTAGAAAGAGCTAATCAACCTACGTTAAGCCCGTATGTACCAACTCTTATATCTATATATAACAGGGTTCCGTTTAAAAACGACGTCGTGTTATACATTCTCGGTTTCCTGGAACACTTTACACAATACTGAACGATTGTGTTAGTAAAATGAAGTGTGAAATATTTATTCTTTAATTAAAATATAGGAGACACACGAGGTATGTCACTAAAAAGCCCTAATGTGTATCCGTATACATTTAGTACATTGCTAATCAAATTAATACTTGAATTAAAGCACTTATATTATCCATAAGGCGTGTTTACAATTCTAATCGACTAACGCATCAAGCTTGTGTGATTTAAAAATTCAAGATGAAATAGATTACTCAACACGACAATTTCACCACTCTATTAGGTAACCGTACATGTAGTATGCCATCGATTAGAAGAGGCTTACCTCTTTATGCATCTACGTATCAATTTACTGATATTTATTGAATATTATTCACACATTTTAGACGATAATAATGGGTACTTAGCTAAATTATAAGCGGCATTATCTGAAGCGAGACCGTTGTCAGTCCTTACGATCTTGATTAGCAATATCACGCCTGCAGATACAAATATAAAAAGGCAGAATTATCATAATCGTGCTATAACGATCCTGCGCAGCTAGGCGTTGAGTACACTGTAATTTTCAGGTTTTGTCGTTTGTATAGGCTTGATACACGTATACATGCTTACATATACAAATCAGATGGATTTTACCATATGGTTATAATTCTCAAAAGAATTGTGTTTATGAAATGTCATATGTGTCATTTCCATAATATTAAAAAGGAATATTTTATTGTTTAACCCCTTCAAACCCTGTGTAAAGCTCTTAGCACTGTTTTAAATTGGGAAAAATGGCGCAGAAACGTTTGAAACTGTTACGCGCACACGACACACGGAGGGCGCGCGCGACGCGGCTATCGGTTTCAAAAACAGACGAAAATAAAAATAAATAAAATAGGAAAAGACACACGGAAAGTTATTCGGAACGGTGTTAGGCACCAACACTTTCGACCTACCTGATGGTGGGGATTGAATCCTCGAGGGCGGCTTAACTCAGTGAAGACGGTCGTGGGAACAGATGTTAAAAAGGGTGCGCCACTGTTTTCTCTTTTATCTTCGAGATTCATAGATACTTACCCCGGAAAACAGAAGGCAAGTAAGTAGTTCGAGGTAGTTCGATAATGTCAAACGCAAGTAAATTTGTAAGCATAAACCGTTATTTAATGAAAATAAAATAAAAATAAATGTTGAAGACAGTACGTTGTAAATAAAAATAAAAATAAAATTCGTAAATAAATTCCTTAAGAGAGTTGTTAAAATTTAAATATTTTGAAACGCACTATAATTGTATATATCTAGGAACACACTATACCAGTTCCAATCTGCAGACTGTTACCTCACATAAAATTCTTACATGTTTGTCAATTAAAATTAGTTGGAAATATAATTATACAGATTGAACCATGCGAGTATACTAGGTGGTAAATAATTTTAGAAAAATAATAATAATGTACCTCGAGCAAAATATGTCGAGTATTTTACAAAAAAAATTGTGTGAAACAAATGAATTATATCTACTCAATTTTACCAAAAATAAATTAACAGTTTGAAATTTAAAAAGAAAAGTTACATCTTATAATCATTTAAAGAAACTGACATTAACTTACGGTTTACAAAGAAAAAGGAAAATATCTAATTAACTTTTACAACAATTTAAGCCGATGGCTTATCCAATGATTAATATAGTGACTCGAATAAAATAAATGAAATAAATGTGACCTGTAGAGATGTCGGAGGACCTCTTCGGAAGCCTCACAAGGGGTTAAACTTCGTAACTGGAGTTACCTTAAAACTTCGTAACCGTGAAGTTACATTAAACTTCGTAACCGTGAGGTTACATTAAACGCTCCTAAAATATGAAAAGACAAACGGAAAATTAGAAAAAAAGCAAAAATGGCGAAACATGTGACTAAGAACTCACCTCTTGGAGCATACACTAAGAAAATCTCGGTTGAAATTATCCATCCGTATTCAACTGAAGCGTTACAACGAAGGAACGGTAGTTCTTAACAGAATCTAAGAGGTATTTTGTTCCCTTGGGCCAATTAAATCCACTAAACTAGTGACAGTCCTTCATATACCAAAATACAAGCCACAAGAGTCAACCGTAGATAAGATTCTATACGTGTTGTTCACATCAACGCCGAGGGGGAAGTGACGTCGTCCAACAGCAGGGAATTATAAAATGAATTAGGGAATTTTTCAAACTAACGGTTGGCTATGCTGAGTAACGAACGCGTAAGACAGAACCTACATTCAGATAATAACAAATATTTTGACATTTAACCTTCACAAACGTATTGAAAATGAATTCGAAGAGAATTACTTATGAAACAGATAAATATACTTTCAAAACTAAAGGAGTGCCATGAAATACGACCGGAAGAATCCGAGTTAAACTGAATTTACAGGTTATTATGAAGATAATCAAGAAGAAATAATTATATTGACAACTTGCAACTCCTTATTAAAACGAACAAGGGGAAATAATAAGTAAACCACTGACTTACCATAGGGGAAAATTAGAGAAACACATGAAATACAAATTTAATGAACTGTCGAAGGAATTAGAAGTCAGATCGAAGCATATCGGAACCTAAAAACTATATATCGTAAGGTAAATGAACATTTACTCGTAACAAAACGCTAAAAAAATGTGTACGGGGATTAATGCATGTCTTGTGCACAGGTTTTTCGTTGGTTTGGCCGATTTCGAGAGCACTACAGTCTATCAAATTTTAACCGATTTTGAAGATTTGACGAGTTTAGCATTGCAAGGACATGTTAAAATTGTTCCAAAGAAATCTGGAAAGCATTTCAGCCCTTGTAGTTGATGAGGAAACGTGGTGTCTTCAATACGAGCCAAAAACAAAATGTCAGAGGTCACCAGAAAAGCCAAAAGAGAAGAGCAAAATCAAGACAATGCTGACCATTTTCTTCGATTCAAAGAGAATTGTTCACAGTTAATTCGTTCCAGAAGTTCAGACGGTAAACGCAGAATATTATCTGGGAGTTCTACAACGATTATGGGCCAAAATTCGACGAGTTCGATCGAAATATCAAGAGCCAGGGAGTTGGGTTTTGTTGCACGACAATGCACCATGGCACGAAGCCATCATGGTACGTAAATTCTTTACCAAAAAAGGGCATCTTTGTTATCGATCATCCACCCTTTACGCCTGATTTGGTTCCGTACGACTTCTGGCTATTTCAAAAATTGAAATTGGCAATGAGAGGAAATCATTTCAGTACCATCCCAGTCGTCCGAAACCCTTCGACCACCATATTAAAAACGCAGTATTGACTCAGAAGGAGACTATTTTGAATAAACACGAATAGATAGAACAGATTTTGAAAAATAATAAAAGGGAGTGGTCCAAGAATAGAATCTTGAGGAACTCCAGACACAACATCCATTGCTGGTAAAATACGGTTACGATAAGTAACACTTTGAGTTCAACTTCTAGACAGACAAGATAAAATGCAATCCAGCGATTTGTTATAAAAATTAAATTAGTAATTAGTAGCTGATGACATACAATGTGGAATGCATTAGAATAGATAACAAAAACGTGAACACTACCTACTCCTTTATCTATAGAAACAATGATGCCGTTTAAGACATCAGTTAGAATAGATGCAGTATTAAGACCTCTTCTAAAACCAGCTTTGAAAATTTGTCAAATAACCATAGGATATAGACAGGAAAACATCATAAAATACTGACTGGAGAGGACTGGAGACTCTAGTCTAAAATTAATGTTACAATTAACTGGCTACCGAGCAGGGGCACTTTAACTACTCATCTAAAACCGATTTTCGATTTATTGTTACCGTGTCTTCCAGTGTTTCATGACTATTTCGGTTTTTTTAATAATAATAATAATAATAGTACTCTTATTGTAGTTTATGACAGTAACAATCGTTTACATAAATAAAGATATACAAGGAGAAGGATATCAACTACAATCATAAGGCGAAGTTCAGTAAATACTGCTCTTACACTTAACCTTACATGTCAAAAAAAGGAACTTAAAGAGAGCAATGCCTACAATTTAAACTGTCGGTATTCAGTACATGAATAATAATAAAAATAATTTTCCTTTTTTTTCCTCTCCTTCCCATTATCAAATATGAAGAATAGTATATTACTTAAATTGACTAATAGTAGGTATTCAACTTTATAGTAGGTATTCAATTTTTAAGGTATGCTACGAATGAGAACATTCTTCCTACCACCACTATACAATCCATAGCAACATTCATTAACGTCTGAAAATTTTCAGGGCAGATTAGACGAATCTGGACGAATAGAGACGTCCAAATTTATTGATATATAAGAACGTACCGACCGAAAAGACTATGTACATCATATCCAGCCTGACTTTGTTAAGCCATGTTGTTGTTCGAGAAATCCAAGAAGTCCAGAATTGACTGAGCAAGTTACGAGTAAGATACAGGCTAGATATGATCCAGAACCAAGACGCAGAGCTCAGCATAGAAGTTCTATACCCGATTGCCCGAAATTAGCACGAACGAGTACCCATTCAGCGTCGTGGAGTTCTTATCGAGACGAGTGGTCTAAAACTTCTAATGTTAGATGTTCTTATTTTTATATGCCTTACCCGTTGTGTGCCCAAGCCAGGAACCCGAACGTTGAATCGAGTCCATGGCGAAGATCAACCTTAGGCTTCTCCGGAAATAGTCCAGTATCTTGCTAGTAATGGTTGACGACCCAGCCGTGTCCGTCAAGCTTTGTCCAGAGTGCAAGCCAGCGACATTCAAACGCGACCAACCATCCACCAGCATTTGCCCAGTACCGTCGATTCCAGTACATCACCAATCCGAAACCACCAGAGCCAAATTACGCAAAGTGCAAGTGCGGTGTATACTGTATAATTTTTGACAATATCATCACAACAGAAAGGTAGGATCAAAAATGTAGCAGAGGAAGTCGTAACTGTAGCAGGCTCATTCATAACTTGTACAAGCCCATACTACTCAAAGCACGCAGATAAACGATTAGTTAGGTTCTATTGATTAACATTAAAATCATCAAGACAATACAGGATGATTAAATGATATCGAAGGCTTCCACGGTCTGAGTCTCTGTTATGAGGGCTTCCGGGTTTTGACCGCGTCATAGTAAAGTACATATATACAATACAAAATAAAATAAAGCAAAAATGAAAAAGAAAAAAAAAAAAAAAAAAAAAAAAAAAAAAAAAAAAAAAAAAAAAAAAGAAAAAAAAAAAAAAAAAAAAAAAAAAAAAAAAAAAAAAGAAAAATACAATGTTCGATAAAATAAATAGCAAAGCCACAATCAGCCGATCCAGGAAAGATGCCACACCCTATATAGTCATGGGCCTTACTCTCGGCAAGTAAGTCCAGGGAATCATCTTGCAGGTTTTAGCCCCCAGATTTGCTCAAAAAGACTAAACCAAGTTCACAAAGCTCGTATGGTCTTCCCCGAAGACTTTGTAGCTGAGCTTTTTTATCTAAGAAAATACCTAACTAAGTGGATCGATCAAGCATTTAGTGCGACCAAAACTCAATATATTTTTGGGAGCTACAGCTCTAACAGCTGTAGATTAGCTCTAACGTGGCTTTGAGTTAGGCAACAGAATGGCTCTGGTCCAATGAATAGAGACTCTGCGTCTTATTTTGCAGATATTTGACATCGTTAAAAAAGTCAAGCTGAGTCTCTCCCTATTTACAGCAATCTTGTGTGAATTTGGTTCTCCTACAAAAAGAAAAATACAGGATGATCGCCCAGAGGAAAATATATTATCAATGTCACCAATTGGCACACAATTGGCCAGAATTTGATGCTTCCTGCCTTTTCACTTGTAAGTGCAAGGGAGTCAGATCTAGTAGAGTAATGCCCACACAAGCATACTCTGCTTTATTTTTTTCCTACCAAACTGGCGACGTATATACAGGGTGTGGCATCTTTCTCGAATTGGCCGATTGTGACTAGGCAATTTATTTTATCGAAAAATATTCTGAGTAAAAGATGCCTAGAATGAAATTCTCTAAAGAAAGAAAATATTCTCTTATAGACAGGGTGTTCAGTTTTTTTCTGTACGATAGTTTACTTTGTTTTGTTTTTTAATGGAACACCCTTGATGTACCTAATATAAGATAATTTTAATTAATATACTCTACACTAAAACGCATCAGTTTTCGAGATATTCTGTTTCGAAAGGAAGAAAATGAGTTTACTCAGAGTACTTAAAAAATGAATCTACCCTTTCCTAATAATTGTTTTGAAACAAATCGTGGGTATTATTATAATGATACCTCAAGCTTTATTTTCCATACTAAACATTCATATTATATTATACTGGGTGTTTTGTAATCGAACTCGAAGTTAAATACCTTCAAATGACTAAAACTCGTTTATTTCAAATAGAACACTCTGTATATGATTACTAACTATTGCAGATTTTTCCTCCGTGTAAACGCATTTTTTTCCTTTCGAAACGAACGGAACTTCCTGTATATAAGTAAATATTTTCTTGCTGTAGAGAACTTCATTTTAGATATCTTCTACTAAGAACATTTTTCGATAAAATAAATAGCAAAGCCACAATCAGCCGATCCAGGAAAGATGCCACACCCTATATAGTCATGGGCCTTACTCTCGGCAAGTAAGTCCAGGGAATCATCTTGCAGGTTTTAGCCCCCAGATTTGCTCAAAAAGACTAAACCAAGTTCACAAAGCTCGTATGGTCTTCCCCGAAGACTTTGTAGCTGAGCTTTTTTATCTAAGAAAATACCTAACTAAGTGGATCGATCAAGCATTTAGTGCGACCAAAACTCAATATATTTTTGGGAGCTACAGCTCTAACAGCTGTAGATTAGCTCTAACGTGGCTTTGAGTTAGGCAACAGAATGGCTCTGGTCCAATGAATAGAGACTCTGCGTCTTATTTTGCAGATATTTGACATCGTTAAAAAAGTCAAGCTGAGTCTCTCCCTATTTACAGCAATCTTGTGTGAATTTGGTTCTCCTACAAGCATCAATACCATGCTTGATTCGAAAACAAATTCACATTGTATATTTGACTGTCATGTTTGATCTTTTACAAGGATGACAAAGCTATCACCGTATCCTTGTATCTCAAATCCATAGATTGAGAATTTTGGGGAGATTCCTTCGTGGTTATTACTTTCGGGCTACAGTCTCTTACATTAGCTTGTCCATAAATATTCTTTCTAAGTCATTGAGCAAATTGTGTAGAGCAGTTTCTGCGGATTTTTTCGCGGTGTTGTGTGTTTGCTTGTCCAGATCCATTTCAGATGGGCGTCTTCTCCGGAAGGATTTCCTTCTTTATTTTTCTCTAGGTGTTGTATGCAGCTGTTCCGATGTTTGATGTTTCTAATTGTATTGTAATTATGATATTTATTTGTCAATAACCGTCTTATACAGGTTTATCTAAAATTGACACCACATGCAGCGATGTTCAAAAGTTTAATCATAAAGTTGTAAACATTCCTGAGATCTGTGATAGATCGGAGGCCACACATCGCGTTCCATTCTTGAAAAAACATTGTTTAGCAATTCTATAATAAATAACGAAACACGTAGAAAAAGGTGCATCTGACACTCTGAAAATTAACTCGCGTAATTGGTATAATTTCGTATAATGTCAAGAATACAATCAGAACACACAGAACTCACAGTACAACCGCCTATATAGGTGTATATATATATACATTGTATTATAAAAGTAATTGAAAACCAATCGAAATGCCTGAAATAATAGAGCGACGTTTGAATAAAGATAATAATAATAATAATCATATAATGACGAACAACGCAAGGCAACGAGAAGAGACTGCAGCTTATTTATTATATGTGTGTAAAGTCGGATAGAACAGAAAGCGAAACACAATGGGAGAATTAACAGTTACATACTTCGTTACAAAGTTATACTTTAACGCTGTTATTTTTTTTTTCAGAATCCCACTGGTAGTAATGATAGAGTTCGTTCTGTATATACGTTACAAGTCATTGAAATATTTCAACGGATCCGTTCACATGTTCTTCATTATCGATTTTTAAGAGGTGAAATAATACCAATAAACAAGCTACAGGAATAATAACCTGTGACAGCTCTATATGTCTATAGCTCGCATTATTTTACGTTGGACAATCTAAAGAATGCCTAAAGTGCTATTTAAGCATTGTGCACGCCGGTGAATTGCAGAATTACTGTTAAACTAACGAGAAGAAAGTTTTTTTTTCGAATCCTAGTTGTCAGGTGTTAATGTGAATTTTCCTGATGTACAGTAATTATATACATACATATAATACGTATGTATGTATACGTGTATGTATATACTATTGTGCATGTAACGAATTTAATGGAAAATACCTATTGTATAGTCCTGTGTTACCTTTCAATTATGCATCATGGTTATGAAACAATATGTATTTGCTTAAGACTAAGTTAATTATTTAAATACGTCGATCATGTAATTTCCCAGTCTAGAACGTTGCAGGTTAATTTCGTAAGAAGTGTCAAAATTTGAAATGTGCGTTAAAAAATTTGACGATTCTGAGAAGCAAACATGGCAGGAAGAAATAGGAATTTAAAGTGTTCGATTTTTTTCTTGTTAAAGTTTAGCTTTTCAAGGTAATATTGATTAAAACTACACCTCGAGGCAAAACGTGCAATGCAATTTTGTGATTTATATGCAGTAATTCTTCTTATCATTGTTTCAAGTCAAGTTAGTTTTTGTTGCTTTTTTTTTCCACTTATACCTTCTCCTTCTTTTGTTACGTCTCGTTTTCAAGATATTTCCAAATGCAGTTAAGAATCTGCTTGTATGAGCACCATTCGTAACAAGAAAAGGTCCTGCCTAGTAAGCAATGATTTTGAGAAAAATTGAAACAATTTTGTTGATTTTCGTTTAGTAAAGTATCCATTTAGAGTCCTGATTATTTTGTTAACTTTCTTAAGTCCAGTCTATAATGGAGAATGTTGAATAATATATTGCAATAATGATGTGTTAAATTCGTTGCAGATTATTTAACGAACAATATCCGGATCCCCCTCCCCCCCCCCCCCGGACTTGACGTTAGGAGCCGGGTTTCAATTCTCTGGAGGGACGGTGACAATTTTTCGGAGAGTAGAAATCCGGATCGACTTACCATTCACTGTTGGGAGCAAAGTGATTAACAGCGCGGCGTGATAAAGGGCGATATAATGCTGTCACAAAGCCATTTGAACACAATTTACACACACGCCAGGGTTGCAATGATAGCTAGACATGCAATACAGCATACGTAGTCACTGCAACTAACCACCCACCACACATAAAAAAATATTAGGTCTTGGTGAAGAAGCAAGGCGTTGTTTTTTGTTTAGTTATGGGTACTAGAGTAGCATATCATGCGTAGGATGAAAATTTAAATGCTCTACCTCCACATGACAGAGCAAACAATTGGTACCAGCAGAATGGTGCTCCACCACATTCCACTATAGCTGTACTTCAGCAGTTGATCTTGATGTTTGACGATAGCCACCCACCAGCTAGTAAAATCTAGGCTTGTAGATACTAGAAACGAATTATTTAATAGTGTTCACGATGCCTTTACAAATCTAAGTCCAGGCGAACTTTGAAGGTCTGTTACGCGAGCAGTATATGACAGAGTTATTATGTGTTTGAACCAAAATGACGGTTAATTATTGTGAAAAAATCCAAACAAAGATATATCGATTATTGTAATGATTTCTTGTCATTATTTTCCAAATTTTTTATATTTTTCATTTGCTATTACCTGCTATTTTATTTTAGTGCCCTAATTAAAGTTAATGTTTGCCGTTTTAGTCATGTTCTTTTTGTTTCAAGAAATAAACAATGCTCAAGTTTTTGAAAATATAAAATAACAAGGAAACCATTGGAAATAGGTGTAGAAAAAGGGCATAGCGAATCGATAATCGAATGAATCAATCATCATATTTGTCTATATATAATAGAGTAGTTCTCCCATTGTAATAATTTAGAATATGTTGTCATCTGAAGAAGCTACAGTGCAGCGAAACAGCTGTTGTGTTTTCAACTAAATACAGTGTAAATCTGAAACAATTGTTTGTGTTTTATTTTTATTATAACAACTGACAGTCAAGGTGCGTTGAAGGCTGTGAGTGCCTACACACACGAGCCCGTTCTGCTGCATGAATGTATATGCAATTTAAGGCAATTGAGACACAATAACCACGTAAATCTGGGTGACAAGCCACTAAGGGATCGAAGGTAACGAAAAGGCAGATAAGTTTGCCAATGAAGCAGCAAAAATGCCTTTTATTGCACCTGATTGCTATTGTGGACTGCAAAAAAGCCACCTAAAACAAGCAGTTAACAACTGGGAGGACAACAGAAAGCAGATGAAAGCACTGTTATCAGGATCACCTAAGATACGAGGGAGCGTTTTTATATGCGCGGAATGAGCGGGTTGTAGGGGGGTGATTAGACGCATTGGGGGGTGGCCTGTGCAGCGACTCATAATTAGTATAAATCCGAAGTTTCATTGATATTAGGCAGCTATCGTCAACCAAGTAACATAATCAGGAGTGAAAAGTGAAATATGGAAAAAATCGAATATCGTGCCGTTATAAAGTTCCTTACCAGGCAAGGAAAATCAGTCGCGACCATAATGAATGAGATGTCATTGGTTTACGGCGACTCTTGTCCAGGAAAAACCATGGTGTACAAGTGGCATAGTTTATTTAAACAAGGAAGGGAATTCCTTGAAGACGAACCGAGGCCGGGCAGGAGCATTGAGGTTACCATTGAGTTCATTTTTTCTATTCCTTTTGTATTTATGACAATTTTCTATTACGTACTATGTACTTTTATGAAAATAAAGCACTTACTTACTTACTTACTTACCACGCCAGCACTTATCTAAAAAGTTGAAAAAGTTGTACTCGAAGATGCTCGACTAAAGAAGAAACAACTCGCAGAAATGGTTGGAGTATTCGATACAACAATTTTTAAAATCCTACACGATCATCTCGGCATGTCTAAGGTCAGCGCAAGATGGGTGCCGAGAATGCTCACGCCGCCGCAAAAACAACAGCGCATAGAGTGTTCGCGTGCATTTTTGGACCTCTGTAATGAAGACAAGGATGGTGTATTGAGTTGAATTGTTACTGGAGACGAAACTTGGGTTCATCATTATGAACCTGAGTCCAAACAAGACTCCATGCAGTGGCATAAAAAGGACACAGCACCTCCCAAGAAATTTAAAGTGTCACAATCAGCTGGGAAACTCATGGCAACGGTATTTTGGGACTCGGAAGGAATATTGTTGATTGATTATAAAGATAAAGGTGTTTCTATAACCGGAGAATATTACGCTTCAATATTAGGGCGACTAAAAGAAGCCATTAAAGAGAAAAGACGAGGAAAATTGACGAAAGGTGTGCTGCTTTTGCACGACAACGCGCCCGTCCACAAGAGCCGCGTTGCGTTAGCTGCCCTGCATAAGGTGGCCTTCGAAATTGTGAATCACCCACCCTACAGCCCAGACCTGGGTCCGAGTGATTATCACCTGTTTCCGAAAATGAAAAAGAGCTGCGGCGTAAAAAATTTACTGCCAATGATGAAGTCAAGGAGGCAGTTTCAGCGTATTTTGCAGATAAAGAGAAATCATTTTTTTATGAGGGTATAAATAAATTAATTGAAAGATGTGAAAAATGTATCCGTCTTGCAGGTGAATATATTGAAAAAGAAAAATAATTTGGTTTTTTGTTTCCACCCCTTATCCCCCATTGCGCGAATATAAAAACGCTCCCTCGTAGCAAAGACGTTGGTATATTTCAGTAAAGGGGACCTTGAACTGCTAGCAGGGCTTTTGACAGGTCGTGTAGCTCTGAAGTACCACCTACATAAACTTGAAAAAGCTGAAGATATTTGCTGTCTATGCCAGGAAGATCTAGAGACGCAACTAACTCGCAACTAGTATTAAAAATCTCCGGAATAGAATTTTGGAAGCCTCCCAGGGAATAATTATACTTGAAATAATGTTTCTGTAAGTAGTTGAGGCTACAATAAACCCGTAAACCCAACTCAACGTGTTAAAACTTGCAACTACTGCAGTCGTCATACTCACTTTCGTATTTAGTTATTCTTGTGATTTCTGTCTAACATTAACATGTTAACTATGTTTATTTATTATATTATGCATGGTAATTAACATTATCTTGTTATAGGTACATACAAAAATAAAAATAAACACACTGTATAATAAGAAATACAAGCATTATAGAATAGGGTTCACCGTCTTATCTAACGTTGGAATCTCTCGCCACACAACTCTCCTATGTGTGTGTAAATTACTGCCTTTTGATCGGGGACAGAATGTAAGAGCTCCACCGATATAAAAATCTGTATACGTAATCGTGATTAATAAATGGTGAAAACGCTCGTAAATTAGTTTTATTCTGCTCTTCGCTTGTGATTACATTGAGCATGCACGTACGATTATACTTATTTGGTATCTTAATTCAGCGCGCCACAAATAATTGGTATTAGGAAGCATTTACGGAGTTTGTACACATATTTAACGTCTCCGGCCGTACACACCCATAAAGTATAAAGATGTCGTTTAAATTGGTCTTATAACTAGGGAGATAAGCGTGAATCGGACCTATTTTACCAAGGTGGATACGTTGTTGTGAACGTAAATATATGTTTTCGCTTTTGAATGGTGGTAGAAATTAGTTCAATTGGTCTGGAGAAAATTATAGGTCACCGGTGGGTATTTTCTACAGAAGCTTTCCTGTGAGACTTTTTCTGGTACACTTCATCATTCAATTAACTAGTAAGAGGTTACAAAAGGCGTCTTTTCGAGTTATTTTAAATAGTATATTGTTCGATTTAAATTATAGTCCGTTTAGTTTGAGAGTGTTGTGGTTCGTTTTGGTATCTAAAATTTCGAATAAAACCCAGTAAGGATTCGTATTCATTTAATTCTTAAAATTACTTTTTTCAACTAATCTAGAACGATTTATAAAATTTAATTGCTTAATTATATAATTATATACTATTGTCTAATTACACCTTCATTGTTATCCCATATATGCCCACTCTATTAAATTAAAAGGAAAAGAATGACGAAATTCCTCACATAATCTCGACTACAAGACTTAAAAGGCACTACAGTATGGCATCAATAAAAGTATCAAATTAGTCTGGCGACTCAATTACGCTCTGTAATAGTAATATGCCCATTCCAAGATAAATTAGTCGTAGAAATTAGTGTGAAATACTAACGCTAAGTTCTTGTTTATGTAAATGGGATTATAACATCTAAAAAATGATGTTTAGTTCAAGTGAATTGTTTTGCATGCTATAAATATAAAGATGTCGTTTACGGAAATTCCAGTTTTAAAAGTCCGCTTAATCATAATCGTGATACACATTTCTTTGAATTTCTCTCTATTCTTAACTCAAGTTTTATCCGTTAGATAATGAATGTGGATCATCATTGTTGCTTCGAAGAATTTAGAAATATATTTTATACTCATATAGATTTTATTACCGCTAATTATAGTGGGATTTGTATGGTTTTATTGCATGTAATCTCTTTTCAATGAATTACTTTTCTAGTTAGTATAATATTGTAACAAATACGTACACATATGTTAATTGGAAAGAACACCCACACAAAATATAGGATTTTCCAAGTTGAATAAGCTATTTCCTTTGAATAATTGATAGAGAACTTCTTATCTTACTACCTTCTAGATGAAAATATAACTTTTTAACAAATTAAAATTACGACAATTGTTAAATATTACCTGCACTTTATTGTTGTAAGATTACCAACCTTCCTCCAATTGTACATTGAATTGCACGAATTAGCTCCATAATATGTTTTTTTAAGTCTTGTGATGTTGTTGGTCATGTTTTAAACACTAAACTGCTTAAATAATCCCACGGTCAGCAATCCGCTGGGATAAGATCAGGCGATCTTAGTGGCTATGAATTTGCGAAATGTCCGCTTAACATACGATCTTGGTTAACAATTTTTTGACCATTTACAGTTACAGATACGGCTTCTACATTCTGCATTTTCTCATAGACATAGGAACCAATGATAAAATCAGCTGTAAAACCGCATTAAACTTTCTTGCCATGCAGAGCTTATAGTGAACGATTTCTTCTGGATTTTCTGCATTCCAGATTCTACAGTTTTGAGTATTGACTCCACCATTCAGAATAAAATGTGCCTCATCTGTCCATAAAATACGGGATAACCATTCGGATTCAATTTTCATCTGAATCATTACTCTCAAAGAGAAATCGTACCTAGTATCCAAATCTGCCTCCTTTAATTCAAACGGCATTTTCAGTTTATATGGATAGGTACATTTTAGAATTTTGCGTAAAATTTTATTTGCATTGCTGATTGCTGTTCTGATTTTCATGAAGAACTTCTGCAACTTGGACGTCACTAATTCTTTGTCTTCCTGATCTTGTTAGGCCAGTTACAGACTATGTTCTTTCGAATTTTTGTATAAAATTGCTATACGCTTTCATTTGACAGAGCCTCACTCTCAAACCCATTCCTGTGCGAAATCGTCACAATCTAGCGATGTAACTTCTACCATATTCATAATAACCCGCTCAACTAAACCAATTATTGTTTGTAGATCCATGCTATTACAGTTTGAGTCGTTTGAACTCTAGGTCTGCTTAAGTTTTAATTTCAAAATAAAACTCCAAATTGAATGATTTCTTTTTGACAATCATGTCAACAATTGCCACGACAACTCTTTTGTTTTTCATAGGCACAGTAAAATCCAATTCCAAAAGCAACTAGATTCCATTAACTTTTTGTTACTAGTTAGATTTCTTGAAATTATATGAGACTTTAAAGTATACTCCTTATTTTATGATTATCCTGTATAAGTATATATGTAAGAAGATGTTTTTCAAATTGTTATTACTATTTGTACGCAGATGACACCTTAATTGTCTCGAGTCCTACTGACTTCGCTAAAGCTAATGACTATCTGCAGCGTGAACTTAACAAACTTCAAATTTGGGCTCATGAAGAAATTGCTGAAGAAAATTGCGAAAACAAAGCTGCTCCACATCAAATCACCTCATTTTCGAATCAAACAGACCATCGAATTAGTTTCCCATACTCATAGGTGCCTGAATCGCCATCTGCCATTGGATCTAAACTGCACAGGTAGTGGGAGTATGGATCGATAGTCACTTTCTATGGGATAAGCATATTAACATTCTTGCGTCCAGGTTGCGACTGTTTGCTCATCATTCTTTCTATATTTCGCATATTGTTGCACTGGAAGCAATGTAGACTATCTATGTGGGAAGTGTGACGTACCACAGCCAAAAAGCACAGTTGCACTATGCGTAATCATGGAAGACATCACAGCACTAAGTTTTGTCGATGATATAAGCGATTTCTCGAAGATATCTCTTGCAATTTTCATAGTCTCCTATAACCAGTAGGATATTTCTCTGAGAGGTGTCAAGGATTCTAAGTCGATCAGTTAAATCTGTTTATATTTCCATTATTCTTCTCCATTCTGTTAGTATTGGAGTCCGTTTTTCTCTTAGACGATGTAATTTATTTTCCTGTAGTTGTTCGAGATCTATGTACATTTCGGATACTGGGTTTGATGGGTTGATTTTAAACTTTGTCGGTAATATGTAGTAATATTCGTCTAGGTCTACTTTATTGAAGTCAGGTTTAATTACAACGAGCTGTGTGTTCGGAGTTTGTATACCGAGATGGCAGGTCGGTTTTTCCTGTTTGTCCAGCAGGGAATCCTTCTTTTTTTGTCCGGGAATGATAGTGGAATTTTATGTTTAATGCTTCACTAACATTTTTCTCGTTCGTGTTTTAGCCAGAGAGCCCTGGATCCGAAATTCATTGTCTTGGTTAAAATCTTGAGAGGGGTGCTGCTTTCTGTGCAGGTATGTTGCAGGGTTTGCATTGCCCAGGCCTTCTGGTTGTTTAAGGGTGAGGTTATTGGTGTCTGGTGTTGCTGATTTGGTTGTGAGAATATACAACGAGTTTGTTTCGGGAGAAGACAGGGAGGGAGAATGTATTTCCGTCAAATTTTGGAATTCATAAACTCGATTGTCAATAAAACAAGTGCTATGTAGAGATTAATGAAAGAGTCTACTAATAATGCCAACTCATTTAAGAATATTTGAACTTCTAAACAATACTGTCGCTAATGTATTTAATGACTACCTTCAATCAGCAACTAGAAAGTAGGTCTCCCATTTGGCAGATTGACATCAAATTAATAAAATACCGGCAAATGCGCTGTCCATAGTGGTTCTACCCTTCATTACAACTGAAAGGAGTAAGAAAGAAAGTAAGAAAGCGTAATTTTTAACCTAAAAAAAGCAAGCCCCTGTTGTACTAAGAGATGCTGGCGATCATATAGCTGAAGTAGTGACTTATTTGATAAATTTATCTTTTATCAATTTTTATCTGAGGTGTACGTAACCATGTACGCAGATGACATATCAATTCTGGTTGCCACTGGCGATGATATCAATTCTCACCACGTTGGGCGCCAAATTTTATATCTATGATACAATTACATAAGTTTATTTAATCGATTATAGGCAGTCCTCGACTTTCGTACATAATTCATTCTTACGAATATGTACGAAAGTAGAGACCGATAATAAGTGATTAAAACTACATGTATTACATATTTATATAGACCCTCTCGTATATATTATGTTTATTATGTAATTTGACGAAAACATATTTATTTCATAGTAACATACGCTAACAACATTTAAATTTGTATTTATAAAACGTAGTAAGGTATAACAGAACAAAAACTTTTATTTTTTCGGTTAAAAATTTATCCAACGTTAATTGGACATTGGGTTTGGTTTGTTTTTCCTGGTAAATAGCTCGATAAGAAGTTATATCTCTTTCAACTGCTCTTCGTACTTGTGAATATCGCTCCTCATTGGGATCATTCTCTTCTATTATATTGAAAAATTTTTCCAAGTCTAAGAAAGCTTCTTGCATTCTATGGGAACATTATTTTCTCTATTGATTGTGTTCATATTTTAAATTTCAATCATTGCCTCGGAGTGCGAAGCTCTAATGTCATCAATATCTTCATTGCTTACATCTAAGTCTGCTCTGTTCACAAGTTAGACAGTTGCAGTTGTGACACTTTCAGAAGTCTCTTCAAAATCTTCATATTTATTATACATATTCCACAATTTTGCCCTTGCTCTTAACAATACTACAAATTGTTGATCGACTTAAGCCGTATGAATGTCCGATAGATCTTAAACATTCTTCTCTCTCAGCACGCCTAATTATTGCCATTTTAGTTTCAAATGTACAAAGTTTATGAAATCTAAGCTTCTTACAACTTGTACTAGGAACATTACCACAACATTAAATATACTGTAATGTTATATTACATTTTATTCAATGTTTATAATTTCAATTGTCACTTGACAGATGATCATCCAGCTGTAGGTGATCTAAAAAGATAAAAAAAAAACACTAACTTAATTTAATATTCATGAAACTATAACCAACTATCTGATCTGTGTATTTCTTCAATTTAATTTAATTCTATTTTATAAAATATGTAACATTAACATGATTGCACACATGCGAGGTATTTGTTTAAAATTAATTCATTTAAAACCAATTCAACACTATCAAATGATAGAGGATGCCCAACTCTTCAAGTTGGCACCATCGGTATTTTCATCGCATATGTGCGAGTCGACGTCATGGTTTGGCTCAGTAGCCATCTGACGCAGAAGGGGTGTGTTGCTCAGCAGAGATCTTATGTTAAGTCCAGCCAACGACAAAGACAGAAAGATGTTAAATACACCACAATATCTTCAATCATATGTATAAGGTAATTAATAAATTTTATATCATTTATTTTGTACACAAACACACATAAATATTATAACAAAAGCACACGATTAAATTCCACACACAAGAAGAAAAACCAGCCAGTTAGGGGCATTTTAAGAAGAAAAAGTAGGTGGTAATTAAAATCTACAACTTTTCGGTGACCCTGTATACAACAAATTTCCGACCGGACGTGCATAAATCAATCCATCAACGATCGTTGATTGCCGTGATTGACAGATGACTATCAAAAGGTATTTCTGAAGAAATTTAGAGCCAATTGCGAATCACCTATAAAAAACCGTGCGAGAGCAACAAACTTCCGCTTTTTGCATAGATCGTCGAACAGAGCGTTTATTTTCCCGGTGCACCGTGGGCCCAAATCAACGATTATCTTCGAAAAAGTACTTTAAAACATCAACATTTTCACCTAATTTTCTCTTAATTACCCCTACGCAGAGGACGTCGTCCATCCAACATCCGTCTAGGCGCGCGAAGACAGAAGCTTCCAAAATCACACACACACACATACACACACACGTAAGATAAGGCAATTTAATTTTAAGTAATTTTAAGTTTTTTTAAAGAAATAATAAATTTCCGTAAATTGAGTTAAAAAGGTAAAATTTATTTATTTTAATTAAACAAAAAAAAATTTCAAAGTTAATTTTTTTTTTATACAGAAATTCCCCAACTGAAAGTTGACAAAATTTCAAAAACTACCAAAAAGGGTCTTTATAAATAATAATTTAGTTGTGGTGATTGCCACACCATTCTGCACAGTGTAAACAAATTTTTATAGGTTTTATTGAAGAAAATAAAATTAATTTTTTTTTTGTGAAACTTCTTTGTCTTGTAAAAATATTTTTTTAACTTAGAATCTTTTCTTTTCTTGAAATTTTTTTGTTCAACGTACGATAAGCTCTCGTATTCTGTTCTCTACACCTGCTGTAGAGCTAAGAATTCACAAACCCCTGAGATTAATTTTTTTTTAACCCCAAATTTTAATTTAAAGAGTAAAACTCACATTTTCTTGATTTTATTATAAATCAAATTTCACATTACAATACATACAGACATTTGTATTTATAGAATTCTATTCGAATTTCAGTATATGTATTGCAGAATATAATATGATAATGTACGAAAGTTGGCTTCAAGAAGTAGTAATTCTTAATGTACGAATCTATGAATTGTACGAATATTGAGTGTTCGAAAGTCGAGGACTGCCTGTATTTTAAGCAGTCTGTAGTAAAAATTGCAGTTATTGAAATTATAAATAAAATAACGTAATGATAGATTTATACTGAAGCAAATTAGCGCCCACATCTTGCAAATTCATCAAGACGATAAAAAGAAGATTACGCTAGACTAATTTAATCGCCAGGAACTGTGCAACATTAACAAAGGCATTCTTTTCCTCTCTCTGTTACAACCAGCAACTATAATAAACAATGCATGCATCAGTTTTGAATGGATGAGTCAGGATTTTAGCATAAAAACCGCAACCTTGACTGTATTAGCGGCATAACAATAACTAAACCGTCGAAATCCTATTTATAACAGCGACGGACGATGCGATAGAACCACAAAATCAAGAAAGAAGGCTCATCGTCGATCTATTCATGTACACTAAATACTACAACGGACTATTATACTTCTCTGTATAACCTGGTAACCTACACGCTTTGTCGACTTTGCAATTCACACGAACTTTTCTAACTAACGTTTCGTACGTTAGACTAAATCAAGGTGAATATATAAAAGTGTAATTCCGCAAGAAGTTACGCAACTGAGGCGCACAACTACGGAAGCAGATCAAGGACTTTAGTCGCCACGCCGTGAGAATCTAGGATGCGATTAACGGTGCGATGGTTATTCTTATTATTGCGGGGAACCTTAAACGCTATTGTTTTAACGCTATTTTCGCTATCGTTTGTTGTTGTTTCGTTTTCGTTTTCCTCCTTTAGTTGCGGTGCAATTTAGCGTGAAAACATTACGGTACAAACCGTGAAATAGTCTCTCTTAATTTTATTGTAACATCTGGACATCGATTACGTAAACGTAAGCGTACGTGGAGCTCAAACCGCAGCAACTAGCACGGTCCAGAATTTATTATTCGCCCGAAAACTACTTTCATGCAATAAGGAAGCAGCGAACGCTAACGTTGGCTCTTCGATCTTTTCCCAGAGATAAAGCGAAACCTTTTGTTTTTAGAGGGGTTGAATATAAATGAATGAATTTTGTAACGATTTGAGATCGATGTTACACGCCCGCCAAACTTATGAGACACAGAGAACCGTGCTCTACTAAATATGCACATATTCAGACACGGAAAAGAGAGGTCTTACCTCTTACCCGGTGTACGTTTTACCTACCTCCTTAGTCGAGAGCCGTTTTCGAGCGAGATCTGTGCAGATAATACAAACTATAAACACGAAAATTATACAAATCACTCCGTTGTTTATAAGGTTGTCCCGATCTTCCGTGAAGAGCTTGTTATTATAACAGTGAAATGGTTAAAAAGAATGCGGCAATATACGAGGCATGCCGTCAAATAGGTTGAGTAAATTTATATAATCTGAAACTGGAACTTTAATGCTGGTTTCTTCACAGTTAGAGACTTATAATAAGTTAGATTTTAAAGATAAAAAAATTCTTGTGGTGTATAATAATCTTTCAGTTTTGACTACAACATCCATTCTTCACCCGTGAATTCGAAATCATTATTCAAACACTTAATTTTTATCTCCTTCTACAGTATAAGACTTGTATATTTCATCATAATCTGTGATCATTTGGAGACCCAATTTTTTAAATTTGATTAACAGAATCATAAAAAATAGTATTCACTAATTCCATTGGATCCAACCAGTGGAATAATTTTCCATAAATCCCTGAAAAGATTTATTAACACTTTGACTACCAACGACTCGTTAACGAATCGAAGCAGTTTTGTCTGATACCCAAGGCTAGTATACAAGTCGTCATTTGTCGACTGTACGTATGTATAATATGGGTAGATGTTTATTCTGGGGTCTGATCTTATGCCACGGTTTGAGAAGCAGCACCACTGGCTTGTAGCATGCAAAATTCTAGACTTGTAAACTAGTCTTTGCATGAACTAAACTGCTGTTTTGTTAATACAACGTTTAACTGTCAGAGGTCACTATCATGTTCCTTACTGTTAGTGTGTATATGTTTTGGAGGTTATTTACAGCAGTGTGCTGTACTTCAGAGAAAAATATTTTGTGTTTACAATTGAATCGTGATAGGTATGCATAAATGTCAGCAAAACCAAATTTTAAGAAAACTAGAAAAAACTAGAGAGATACATAAACTAGCAGAAATGAGTAGACCTCATCGGGGGTCTTTCTTACGATACCGTCGCGGTAAACATAGTGTAACTGTGTTCTCTTTAATATTGTGGATACAAAAAACGTTTACAGTGAGTTTATTGTAGTAAAATACTTCACCGACTGGTGTAGTAGGTAACTGTAGATTTTGGATAGAATCAATAGAAAGGGATAACACCTGATCATTCTTGTCTTCGGAAGCGCCTTTTAGTGCTGAGTAAAATTTCTTGCTTCTTTCCTTGTGAACTATAAGTTCTCCGGCTGCTACTCGTCTAACATTTTCGCTCAAATGGCTGTTTTTGATTTTAATATTTAGCTGCTCACAAACAGAACAGACATCGACTTGAGGTCTGCCAAGTGAGAGTTTAAAGATATCACTGAAGAATTTGCAGTAGTAAGAATAGCTCACTTCAATATTGGGGTAACGTTCTTTAAAGAATTATTGTTAACTTCGAGTCAGAACCAAGATATCTAACTTCCTTGCCACTATAATGTCTTTGCTTGACAGGGAACGATGAAATTTGATCGTGAAGACATAATCTAACTTGCTCGTTTTTACTGGCTGCTTTACCTTTCATATCCCTTGGGGTTTCTCCTTGAATGCTAAGTTGTCTAATACGTTATACTCGTTTATCGGATATAGTAAAAGGTGACAAAAATGCATATCTTTTTCTTTGAGTTTCTTCTCCTCTACGTCGACGCTGCTTAATCGTTTCTAGCGTAAGTAGTAGTAGTTCTTGCTCATTTTTAGATTGGAAATTATAAAATCTAGATAAAAAGGTCTGACCGTCTTCTTCTGATATTTTGTGGAAGCAGTTCCGTTTGCAACTACAAAGTTAAGAGATTATTAGCAACTACAACTCCAATTGAAGAAGCCATCATTTGTTCACCTGCATGGTGCTCCTACAGTTCTAGGCGAGATTAAATTTCCTCTACTAGTTTTATAAGTTTCACCATGTATACGAGCGTTTTTAATAATGTTTCTTCTGTAACTGCCTTCGTTTCTTTCTATTTTCTTTGACATATTTTCTTCCATTATGACAGAACACAACCTCAACTAAACACGACGGGAAATAAACACATGAAATTACATGTGACTTCATAAAATATGGTTCTACCGATAATGCTGCCATTTCTATCACTTTCATTCTATGCAAAAAGGTCAAAAGTCACTGACTTTAGTCCATTTTGCAGCGAATAAACGACGAAGAGCACTAAAAAGTACTAGCAGATTACTAGATTTTAGACCTTCTTTGCATAGAACATAAAATAAAAGTCAATCTTCCAGATGATTCTCGACCAATAGATTTTTTTTTGATTTGCTATTTCCAGAAGAGCTTTTTGAAACAATGGCGACTGAAACAAATTGCAGGGCTCATGATAAATACATTAACCGTCAAACAAGGGCTAAGGCTAAGAAGGTCAACTTCTGGAAAGACTTAACGATAGCTGAACTAAAGATATTCATAGGTCTTTGTTGTTGAGGAGTCAAGTTTCCTGTCCTAGCAAATCGGTTACATTGCATATCATCCAATTTTTGGTCATACCATGTTGAGAAACCGTTTTGAGGCTATTCTTCAGGTTCTAAGGTCATGCAACTGTTGACACCAGCGACCGCTTATACAAGATCAAACCAATAATGGAGAATATTCTTCATAGTATTCGAAAGACTATCAATTCAGAGCGAGAACTATCAGTGGACGAATCGATGATTCATTGGCGTATATGTACTTAGTACAAAAGACGGATCTATACTGGAAAAAGGACTATCATATCTGGCAATTCTTCGCATACTGACAAAGTTGTATAACTGCTTATGAAAGATGGCTTCGAAAAGGGTCGCTGGGTGTATATGGACAACTATTACAACAGCGTTAAACTGGCAGAGGAATTGATAAAGCACGAAACCTACATTACTGGGACCCTGCGAGAGAATAGGAGAGGAAATCCGAAAGAATTGATAAAGAAAAAGTTAAAAACGGGTGAGGTAGTACATAAAAGAAAAGGTACTGTATTGGTTACTAGCTGGAGGGATAAAAGATATGTAAGAATGATTAGTACAGGTCATAAGCATAATATGGTAGAAAATAAACGCTGACAAAAAAGATAAAACCTCAGTGTGTTGTCGATTATAACAAAAACAAGTCAGGTGTAGATCGCAGTGAAGTAAAAATAGAAGTTCTTCTGTTTTATGTAATTATTTTTGTATGTTTGTTACTTTTGTATAATAATTAGTTTTGCTATTTCAGATTTCTAATAAAGAATATTACACAATTTAGTGTATTCAAATTGTACAGGGTGTCCCGTTTCAACGTGGATATTAGATATCTGCCATAGTTGTCAAAATAGACAAAAAAGTTATAAAGAAAAGTTATCTCAATTTATGTTCTGCATAACCTAAAAATATTTTTAACTATAGAGAGTGTCTCAAAAGTAGTTAAACACATACTTGCTCCGTTATTTTAAATGGGACATCCTATATATTTTGGCATTTTTGAATAGTACGCTAAAAAATGTTCCCACTTTATATAAACCACCCTACCCCTATTCCTAATAGCTATGGAAATATTTTACGTTTTGTAATAACTATCCCGATTCGGTGTTTTTCGTATGCCGCGATAGCTTGATCCTGAAAATAGTTATCGAAATGAAATCAAGAACATGTAAACTATATAGTCCGGTATATACAATGACATCAACAGAAGATGAATACCTACTTCCGGTTGTCAGAAATGATTCAACGCATTTCCGGAACTTCGTTTCCAAATAACTTTATTTTTTTAAATGGCACCCTATATATTTTGTTAGATCGATACATTCCTCACTCTAATACCTTTCCATTCATGTATATAAAGTACTATGTTTTCTTTTATACATTTCAAGATATCTCATAGTTTTTACGCAAGCTACAAAAATGTTCCCAAATTCCAATTTCCAAATGTCTCCAATTTCGAGGTAACCTTCAAAATATTTCAAAAACAAAAGAGTATGCAAACATGATGTTCATCAATTATTAAAAACAAAAAGAAATTATAATAAATGTTAAAAATTATGCCTTTTTCTCTTACCGAAATATTAATTTTTCCTTGAAAATCGATTTTAACTCTTCTCGACATTTCAGGAGTTATTGATGTAAAAGCTTATACAATTCTTTCTCGCATATTTTGTTCAATATTCGGTGGTGTTCTGTGTACCAACTCCCTCATGTATGCCCATAAGAAGAAATGATATTTCTTCAAGTTTCGGTGATCTAGTTGGCCATTCTATTATACCTCTCTGACAAATGCATCTCTCCTCGAAGAGGTTATGCAATGCTGCTCTTAGATTCCATAACTAAGAGCTCCATTATGAAGGAACCACATGTGCCTTGCTCATAACGATCCTTTTGTTAATTGCGTTTAAGACAGAATTATTCTTTGACAATCGGCATTAGTTGGTATCGATAAATAAATATAGCCGTTGAGATATTTTTTGCAAGTTGCTTACAAAATGTTTGTAGCTTCTGTCAAAAGCACTACATCTATTGGAAAATTTAAGATAAAACATCATGCTGAATATATATACATGAATGGAAAGGTATTAAAATGAGGAATTTATCAATCTAACAAAATATATATACAGTGTCATATAAAAAAATTAAATTATCTAGTTACGAAGGGAGGGTATGAAGGGAGGTATCCAACTAGACCACCTAACATAAAGAAATATCATTTCTTCTTATGAGCATACATGAAAGACAGTACACCGAACGCCACCGAGTATTGAACAAAATATGCGAGAAAGAATTGTATAAGCTTTTACATCAATAACTCCTGAAATGTGGAGGAGAGTTAAAATCAATTTTCAAAGAAAAATTAATATTTCGGTAAGAGAAAAAGGCATAATTTTTAACATTTATTATAATTTCTTTTTGTTTCTAATGATTGATGAACATTTTGTATGCATACTCTTTTGTTTTTGAAATATTTTCAAGGTTACCTCGAAATTGGAGACAACATTTTTGTAGCTTCCGTAAAAACTATGAAATATCTTGAAAAGTATAAAAGAAAACATGGTACTTTATATATGTACATAATTGGAAAGGTATTAGAATAAGGAATCTATCGACCTAACAAAATATATAGGGTGCCATTTAAAAAAATGAAGTTATCTGGTGACGAAGTTCCGGAAATGCGTTGAATCATTTCTGACAACCGGAAGTAGGTATTCATCTTCTGTTGATGTAATTGTATATACGGGACTATATAGTTTACATATTCTTGATTTCATTTCGATAACTATTTTCAGGATCAAGCTATCGCGGCATACGAAAAACACCGAATCGGGATAGTTTTTACAAAAACATAAAATATCTCCATAACTATTAGGAATAGGGGTAGGGTGGTTTATATAAAGTGGGAATATTTTTTAGCGTACTATTCAGAAATATATAGGGTGTCCCATTTAAAATAACGGAGCAAGTATGTTTTTACCTACTTTTGAGACACTCTGTATAGTTAAAAATATTCTTAGGTTATGCAGAACATAAATTGGGATAACTTTTCTATATAACTTTTTTGTCTATTTGCACAATGTGGCAGATATATAAGATCCACGTTGAAACGCGACACTCTGTACATATAATAGTGAATAACAAGTAAACTAGTCATGAGTATATGTTGTTAAATTTCTTGGGATACCCCAACAACTAGTTTACTAGTCACCGACAAAACCAAAAAAAAATAACGAAAACAATATCACAACATATAAGCATTCTAAGAATGACAAAATAAATTAGTATTACTAATGTAATATATTAAATGGAACGAAGTAAAAATAAATAAATAAATTAATAATATCTCATGGGGTACATAGCGCAACCCTAAGCAGCAACTAGATTAGAAAAATGATGCTAGCAAAAGAAAATAATTTTAAAATTCATATCTATTCATACTCATCTTCAACGCCTACAAGGAGATGTATGAATAACCGACATAGTTTCATAATATCGTGACAACATAACAGTTTTTCATCGCGGTATATATACGCGTTAATTGTTTCTAATGTTGTGTTTTTTTTTTCTTTACGAGAAACGTTGCGAGATCACATTGCGCTAAGTGCGGATGTTTCCCATACACAAGACAGACCATAGTAACCGTGAAAGTGCATCGGTAACCTTGGTCTAGTTGCCGCTCTTCTTCCACCTGTAATCTTTTGCACGCATCAGTTGTTACAAAAGTCCATCGTGCTATTTAGCGTTCTTTTAAGAAGAAGAAGAAAAAAAAAAACGATCCTATTACATCTGAAACTCTGTTATTGAAAAATATAATAAAATTAATATTGCAACAATTTCATCACACGTTAATTTGTCGATGGATACAAATTATATTCACGCAGGATAAAAGTGTATACGAAGTGAACGAACTATTTTTAGTTGATGAATACGGTAATAACTAACTGTATCTTAACTCTGGTGTAATACGTTCACGATTAAATTGAAATCCTATAAACCGAATGACTGATGAGCCTATGACGGGTCGAATGAAAGCGCAAATTAAACTCATTGTGCGCGTACAATTCCTCAAATTAGCGGAGGAAATCGCTTTTATTTAATCCCTAATTGCCTGATAAAATATACGCGGTATATACTAATCTAATATGTATACAGTCTGGCGAAGAAATTCGTACAACCGATGTGTCTAAACCGTAAATCGTAGTTATCTATAAAATCTATATTAATCACGATTAAAACAAACACTAAAACACTCAAACAGTTTTAATGCGCCAGCATTATTTAAGCAGAATAAGCTGAGATGCTAGTAAAGGTTATTTTGTAAAAAAGTAAACGGCGGTGTACGTGTATTCCATCAGCGCTAAAAGGCACAATAACTATTCACAGAACCTCGCTAAAAACTATTAAGTCAGGTCATGCTATCGTATTAATACAAACAACTAACGTATGTACATACGTATTGAAATATTATGTTTACGTACAGTTTATGATGAAATTTTTATTTATATACAGGGTGGCCCAAAAAAATTGAAAAGATAAAAAGAAAGAAAATAATTATATTTTCGTGGAAAAATTGAATTAAAATAACTGAATGCATAATATACAGACACAGCAAAAATCTTCGAGCTTAGTTAATCTTCGAATTGGCCACCACTAACTTCCATACAATACAACAAATTCTCCTCAAAACGTCGGTACACACTCTGGAGCATTTATGGAGCGATTTGACGGTATTCGTTAGTAATACGTTGTCGTAGTTCTTTTAGAGTAGTTGGTAATTTTTTATAAATCTTGGTTCTTAAGTGGCCCCGGAAAAAAAAAGCCTAAGTGCGACAAATCGGGCAATCTTGCTGGCCACACAATGTGGCCTCTCCTTCCAATCCATCGCCCTGGAAACCCTTCGTCTAAATACTATTGAACAGATTGTGTATATTGTGGAGGAGCTCCATGCTGTTGACAAAATAACTTGTCTGTACTATACTGATCATCGTCCTCAATGATCTTAGTCAACATTGTGATTGAATTGGTATTTACTTGTTGGAACTGCCATGAAATTAAAAACTTTTTATACTTACGAAATTGTCATCTCAATCACAGTCTCTTGACATGGACAATTTGCAACTTCTACGCTTATACAACAAACACAAAAAAAAGTTTGCTCATCTTCTGACTGAAATCTACTACGAAATCCTTGCAATCAAAAAAGCGTACCACCTCCTTTCCAAGAGGCACGACTTTAAATATTGAGACAATGTTTTTGGTCATTGTATTCATTAAATAAACCTGACCCATTTTAATTTTAAGAAACATCTTTCAGCCATAACAGTGATATGGACTCCAGTGTTATAGCTACGTAATTTATGTGGAGGTGCCCTACCGGCCTTAAAGTTAATTGCTGATCGTGATCATAATATTCATTGGATGCATTTCTGGACACCGTCAAACTTATTCTGACTGGTATTCAATGATAATAATGCAATTTTGCTGAGCTGATAGTGTATCCAATACTAACTAAATACTTGTCTTTGGCTTTCTTTTTAAGTGTTTCGTTTATGCGCGTAAACATTTTCAGGTCTTCATCTTGGTCTACTCCTTCTATATCATATATGTCTCGTATAGTAACAACAGCTTTCAAATCTTTCAAATGTCTCATAACTTCTTTTTCAACTACAATTGGTAGTATCAGTACAAAACTTCAAAAGCACTTTCATAAAGTTTTCAAGCTTCATAACAATGTGCTGAAAGAATTAATTTAAAGCTAGCTCCATCGTTGATTGACCTACTGATCTTCCCGAAGAAACCTCACAAATTTGGCAGAGCTGAAATCTGATTGCTTTCCAGTCACAACGCTGCAATCTAACCTTGTTTCCGAAAGAGGCTTTAATGAAATCAAAGAACATGAAAAACGTTGTACACAGCTTCTGGAAGATGTTAAAGAAGAAGAAGAAGAAAAATACTGGTCTTGTCTGGTAGATGAAGCAACCCCCACCTCCAGAAAAAAAAGCAATTTCAGCAGTGGTGTTTAATACTGCTCACCGTATGCTGTTTAGTCTTCGCTTTTGTTGCTGTCTATCTATCTATCTATCTTCTAAAGACAAGCTTGCAACTGGAGTGTTGAGTTGTTTCAGCTTGCTTGTATGTATATCTTCCTTGTTAGCAATATTTTTAGCAGAATTTAAGATAATTGCATATCATACTTTTGACATGGATTATCATAAGCTGCGAATCCTTGTTTTGTGTTGTTTGTATGGCAATGTAATTTGTGGTTATTGCGGAAGTACTTTGTAATAATTTAATGTGCAAAATAGTACACAGAAGCTTTTCAGCGTTTTAGAATATATCAACCACCATCTCTTCTGGTGCTTACCATTTGTTGAAAAACTAGTTTAGATGTTTTCTTTCAAAATTTCTGGATTGTTTTGAATGAGTGAGTGGATTGAATATAATTTTTTTCGGATGGTGGTAACGAATGCAAAGCAGACCACAGAAGCTTTTGCTTCAGAATACATTTTAATAAAATGCACAAAAACACTTAAAATAAACAAACGTGTTTTAATTTCCAAAAAATTGTATTAATAAAAATACATGTTTCGGCTTTGTCAAGTATACATATATATAATATTACCTAAACTTAGGTTTTAATATCTGTTGACACTGGTGGGGGTTGAACTTGTTGATTTCTAAACATTCCAAATTATTTAAAAGGACAAATATTTTAAAATTCTCTCATCATGCTAAACACTTGTTAGAATGTGAATACGATTTCAACGACCATTTTAATATATTGCACTATGCGCACCATCGCGATCTGTGGATTGGAAACTGCAACATGCGGATATCTCAATTATTTCAACTCTTTCTACTTTGCTTCGTCGCATATCTTCATGGACATGCTGTATATGCTATAAGATTTCGTTACAGACTGTAACACACATATTGCATTATGTAGTAAACACATATATTGAATTATTTTTACACACAGTCGTAACCTAGTATGAATATAGAACAGGCAGTCACCGTATTTGTTAATTTGTCTGACCTTGTGCCGTGTAATCTGGATGTATAAATTATTTAAATTAGCCTGTGTTATAGATTCGTTGAAAGATGACTGACTTAAATGCCGATTAAATTAGACTAATTAAGGATAAATAAAATGCAAACGTGGTAATAAATTTTTAACATATGTATATCAATGTATGCAGGTTGTATCCACGTTCGGAAATGTTTAATTATATCGTAAATAAAAATTTAAAAGTGGCTTTTTTTTCGTGCCTCGACTATTATGTGCTGTGTTAGATAATCAAATAAAGGCTAACTGTGTGATCATTTTGTTAATTAGAGTTTATTATTGTTAGACTTTTTTTGTATTGCGTTTTTATTACCTTTTTTTTCTTGATATCTTTGTATTGTAATAAACGTCAGTTCTAGAAGTTTTAGTAACGATTTGCATTCGTTTCTACGTGTTTTGACGCACGACAAAATTTATATAATGAAAATAATAATAATAATAATGTAATTTATTTACTCTAATAAAAATTACAATAAAAGTCCAGTTGTACGGTAATAAATATATAAAAGCAGTGTGTATGTATATATGACAAATACATACAATTATACCAATAGTAATCAGAGAAACAAGGAAGAAGTTTAAAAGTTACATTTTAAAAAGTCTTCAACTGAGTTGAAGGCATTATTTATTAAGTGGATATTGGACGATAACTCTGACGATTGCTTCTGTCACCATTTTTGTATATCGGTATTATTTTACTTATGTATTTTCGTCAGGAAAAATACCTACGTCCAGACAACGGTTGATAATAGTAATAATAGGGTCTGCACTGTGCAACGCAACATCCTTCAGTAACTTTGTTGAAATTCCATAGTGATCCATGGTGCTTTTACATCTTCAATGAATGCATCTTTATATACCTACATTTTTGCGTCTGTAGTATTCTTCGTATATAGCAGCATCTCTAGTAACTTGAGCGACAGTTGCCAATGCATCTAAATTGTTCTTCATTTGCAGTATGCTGTCAGATACTATCTGTTTGTTTTTGTTTTCATTAATAATACTTTTTTCTACAAGGAAGCATTCATTGTAGGACAGTTTCAAGACAAAGAAGAAAATTGATGTATATTTTGATGATTAAATATTCTGACGTGTTTTATTTTACTCTTGACAGATTCTCCATCCTCGTTATGGTATTCCAAAATTTAAGCTAAATGATCAGCAACATGAAGATTGACTGTTTTCACATTGTAATCGGCTTCTGCTAGATTTTTAAATATGTTATCGATACAACTTCCACTAACTGCTCTCATTCTAATATGTTGTAAAGTGGTTAAGTTCAAGGCAACTATAAAAACTTTACAACTAAGATCAACATTTACTAACAGTTCAGTCAATATATATTTGTACCAACGAAACTGCTTATTTTTGAACGACACTATTTAGGAAAAGATCGTTTAAATAGGGTTCATAACTCACTATAAAAAATTTTAATTTGAGAAAAATGAAGGGAAATCTGTACCAGACTGTTCCTCCTTCCACGAACAAACTGCCTCTCTCACGGACTATCATAGCTCTCTTTAACTATCTGACCAATCTCAGCTACCCTCCACCCCTAACTAATCCTACACTATTGTGTTGTTGGTGGGTCGTTCAGGTTACAAGCATCTCTCCTCACTGCGATCTATTGATCTCTATCCCATCACTACCCTTTTATTCCAATGTTCTTGACGAATCTCAGGACTAGTTTGAGTGCCAAGGATTTGATCAGTTCAGGTGTTAGGGTTGCTTGTCCTAGATGCTTTGAATCTTTGCCGGATTAATGTTTCGCACTCAACACGTGTCTTGATCAACTTGCCCATTAGAGGGCAGTGGCCACTCAAAAGGCCCGTAAGTGTCCTTAATTCTGATTTGCTGATTACTGTTTGGCGTTGAATTAATAAATTTCTTTACTTCTGTTTGTTGGAGAAGGGAAATCACAATTCTTGGCAAACGGAGTAAAATTTTAAGGACAGCAAAAGAGTGACGTTGGTATATCATCTGATTTTGATAAGATCCGAGGCATGGTCAAAAGTTCTACAGCTCGAAATATCGTAAACATAAGAAGCAATTTTTTTGGAGCGATTGCTTATTTGGTTAAGTTTAAATCAAACCAATCACCCACAAACAACTAGTATACTTCATGAATGTTTAACCCTTTGTGGGCTTGTGGGTCCATGGTGGAACCATAAATCTTACATTTTTAAAGTTCTTCACTGGATCTTTTAGTGGTCATTATCAAGACGTTCCCTTTTGGCACGGCTAGTAAAATTAGAAAATTTTTACACTTTATTTTTAATTTTTGTGTTGTGATTCCAAATGGGCCCACAATGCCGTTAATGCATTTTTTTTTTCAGGTAAACGTAATAGGTATTTTGCAGATTTAGAGAATTTGTCACCAAACGACTTGTTTACATTAGTTGAGGCCATACCTACAGATGTGGGCTCTGGACATTCAGACTCTGACAGCGAAGATGATGAAATATCGCATTTGCTGCAAATAATTTTATTAACGATAACGATGATGTCATTGAGCACGTTATTGAAGACAATATGGAATGGGAATCTGAAGACGATTATAAAATTCCAAGTCTTCAGTGGTCTAATAACGCAACGAAAGCTGCAGTGCGTTCAGATTTTCAAGAGGAATTTGGCCCCAATGTTCCAAATGATGTTGAAAGCCCATTAGATTTGTTTATGTGTTTGTTTACTAAGGACATTCTTGAAAAGTTCGTATTTGAAACAAAGCTGAATGCAACGCAAGAAAATTTAGAAAATGCTAACACTTTTACTCAAACTACGTTTGAAGAAATGGAATGTTTCTTTGGAATTAATATTGTTGTGGGAGTAAAGTCACTGCCTAGTTATAAGGAGTATTGGTATTCTAGATCGGATTTACCTGATCGTTTCATATCTTCTTGCATGTCAAGAAATCGTTTTGGTTGGCTTCTTGCATATATTCATATCAATGATAACACCGTTGATCCTAAAAGGGGGACAACCTGGCTATTATAAGCTGTATAAAGTCAGACCCTTGTTGGATAAACTGAATGAATCATTTGCAAACTATTATAAACCATCAAAAACTCAATCAATTGATGAGTCTGTGATTAAATTCAAAAGGAGAATATCATTTCGTCAATATATGCCTCTAAAGCCTATAAAAAAGAGGGTGCAAAGTTTGGGTGGGAGCAAATAAGTCGAGTTTCACTTCACAATTCCAGATTTATACAGGGAAAGCTAACGAAGGCACCGAAACGAATTTGGGAGGAAGAATAATAGAGGACCTAACGAGGCTTTTGGTTGGTAAACATCCTATATCCTAAGAATCTTTGTGAGCCCAAAAATATGAAGAGGGAGTCACAAGGAAGCAAAAAGATGGTTCTACCAAAGAATTTTCCTGCTTTCGTGTAGTGACAGATCATAATATCAATATGGTTTATGTAGATAAATCGGACAGACTGAAGGCCTGTTACGAAATAGGTAGGAAATCCAAGAAATGGTGCCACCGGATTTTGTGGCACTATAGTGGTCCATAACTGTAGTAAATGCCTTCATTATTTTAAAAGAACGAATAGGTAACAATGGAAAATGTTTGTCATTAAAACAGTTTCGACTAGCAGTTGTAAATGGTTTAATTGGTGCAGATCCAGAAAGGGCTCAAAATGGAAGAAAAAGCTTAGAAACTGTCAACAGATTCAACATATATGTGCCTTAGGAAGTCAGAGCAGATAAAGCAGCACATATGCCAGTTCATGGATATAAGCTTAGATGTGCAAATTGCAGTACAAGAAACCAACCTCATAGAAGAAGATGGCATTGATCATCATGCAATGTAGGACTTTGTTTGACCGATAAACGGAACTGCTTTGGTGCATTTCATGAAAAATAAAATATATTGTTAAAATATTACCTTATATAGTTGTTCCCCTGTGGTACCACATGTTTTTTTTCCAAATAAAAGTTGATTTTCTAAAATATCAAAAAATTTGGGTTTCTATAAATTAAATTGGGCCACAAAGGGAGAGACGTGATTGCATGTGGACTCGTACTGAACAGTTATGCTTTGATGAGGTTGAACCACTCGTATGGTCCATAACAACCTTTCTTATGTTTACCTTCCTGAAGGATCTTTCACCGCGAAAACACATCAACAAGAGAAGTGCTTCAAATGGAACTATCTAACAAAACAGATTATTTAACAAAAAATTTTAGGGTTAGAAAAAATTAGGGTACACAAACAACTTATAAGAACATAATGTTCTTGCTGCAACTCCTTTTCGCAAATCGAAGAAACCTCTTGACAAACGTAGGGCCTCTTATTCTTCAGTTTACTGCTCTAAATCATTTTCTGCATAGGTTCACTGATGAAAATGAGACGGCATACAAAAATTTCTCTGCGCCCTAAGGAAGCAATGTAGGCAGCCAACAAACCATCAAAATGTATGCCAAAAAATGGTTAAAATTATTCCCAATTATCGTTAAAACTGTCAAAGTGAATCAGAAAGAATCTGGCTCTAAGTATGCTGTTAGAAAGGCTTAAAAATCATAATTTCGTTTCTAAAATCCACTCAAACATGATCAAATTTTTATAACTCGACTATCACGACCTGAAGAAAGAATACATTCCCCAGTGCAATACTATTGGCGCTAAATTTCTAATAATTCTACTTGAGAAATGTCATGTTACTTAGCTTGTCTTGACAGATTCTACATTAAGATTAACCACAATATTTTATCCGCGAAAGAGATCTGAAGTGTAGCACTTCATAATTCCATCACAATCAACTTACCGTACACAACAAAACCCTAGAAGTCTACTTTTTAATTCACTAGCGCAATTATATTAATTCCCGAAGTAATTACAACAAGATCCACACAGACCCACAGCATATTTAAAATAGAGATTACATAATGGTAAAAAATGTAGTTGTACACAAATATCCACGCACACAGATACATGGCCGTTTTAAACGAATCGTGAAGTAATTGTTAAAGACCGTGAGAACTGGTAATGTGACTAATTTTACTCTTACGTTACGTACGTCTATGTGTGTGTTAGTGTATTTGGTTGGACTTGATTAACAACTGCAGACCATCACTAACAGAATCATAACTTAACATCTCTACAAAAGTATACACATGGAATATAAATCTACCAAATAGCGAAAGGTATGTATATTATTATTATTACTTTTTAGGCGATGCATCTCACCTAATCTAATTGCTTGTTTACCAGTCTATTATGCTGGCAGATGTGTATGTAATTATTCTTCTTAGAATATGAGGCTGTGTGAGATCTACGATTTGCTCGTTTGAATTATTTGTTTTGCTTCTGTGTTGCTAAGAAGAAAATTAGAGTATTTTTTTTTGTACATATGTGTTCAATAGGTTTTATATAAAATGATTCTACTGCGTGTTTTAAAAGAGTTTATTGTAGTAATTATTATGTTATAATATTACAGTAAATGGTTTCAATATATTAAATTACTACAAAATCTCCTCCCTTAACATATTCGAGCTTAAAGCTCGCAATCTGATGAGTACCAATATATCTGGATCAGCTGTATGCTTAGTTTTTAATGGCTTAAACAGGGACTCACTGTAGCGGATGAGTTAGAGATAAAATAGATAATGTAAGGGCAAAAAAAGTAAATGCTCTTAAGACGATAGTCACAAATTTTCCAAAACTAGAGGTTATACAGCAAGACCATAAAATATTCACGTGCAGTACACTTTCATTGAGCATCACAACAACCACCTGCATAATAGTATATAGTTAAAGGTCTAAAAAGTACCACTATTAAGGTGTTTACATCTTGCAGCAGTTATTAGATGCATTAAATTAGCTGGCCAAATAGTACACAAGATCTGTAACACTACCTACATTGCAATTAAATTCTAAATAATGATGACAAATAAGCTATCCCATCCTTTTACAGCTAAAAACAAAAAATATTTGAGTAATTAGTTGTAATTAATATGTATGCAGGTAGCTAACTATAAAAACAGGCTTTAACCTACAACGACAGTTGAATACAGTAGAACCTCGATTATCCGTGCTGGTCGGGACTGAACCAAGCCCGGAAAATCGAAAAGCACGGTTAATCCGCACCTACTTATTTTAGTCAAAAAAGTTGGTTTACTAATTATTATGACTACTTACGTAAATTAATACGAGTCGATCGGAATGCTTCTTCAACTTTCATTGACAATTGAATCGAAGAAAGTTTAGATTTCGAAAAACTTCCAGCGACAAATTTGAAGATAGGGAACTACAGAAGTTCTTGATGAAAAAATTATTTAGAAAAAGTTAAAATTGTAGGAGGTATTGCAAAACGATTCAAGGCGTTAACGTGGAAAGCAGTATAAGTTGTACGATGTATACGATGATGGTACGGCGAATTAACGTGCACCGTTTGTACTAATTCGCATTTTGCACGGATAATTGAAACCCGGATAATTAAAGCTGTTTGCTAACACGGTTAATCCGCAGCACGGTTAATCCGCACACGGATAATCGAGGTTCTACTGTAATATAATTCTTAAGAAGCTAAAAATAGCTATCGATAGCTAAAAATAGCAGAATTAGCTGTTTTGCCAAATCGTAAGCTACAGCTATCATAATGTGTGAATTTACAGTGGCACTGTAAGAAATAGTGCTGGCGGACTTTGACAACGATTCTACATAGACTCCTCTTAAGGATTATTTTAGTAGACACAAGTTTTTGTTTTGACATGTGCTAACGTCTTATGTTCGCTTTGTTGTGAACTCACTCAGGCTAGTGAAAATAAAAAAATGGTCCTAATTTTAGACAACCATATCATGCACTAATCTGCTATGGTTATGGTCTGGTTATCGTGGCCCTACCACCATATATGTCTCACAATTTGCATGTAGAAAGGCATACGACTTGTTTATGAAGTCCTGCAGTAAACATTTTCAACAGAACGGTATAGTATTTCTATCGTAAATTGCGGTGTGCACTATATAACTTTTTAAATGCGAATCGAAGTGGCATGGGATGTAGGCAACCAATATAACAAACCGTAATAAGTAATAAGGTCGTTAGAAGTGATGCGTAATGTTGAAATTTTCGTACACTATTTTTCGATTTTACTTACATGATGATGCAGTGTTTTTTTACTATAACAATTTTTTTTACTTTCAATAAAATGTGGGTAATTTTCACATTCAACGTAGTTACTTGAAATAATTACTTCACATTTGAGGAATTAATAAAAAGCGAACCATAATAACAGTGCGTCTGACAGAAACAAACAATCGCTTTAGAGAGGGAGACGTACAAAGTATCCAAGGTCAAGTGCACCAGGTTGGCAACGCCAAATTTAATTTGATGAGACCACGGGTATTTCGTTCAAATTTGAAATTTCGGGCAAGATGTGCGCGCTATCTTTGATTCATATGGAGTACTAAATATTGTATTGTTGCCAAATCTTTGTAAGCTTTGTATCTAAAGGGATGATAATCAAACATCAAAGAAGGTTTTAATATGAAGAATGAGAAAGTTTTTAGCGTTATTGTGACAAAAACGTTTTTTTATTGTTCTTATTAACAAGAAATCTGAATAAATATGGTTAGCTATAAAAGTGTGCGATATGGCAACAGTGCATGGTAACGAAAATATCTATAAATTTATAGTAGTGTTTACAAATTATTTTGTGAGGTTATATGGTTATAAAGAAAACAGTAAGAAGTTTTGGGTAAGTTTTGTTATTCTTACTTGTTGTTTTATTTGATTAATTGTTGCTGGAGTAACAATAATTCATTGTAATAATTAGGTAAAAATTTATTTTTAAGACTTTTTCAAGTGTACACAAATATAAATGTAAAATTCCAGGTTGCGAAAGTCAATATTATTTCAATATTTTACTCGATTCGGGTTATCAAAATAGACATTTTTTCACCCTCCCTTCTAATGATAGAGAACAGGTATGGTTAAACTCTATTCAAAGTTCTAAGTTATGCAGATTTAGGCTCCAATCATAGACTTGTTGAGTTACTTGTAAATCAGAATACTTAAAATTGTAGTATGAAAGCCTTGAAAGAATTGAGCACTATCAATTTGAAAGTTACGTAAGTTTAAGTAGCACACCGTACTTGAAACTTCCCTACAGTACTGTCATAAAATCACTACCAGTGAAAGTGAGTTGGATTCATATTCTTCGAGGTTTTATTTTCTTGTGCAATAAACTGGACACTTGCAAACAAGATCATTAATCAAGATCGCTTAGAGAATCTGCTTGGTGTATTATGTCAGTGTTATGGTCTTAATACAAATCCAAGTTTTCATCAATTTATTGCCAATTTTAAAACTTGTATTTTAAATAATTTTGTGTCTTCTCATTCTATCGGATTCAATTGTGAGCAAGATAGTGGACATATCTCATCGACAATCATATATGACTTCTATTGAACCTGAAAGTGATAGAAATAGTACGTTGAATAAGAATGAATTAGAAGATTCTTCTCTAAATGTTCCAATTAATGATAAAATGATTTAAATTATCAAGTTGTCACCTTATGTACATACATATGTGGATTTTTCCTAATAAAGCTTAATTTACCTGAAGGTGATAGGTTTGTAAATCTTTTTTATTTTCTGCTAATGTAGAACTCCATCATACTTTTAGTTTTCTTTATCCCACTCTTAGTTTGGTATTACATATTAATAACATTTACGATGGAATGGTTGTGTTGTTGAAATCGTTTGATCATGTAAATTCTATTCAGAAAAAATTGTTGGTAACTTTGCGAAAGATTAGTTTTTCATGGTATACTTGTGTTAACAGAGATCAACCTTTAGTTCAAGAACAATTGTTAAATATATCTATGAGTTTAATTATCAGGAAATTTCATGATGATATTTGTTGGTCTTCTAATGATAGATCCAAGAATCGAAACTCGAGAAAGGTTAGGCAGCTTATGCATGTCTAAGACACAAATTAAGTTATTCAATTAATTTTTATTTATATGCATGTAAATACGTGTCTGTGATTTCTATATTTATAGATATATCGCACTGATGAGATCAAATAAGATCGGAACACGCATTTAGAGCATATTTAGTACCAAAAGAAAATATAGTAATTTAAAAATGCCGCCATCGTGGTTGTTTACGAATTTAGTACGCCATATGCCCGTCAGAGTGTGCTAGCGTAAGGGTCCAATTTTTAACGTGGAATGCGTCACTCTTATATGATATGCTCCTTGGGTGAGACTGTAATATTGCCTGCCTTGAGTGGGTAACTTCATTCTTATTATGTTTAGTTGTAAAAAATGAAAATCTTACGTCAAGATTATCCATCACTGAATTGATAACTTTGTTTTCAGAAAAACCAAATACTAATCATCATTAAATTTAGTAAATAAACGCAAAATCTGATAGAATCACAACAAAAACGTAAATGGAATAATGACAGTGAAAAGTGACAGCAATAGAAGGGGTTAACTTAAACAAACCTGTTCAACACAATGGTCCAACATATAAAAATAAAACTGAACTATTTCTCATCGAAGAAGGGATTTCTGTGTTGCCAATCCGGTGCACTTCGAGTTGGACAATATGTATATACTTGTGAATACAAGGGATGGAAGGCATGGCATTTTCTTTGCTTTAATGGCACTCTATCGCTGTTCAAAGTAGAACCGTTGATTAAAAGAATACATAAAGATGCTCAACCTATGACAGTTGACAGAAATTTCATCAAAATTTCATCAATCCCGTCAAATGCCAATTTTTGATTGTTTGTTTCTGTCAGACGCACTGTTATTATGGACAATGGTTCACTTTTTATTAATTCCTAAAATGTTAAGTAATTCTTTCAAGTAACCACGTTGAATGTGAAAGTTACCCACATTTTATTGAGAGTAAGAAAATATTGTTATAGTAAAAAAACAATGCGTCATGTACCTAATTAAAATCGAAAAATAAGGCCTTTTTCTTTGCTTTTCAGTGTAGTGCAATTTACACTACAATTTTTACAGTGCTGCAACGAAGCCAAAAACACAAAGGAAGGAATCGAGTGTAGATGAATTTATAACATAACCTCAACCATCAACTCATCATAATCTAACTTGACAAAAACCGAATAGCACCATAGCACTTTCTGAATTCAGGCATTGTAGTTACTAACTAATCCTTTATAAAAGAGATCTCCAGATCTATATAACATTGTATATAATGTGAACATTGTTGCTACAGAGCCGCAATATTATTCTCTTTCTACTTACTACGACTTGCAGCGTTAAACAAATTTAGTTAAGATAAACTCCTTTGGCAGTCTCTTTGCATATATTCATAAAAAGAACTGTCAATTCCCATTATTATAAATTATATCTACGTTAAAAGTATGAAAACAATGCCTCAATTTGGACTAAACGTCAAAGATATTTTTCACTAATTTATTTTACAAATCGTACTTTATTCGTAATAATACTAATAACCTTATTCGATGGCATTTTTTAAAGAAAATTGCATTTGAACTATCAAAAATTGCAATAATAATGGTATCTGTAATTTAACTTAAAGATATGTAAAAACAATTTTTTACTTTATATTTAATATATAACCTCTTTTTGCCTCTCCTTTGCATGCGTTTCATAAATACTTAACGTTTTTTATCAATATATACTGCATAAATTCCAATAAATAACATTCGTAGTATAAACGGCATTAATAAAAGTACCTTTATTAATCACTTTGACATATGCTTGACATTTAAAATAGTGTAATTTACACCAGCTATTACCCTGGTGCAGATAAACAATCCTGGCGCAGCACTGGTTTTGTTTACACCGTGCAAAGGAACGAAAATCTGGTGGAAAGTGTAGTTCAGTGCTGCACCGTGCTACACTCTTTTAGCAAAGGAAAAGGGCTATAGTGTACGAAAATGTCAACATTACGCATCACTTCTATACGACCTTATTGCGGCTTGTTATATTGGTTGCCTACATCGTATGCCACTTCGATTTGCATTTAAAAAGTTATATAGTGTACATACCTATAACTCCATCCATTTTTGATTTTCATAACTTATAAGACATTCATATACAAGTATGCCAAAAGCGAGTTGTAGTCGGTGCAAGTTGACGATTACATCTACAGTCAGAATTTGAAGCAATACGAGAGGTTCCTGTTTGAAAATAAATAATATTGCCATTGAAAATCGAAAAACTGTTGATCATTTTATGAACTTACCTTTCTTTATGTAATATAAACATATTTTATAATCGTTATTTTACGTTTTGCATCAATGTCAATGAAAACTTTCGATCGCCTAATTAGATTTCGTAACCTGTGCGTCAAATTTGACAGTTGTTTGTTATCATTTATTTTATGTTACATACATCAGTTTGACAACATTGCGCAAAAGTCATTGATGACGTGGATCGCAACTTACGTTAAAAATACTATAACTATAATACTTAAGTATTCAAACTATCACGGACTCAATACCATTATGTGTTAACGTCCCTGTGACACCTCCTTCGAGTTAAGACTCTAACGTCAACAAGGAAATCATGGTAGATATTGATATCCAGTTCACCCCTCTATGATTCAGGTTTTAGACAAAACATTTCTCCTCTATCTTGTCGTTTGAAGATAAAAAAAGAAAGAAATATACAGATTTAAAGCGAAGAAACTAAAAAGAAAATGGAAGGGATTTGCCTTCAGTTCGAGAACGTCAAAATTATCACCGTGTTAGTGACTTCGACAGGGATAAAATTGCATTGGTATCTTTTCTTGTGAAGAGCTTAGTATGGAGTTGTGCAGTATATAAAGAAAATATAAGTATACGGACGACAAAATATCCTACCGAATTCTTTCAATAATTTACTATTTGTAACACACATGTAATACAATACAACTACAGCATATAAGCAACTCAATTAGAAACCAGTTGCTACATTAACATTACGTATACGAATTATATATGAGTACTATATATATATGCATGTATATACATACATATAATAGGAGGAATTAGAAATTGATCACGACTCACTTTTTACAACTTGTTCTATATTTTCATAACACTACGCCGGTCGACTTTTATGGTATTCTTCACACGCATTCTTCATAGAGACGTGTACCCGTCTATATATGTGAGAAGTCACGAATTATCTATATTATAACTCCGACCTGAACAACTCCCAAATAAGTAACTACCTTTCATATGGGAAAAAAAATTGTACGTAGCAAGTCAATTTAATCTATTTACAAAATACAACGAAAATAATTCTACGATAATAATATTATGCATCGTTATTCTTTCCGTAAATATATGCAATACCGTAGAAAAAGTTGTGTTTGTCTAATGCATACGTAATATGCCTCTCCATTTTACCATATCTGGGCATAGCTGAAAGGTAATATAAACGGTCGTGTGACCTTTATAAACGTCCTCGAATTAATTGCCTATATCAATGTGGATCATCTTTAATAGTGAGGAATACTAAAACAATCCATTGCTTCGGATATATTCTGAAAAAGCAGTACAACAAGTCTTACATAACAATAACGCATAATGTAATCATATATCTGAGCACTTAGATCTCGTTTATTGTGTTCCTCTTTCAATTGAATTGGAGCGGTTGCGTTTAGAAATATATACAGAGCGTTGCAAATTAGCGTGTCGACTTACATAACTTTGTTGATCGATTCCAGTCTCTCCAAACTGAAAAATCGACTCGAAAGCTTGTTTCCCAATAATTTTATGATCTTAACAACTTAATTAAGCAACTTCAATCGTTATATCATGTTGTTTTATTTCTAGCAGCTCTCTAAGAATCTGTCTCCGTTTACCACGCTCATTGCTTTGAATTCTTGTATCGATGGGATCCTGTTCTTGTTTGTTATTATTTGTTGGGTCTGTAGAGGAAGTTTCAATAACGAAGACGATTTAATAGAATCCCAGGGGATTTATTGAAATTGGCCGTGTTTGAATAAAAGCTTCCTCAAATTCTTCTGTGTTTACTTCAACGTGAAAGATATTATTCAAGTCGATTAGGTACTAGATGAATTCTTCGTAAGCAAGCTTGGCAAAGACGAACAACGCATATCCTGCTATGACATTTCTGTCCAAGCACTCCTTCCTGTTTTTCAAGGTCAAGCCTGTACCAAAAGTAATATGGTTTAAATAAGTAGATGGCTCTGGTTTCCCAAAAAGGAGACTTCAATTGTATATAGGAGGAAATAAGACATCATATTGTCAGCAATTGGTTACCATCGATAAACCAAATAGCAAGGACAAGTCTTTCTGATATTACCAAATGAAATCACCCTTTGGTCAAGCTCCCATAGGAGTTGACAGTTTTCAGGGAGGAAAAATGACTGAATGAGGTCTGTCCGTCTACAAAAAAAAAGTTCCTTGTGGAGGTTGGTCAAAATCCTATATCCTTCATCGCTGTGATCACGCTAGCGAGGATGAAAATAATGATTTTGAAAGAAAGGGTGATCTGCTTATCGACTAAATGAACGAATCTCATCGATTAACGTGTTGCTAAGGTCTGCTGCTCCTCTAAGGCTGGAGCCGCAGGTTCTTTAGGCTTTGACATTCTGCGTTTAGCTGCAGGACTTTCTATCTATACAGTTGCATACGTCTTCGCGAGGTCGGGGCCTGTGTGGCTCCAGCTCCGATAAATGCCGCACCAATGGGTTTTTCGATCTTGCTACCATTTCAAGGATGCTCCTGGCCAACGCCATTGCATATTAGTTCAATTTTGGAATAAAGAATTGCATAAAACCCAAAGAGAGCCTAGTAAGGCTCCTAATACAATCTTTGTGCGATTTTTTTTGCAGCATTGACACACTGTTCCAAGAACACATCAAGCCCATCTACTTACCAAGAATTACAGGACACTTAAGTTGATATCAATGATGACTAAAGCTGTTGAACTTGTCGTTTTGTCGAGTCCAAGGGAAGAAATTTTCGTTACAGGTTGATCTGGAGAAGTTTTTGACACATTATTTTTTAATAACTTAAGAGCCGAATTAGCAGCAACAGATGTTCTATCTATTGTCGCTACCTCGTTTTTTAAATGGCAACAATAAGTTTTAACCGGTTCTTCTCCCCTCCCTCTAATTAAGCTGGTAAAATCAGCTTAATTCGTTTGACCAAAATATAGATCAAGTGATGGTTTCAAAAGACGTACCATTGCATCAGTTAGTGGGTGGTAACCATATTGGGTTAAAATTGTTTATTTTATCTCCAGTAATGCTGCATTTTTTGCTAAGATTGAAGATACTAGAGTAACTTTGGCTGAATCAGATTTACTGATCCATAATAGGATCATATACAGAGTGTAACAATAGTGCTATAGTCTTCCATATCTCAATTTCTATGCAAATAGCAAATATTTAAATATAAAATTATTGAACGATATACAGGCTGTTTAGTTTGACCTTAATCATAAGTATCTTTAAACTTTTAAATGAAACACCTTACATATAATCACATTTTTGAATTGCCTGAGGAATTTTAAGGCAACTTTATACAGGATCATATTCAATTATATTCATTAGTTTACAAGATATTGACATTTGTTTGAAAATTTTGACATTTTGCTTTTTTCAGAAAAATGCCATTATTTCGGTAACGGAAAAATATAACATTATGAAACTTAACATAACGTTAGAAGCATCTCCTATGATAACAATAAACAGATGTAGACCTAAATACATTATACAGAGTGTTCTAGAAATCAGTGTCTTTTTGAAACAATTGAAATGCGAAAATCTTCATTATTTTCAAATTGAAACACTATATTACTATTGTTATACCCTATATAGGAGCGAGATCAGCTAGTTGATTGGTCAGAGTGTACGATGATCTCTGGACTAAACCAAAGGTCTCTGCTTGGTTTTCAAAATTCTGCAAGTCTTTTGATTGAAGCAAGATACCCTATCCCATGAAATTTAGAAGATCAAGTCCTCGTTTCAAACGAGAGTGAGGACAGCTTCTTCTATCATTTGCTCGCGTTGTACTTTATTCTTCTTTGAGCGAGTCATTTTATCTTGTCTCTTCTTGGATCCACATCTTTTCCATATTACGAATTTATTACTGTATAAGAAATAAGATTAACAGTTTTGCATAAATTACTGAAAGAAGCAGTTTTTTTGGTAAATTATCGAAATAGAATAGGAATTGGAAAGAAGCACACCGCTTGCAGTTATATCTCCTAAAATATATTCTATATTATCTCGCTAAAAGGTGTTCCATTATCCATTACACGCATACCATTTTACATACGCATACTTACCTTTTTTTACACGCATACTACATACATGACGCGCTTTGAACAGCGGTCATGTTTACACAAAATTTCAACGGGCACAAAAATGCGTAGTCGGTCACGGTGCTCTCTCTGTCGAGATGATGCTCTCCTCGGTGCAAAGCAAGCGCGCAGCTGTGTTGTTTTTCGTAGGCGTCAACGGCGGGCATACGCGTTCTTACCACGGCAAGTAGAGTACCGTGAGATACATTCCTATTAAGTCCGTTTGGGATCGTGAATGGGAAGACGGGCCTCCGCAGTGTTACCCAGCGCTGCTGACAAGTGATTCATAAATATGAAATTCTTTAGAAGGATGAATAATTACCAAGCCGGAAATGTGTTCATGTATCAGGTTATATACTCAGGCATATATTCAGATTAAAGTCGTGTTATTTAAACAACCAATTTTGTAGTTTCAATACTGTATATACGTACACACACACACTTAACCTTATGCTTCGTATTATGCAACGGTTTGATTATATTGGAATTTATGGATTTAATAAGAAGCAGTAATTCGTTTGTTGTTGGAAATAAATTATTGTCAACGTTATGTTTACGATTGCCTTCAAAGATTTCCTATTGAAAATGCATTAATTTGTAATAAAATCCTGTTAGTAGGGGGATTAAGAGAAACGAAATATGTTGATATTGGACCAAGCGGAGCCACTAATGATATGGTTTACAAAGCGGTTGTCCAAACTGTAAAATGTTATTACAGGCATTTCAACAGTTAAAATTATGGAAGTACTTAAAGTTTACTTTATTAGAAACTAGTTAGTTTCGCAGCTAAAACTGTTGAAAGTAAACAAACGATTGGAAGCTTGTTAAACTTTAGTTAAGTAACTAAAATTGCAAAAGTTTATAAGTAAAAAGTCGTCTGTTTATATGAAGCGGTTACTGATCAGCGAGCTGGCCACTCAACAACCCCACCTTTGTCAATCCATCGGTTATTAAAATTCAAATTTAGGTAGTCACGCACAGGTCGACAATAATGAGGAGGTGGCCCATCTTGTTGGAACCAGATTTCATTACTAGGACTGTCAGGGGTATTTGGATCAGGATAAAGTTCCACAAGCTCAGGAAGAAGCTCTAACTGTAAAAAATCCAAACAGATATCCCCATTTAAATTTCCATCAAAAAAGAAAGGTCCTAAAATCCTATTTTTTAGTATTCCAGCCCTGACGTTCACCTTCTGAGGGTGTTAACTTCGAGCTTCCTGCATCCAGGGAGGATTATGTTCTGCCCAGTACCTACAATTTTGTCGGTTAACTGTTCCGTTTAAAGAAAAAGTTGCCTCATCTGACAATAAAATGTTTCTAGCAAACATTTCATTACGTTCACAAAGTATTTGCAAGTTTTCTGAAAACTCCAAACGGCGATCAAAATCATCTTCCGACAATTCATGGACAAGATGCACTTTATAAGGATGATGCTTATGAAAAATTTTTCTAACAGTGTCATGGCTGCAATTAAAGTTTAAAGCTGTTTGACGAGTAGCACAATTCGGATTATCTTGCACTGTCAAAACAACATTTAACTTAGTTTCATCCACTTTTGGTCGCCCAGTTTTAGGTAGATCCCTAACATTTACGTACTCCTCATACTTTAGAAGTACGAGGGAGCGTTTTTATATTCGCGGAATGAGCGGGTTGTAGGGGGGTGATTAGGCGGTTTGGGGGCGTGGCCTGTGCAGCGACTCATAATTAGTATAAATACGAAGTTTCATTGTTATTAGACAGTTGGTCTTTGAGCTATCGTCAACCAAGTAACATAATCAGGAGTGAAAAGTGAAATATGGAAAAAATCGAATATCGTGCCGTTATAAAGTTCCTTACCAGGCAAGGAAAATCAGTCGCGACCATAATGAATGAGATGTCATTGGTTTACGGCGACTCTTGTCCAGGAAAAACCATGGTGTACAAGTGGCATAGTTTATTTAAACAAGGAAGGATCCCTTGAAGACGACCCGAGGCCGGGCAGGAGCATTGAGGTGACGCCAGCACTTATCCAAAAAGTTGAAAAAATTGTACTCGAAGATGCTCGACTAAAGAAGAAACAAATCGCAGAAATGGTTGGAGTATCCGATACAACAATTTTTAAAATCCTACATGATCATCTTGGCATGTCTACGGTCAGCGCAAGATGGGTGCCGAGAATGCTCACGCCGCAGCAAAAACAACAGCGCGTAGAGTGTTCGCGTGCATTTTTGGACCTCTGTAAATGAAAAGCTGTATTACTTGTCTGGGCAACTCTTGGTGTAGTTTGAGTGTGTAAGTTGTGTTTAAATGGCTTTGTGACAGGAGATGCCGCGCTGTTAAACTTTGCTCCCAACAGCGAATGGCAAGTCGATCCGGGATTAAACTCTCTGAAAAAATGTCACCGTCCCTCCAGAGAATTGAACCCCGGCACCTATCGTCCTCTCACAACAATAGTCAGCCGCCTAACCACTGCGGCCATCGACCCGTTTAAATGAAGACAAGAATGGTGTATTGAGTCGAATTGTTACTGGAGACGAAACTTGGGTTCATCATTATGAACCTGAGTCCAAACAAGACTCCATGCAGTGGCATAAAAAGGGCACAGCACCTCCCAAAAAATTTAAAGTGTCACAATCAGCTGGGAAACTCATGGCAACGGTATTTTGGGACTCGGAAGGAATATTGTTGATTGATTATAAAGATAAAGGTGTTTCTATAACCGGAGAACATTACGCTTCAATATTAGAGCGACTAAAAGAAGCCATTAAAGAGAAAAGACGGGGAAAATTGACGAAAGGTGTGCTGCTTTTGCACGACAACGCGCCCGTCCACAAGAGCCGCGTTGCGTTAGCTGCCCTGCATAAGGTGGGCTTCGAAATTGTGAATCACCCACCCTACAGCCCAGATCTGGCCCCGAGTGATTATTACCTGTTTCCGAAAATGAAAAAACAGCTGCGGGGTAAAAAATTTACTGCCGATGATGAAGTCAAGGAGGCAGTTTCGGCGTATTTTGCAGATAAAGAGAAATCATTTTTTTATGAGGGTATAAATAAATTAATTGAAAGATGTGAAAAATGTATCCGTCTTGCAGGTGAAAATATTGAAAAAGAAAAATAATTTGGTTTTTTTATTTCCACCCCTTATCCCCCATTCCGCGAATATAAAAACGCTCCCTCGTATTTTACTTACAGTTGAGCGAGTTATTGGTTGCCGATTAGGATGCGCTGCATTAAATAGTTCGCAAATTTCCACTGTACTTTTTCTTCGGTCACCATAACCAATCATCATAAGAATCTCAATCCGTTCTCTCTCACTTAATCCCATTTTTATCAAAAGAAATGGCAATTATAAAACAAGCAAGGCCAAACAAACTAACGGTGGTTAGTCACTGTCTAATTAGATAAGACGTCACATTCCATACAGGCAATTCTGTCATGACAACGTTCAAAGATTAAAATTACCAAAAATTATCATGTAGTTCCACCAAAAGTGGTTTTTCAATTTCTACAAGTAAATATTAAAGATATCCCCAACAACTCATCTATCGTTGAAATCTTCATGAGAAGCTCTTTTGATTGATTGAAAATTACCAAATTATATACATATTACAGGAAAAGCATGACCTTCAACGTGACAAGAAATTATTTAAACAATTCATATTTTAATTAAATAACAAGACAAAGTGAAAATCAAAATTTAATGTATTACTACAAAGTAAGTGTTTGAGAGAAGCCACCATCCAAATGTAGAACCATATTGCATTACAAACGTAACGAGACAATTGTATCGTTATAAGCTATCGAATTATCTAACTAATTAGAAGGGTCTATGACTGAGATTAACAGACTAGAAACCTTAGAGATTATTTTAATAACTAAAACTAGCAAATTATGTAAATGACTACAAGAGTAAACTGTAGGCATTAGTAAGAATTAGGTCTTAGTACTATAAATGGTCGGATTTTTAAAATAGTTGGTTAAACTGTTTAGAACTTTAATAGAACTGACAAAGAGCTGTTTGATTGCAACCAATTGAACATTAGATTAGAAAACAATCTTTTAAATTTTTATTTTTTAAAATACAAACTTACACAAATATTCATCCACGTTAGTCAATTGTCTAATTCGCAAAACAATAGTTGTTTTATAGTACAGGGTCCGACACTAAAACTTTCTTTTTCAAAGGTAAAAATAAAAATATACATTGTACTCGTACATTTCAAGATTCTCAATTGTCTATCGTTGCTATCAATGCATTGTTGCAGCCAATTTCTGAAGTGAAAGTGGACTCTCTCCAGCATAGCAACCGGTATGTTGGCTACTTCATCACGAACATTCTGTTTTAATGCTGCCACAGTTGCAGGACGCTTGTTATAGATTTTCGATTTGAGTACCCCAAAAAATCACATTTTTTAAATTGACGAACGTGAGGGCCACAAATCGCCCTGGAAAATTCTACTCAAAACAGGCATTGAATTTCGTGATTGGCAGTCGCTCCATCTTGCTGAAACCATACTGGCCAACAGCAATATTTTCAAAGTTGAAAAGAAATTACCAATCATGGCCACACAACGCTCCGAATTTACTGTTACCCTGCGATTGTCCTCCTCGAAAAAATCTGGCCCGATTCAAATGAAGAGGCCTCACACGAACTTCCCTGCGCTTGATACCGCTCCAATAACGCATATTTTGCTTGTGAACATAACCTGAGATGTAAAAATGTGCCTCATCACTGAACCACATAATTGCATCAGTCCTAAAAGCTTCCACCCACGATAATATGGATGACAAACAAGGTTTACCACTATGACAGTTTTATTCCTTATAGTATTAACTTTAGTTAAAGTTAAATCTTTTTTTTCTTTTATAAAACCAAATGTTCTTCCCCTTTTAGCCAGCAACTGCACGACATCAGATAAATAAGGCAAATTATTGTGACCTGGCTCAATGTACTGCTCAACTTGGATGCTCTTCTTTTTCTTTTTTTTTTTATAGAATAGATTTTATAATTTTCAGTCCTTTTCATGTATACCTCTCTCAGTGTTTTTTCGCGAGAGAAAATGTATGCACTGACTCATAGGTCATCATCAGAAAGGGTCATCATGATCGTTAACAAGAAAATTAAGCTAAATTGGTTAGCGACAAAAAAAGTGCATGTGAGCCGTTAGATTTCTACAATAAAACTAAAAATATGTGAAGAATCCGTGGCATTTCCTTCGAAATATATTATAATCTGATCAATACACGATACTTTAACCGTATGAGACAGCAATTTCTTCAATTATCTCCCGAAAGGCGATCATTTCCAACTTTCCGATTACATAAATTAAATTGAATTATGTAACTCGACCAGTTGTAAATAAATTAATCGACGTTGAGTACTACATAGATAACAAATCGTGCCCGTACAACGTTATTAGAAAGACCAGATTCTATCCGAGGCGACGTAAAGGCCTAGAACACAAATCGACACCTGGTATGTAAATAATGTCCGTCCGTTAGTTATGTAAAGTGCACATTTCATGTTAACAGCCGTCGAATATGCGCTCTTTAATAATTATACCGGCCGAAGAGATAGTTTATGACATAAACGCCCGAGTTATATCGTCTCCATATACATACATACATACATACACGAGAACCATATTACAAGCTACACATGCTCGCGGGGTCTCTCGGAACTAGTTTAAAGATCTCTACTATGCCGGCTGTAGGTACGCGTTATGTTAACATAGATGTCAATTAGCATGGACTATTAGTGCGGAGTTGCGATAAATTAGATTAGAAAGATGTATAATATCGAAGGCGTAAGAGTACCGGACGAGATCCATTCATCTTCTTTTCCTCTTCGCCGAGACTTAACGTTTCACAGGCGCACACAGCTAATACGTAGTACATGCCGTGGTTAGAAGGCGAAGTGCGAAATTACGCTGTGAATATGTTATGTCGACGCTAAACTGAGTTATTTGACATATCTATGCGCAAGCCGGTATAATAAATCGTTCCGACAAACGTATGAAATGCGTTTATAAGCATGCAGGATGAAGTTATTAGGAATACCTGAAGACCTCAGAAAGAGTTAACACAAAAAAGAATTGTTATTTCATTATTTCAATAATTGGACGACCATAGAAGTTACTGCAAGGAACCACCCTCCAATCAAAAGGACTACTATGACCGGGTTAATAAGTAGTCGTCCTTACAAGGCGATTTTAAAAAATCCTTTACCGAAAATGATTAGAGACATCAACAATGCCTTTAAAGATTGTAACAACCTTGTTACTGCCGATGTTAGACTTAAGCTACGTGTTTCCAATCCTGTTATCTCTAAAATATATTGCTTACTTGAAATTCACAAACCTGGCAAGTCGGTAAGGCCAATTAATTGTTTCGGCAATTGACTTACGAGGGTTTTTATATTCGCGGAATGAGCGGGTTGTATGGGGGTGATTAGGCGCATTGGGGGCGTGGCCTGTGCAGCGACTCATAATTAGTATAAATACGAAGTTTCATTGTTATTAGACAGTTAGTCTTTGAGCTATCGTCAACCAAGTAACATAATCAGGAGTGAAAAGTGAAATATGGAAAAAATCGAATATCGTGCCGTTATAAAGTTCCTTACCAGGCAAGGAAAATCAGTCGCGACCACAATGAATAGGATGTCATTGGTTTACGGCGACTCTTGTCCAGGAAAAACCATGGTGTACAAGTGGCATAGTTTATTTAAACAAGGAAGGGAATCCCTTGAAGACGACCCGAGGCCGGGCAGGAGCATTGAGGTGACCACGCCAGCACTTATCCAGAAAGTTGAAAAAATTGTACTCGAAGATGCTCGACTAAAGAAGAAACAACTCGCAGAAATGGTTGGAGTATCCGATACAACAATTTTTAAAATTCTACACGATCATCTCGGCATGTCTAAGGTCAGCGCAAGATGGGTGCCGAGGATGCTCACGCCGCCGCAAAAACAACAGCGCGTAGAGTGTTCGCGTGCATTTTGGACCTCTGTAATGAAGACAAGGATGGTGTATTGAGTCGAATTGTTACTGGAGACGAAACTTGGGTTCATCATTATGAACCTGAGTCCAAACAAAACCCCATGCAGTGGCATAAAAAGGGCACAGCACCTCCCAAGAAATTTAAAGTGTCACAATCAGCTGGGAAACTCATGGCAACGGTATTTTGGGACTCGGAAGGAATATTGTTAATTGATTATAAAGATAAAGGTGTTTCTATAACCGGAGAATATTACGCTTCAATATTAGAGCGACTAAAAGAAGCCATTAAAGAGAAAAGACGGGGAAAATTGACGAAAGGTGTGCTGCTTTTGCACGACAACTCGCCCGTCCACAAGAGCCGCGTTGCGTTAGCTGCTCTGCATAAGGTGGGCTTCGAAATTGTGAATCACCCACCCTACAGCCCAGACCTGGCCCTGAGTCATTATTACCTGTTTCCGAAAATGAAAAAAGAGCTGCGGGGTAAAAAATTTACTGCCGATGATGAAGTCAAGGAGGCAGTTTCGGCGTATTTTGCAGATAAAGAGAAATCATTTTTTTATGAGGGTATAAATAAATTAATTGAAAGATGTGAAAAATGTATCCGTCTTGCAGGTGAATATATTGAAAAAGAAAAATAATTTGGTTTTTTTATTTCCACCCCTTATCCCCCATTCCGCGAATATGAAAACGCTCCCTCGTATAAGGTTTCCAAATGACTGACCAATGAATAATTTGCCAATACAGTAACCTAGTTTTGCAGTTAAAAATTTATTAAAGAAATTCAAAATATTTCGTTGCTGGGGGGTGAAGTATTGATTTCATTTGGTGTTAGTTCTCTATCTCCTAGTGTACCGATTCCAGACACCTTGACATACAGTTCGAAACCATGAAGTTCACTTGTGAAAGAGAAGCGAACAGTCAGCTACCCTTTCTACCGTAGAACGGGGTGAATATAAACTGACGGGGGAATAGAAACAAAAGTAGGAAAGCTTTTCATAATTTGTTTACTTTTAAACTAATAAAAAACAGTTTGGTTTGGTTGCGCGAGAATGCTGTAGAATGATGGCAACTAATTATACACTACAAAAAATTTAAAGAAGGTTGGCAACAGTCTTTTATAAAGTTCAAGGTAAACGTCAAAATTTCTGGCCATAATATAGGTTAGAAAACTTTGTTTTGGCAACGAAAACAAAGGTAAGATTGTTTATATTTTAACTGAAGTACTTTCATTGTATAGTATTAATGTTGCTTAAGTGGTCATGTCAGTAATTTACTCATTTCCGCGAAAAAAATTATTTTGTAAAAAATCGATAGAAACAACCACAAAAAGTGACTGTTTTTACAACAAAATGTATTTATGATGCATACTTCACTGTTATTTTATTGCTTTAGATGCCGCTAAAGTACATTAACGACCCTAGGTCAAAGGAGTACAAAAAATTGATTCTGGGTCGTCATTTTTTGAGACCAAAAAAGAAATTCAAAACAAAGATAAATTTTTGAAGGGAATCCAAAGAAATTGAAGACTTTTCGAAAACGTTACACATATATGTAGCTAAAGAAAATATTAAGACCAACACATGGTTGGTCGTCAGTTTTCCAGTTGAAGGAAAGGTTAACAAGTTTAAGTATTACATAGATCAAGTCACAAAGTGCTTAAATAAAACTGAAGACTGTCTAACTGAAACTAACTGTGATGAACCTGAAGACTTTGAGGGAAACTTTGTCAGAATAAAGGCTCCAAGAAAAGTCAACAACTCGTATGAGTTTTCTCCTGTTCCAGATATTGCATATTTTTTTCCCATAAAACTCGAGTAATTTTTTTATTAGTCTAAAAAGATTTTTATTCAGAATTTAAGATTTTATTTATGTTATAATAGGTAGGTAGGTACCCACCTATTAAGAAACAATAAGACTGTTTTGTTTTAATTTTTTTGCAATTTGAAATAGTTCCTATTTTTGCTTGTTTTATTTTTTTAATTTAAATAGTTTATTTTTTATTTTAACTAAAACTTGTGATATTGTTTTTTTTTTTGAGTGTTTACAATACCTATATAGTTCTAAGATTTTTTGCCTACGTCTATAATGAGTTCTGCAAATTTTTTAATAAATCGCTCAAAATTTGATGCTTTTCTAGTTATATAATGTTTTGGGAAGTTTCTAATACATGTATGCATGATTTTTAAACCGGTGTTTCTATTGACCCCAACTTCAGTGTAAATAGAAACAATCATAAACAAATTTTTATCGGAAAAACAGTTTCTTTTATTCGTTTTGCAAATACACCATTCTTTAGTACAACCATAGACCGGACTTTTTCAATAGCTGTTAAAGTGATATTGTTTTTGTTATTAATTGTAAGAGCCTTTGAATTTTCCAGAGTGTCAGAGAAACCAGTACACTTCGCTACATTACTTCAGATTCCCTACATTGTGTTCAACACAAAATGGCAAGCCTGAATTCTTTGGTACACAGACTCCTCACTTTTCCCTTGAACAAGGCGAGGTATAAGCAAGGGCTTAAAATTATAAAAGAGGCGGCCAAGTGTAATGGTGTCCAACCTCAGCATATCTATAAGTTAATTAGGAAGTTTAATTATAAGAAAACTGTGAAAGAATTTACGACTTTTCGAGAGGATGTTGAAATTTCAACCGTTGTGACCCTCCCTTACGCTCCCTTTATCACTAAAGGAGTAAAATCTTCAAAGAGCTAGATCTCAGAATAGTTTACAGTTCTAGGACTAGTTTACGAAGTCTCATCGGTGACCCTAAAGATAAGATTACAATTTAGAAAATATATTTACGAAATCAATTGTAAAGATTGTAATCAAAAATATATTTATTTAAAGAGCATATATCTAATCTCAGATTTAATAGAATTGAGAAATTGAGAAACAGATCACAACATTGATCAAATGTTTTCGAATGTTTAGAAATATACAAAAATAAGCTAGTTATATATATATATATGTATGTAGCAAAATGAAGGCGTCGAATGTACAAACAACTAATTGAATGTACACAAAGAGAATAGTGTACTTTTACTCATAATAATAATGCGATGATATCATTAATTCGACCTCACGCTAGAATCAATTTGTTTCTTAATTTATTTAACCACATACGTACGCCTGTATTTTTCTTGTTTGATGATCTTTGAATACACAACAGGAAAAAAAACGTCCCTGACTTGGAGCTATTTAATTCACCGAACGGTAATGTATACTATTTTTATATCTGGCATTGTAAATTCGACACAGAAAATTCAATATTTATCGTCCGAATTACATCAATCCACGTAGTATTTAGTATTGTTTAGTATATAATCAAGTTCTATAATTAGATGCTTAAGATGTATTAATTATTCAAATATAGTATGCGTGTCATATAGCTGGAAATGTATTATTATTCCATAAAAATAATAATAGGCTGGTGTTAGATTGGAAATATGACGTCTTTATCATGTTATAAAAAGGAAGACTCCGTTTAATAAGCGTTTAAAAAAAATGTCATTAATCATAATTATTACGGAAGAGATATAACCTTCTTAGCGTTATTTTTTTTTATTTTCTGAGCATCACAATCGATATTTGAAATGTATTATTTCACGGCAATAAATTACGAATTTAATTAATTAACTGTTGGCTTTCACTTTTTATCAGCGTTGGATATAACGGATGCCACAACGCGGAGATCGGGTACCAAAACGGGAGAGTTAATTTAATCGTTCCATTTCAAAATCCTGCTCGTATTATAATAATAAATCGTAAGGAAATAGCTTCTACAATAGTAGGAGTTTCTTGGTACTATTTCCGAAATATACAATAATATATCAAACAGTCATAGACAATAGTTGGTAGTTTGTTTTATTTTCTTTCTCGTTTTGCCTTCTCGTTATTCGCACTAATCGAATTGAAATTTATGACATTACTTAACGACATACATATATAATAATCATATAGAATTGCAAATTAGAACCAACATCTGTATTATTAATACGGGTAGCCACCTACAACAACGAGAGTTGTGTTTCGGAATAGATGAAAGAATCAGAACCTACACGAACAACTACACACCTCAGATACATATATGTAAATATTATATACATATACAGTGTACAGCAAAAGTTAACTTTAAATGCAATTTTATGATGGATTTGTGATGGAAGGATAGCACTCTTTCTTCCCAAGAACTGTCTCAGAATGCAGAACTGTTTCCATCTTCATCTACATTTAATATTTGAATTAATCGTCCTCTTAAGTGTTTCTTCAGTTTCGAAAACGGATAATAATCACAAGGGGAGGGGTTGGGACTGTAGAATAGATATTGTAATTCCTCAAAGCCGTAATCATTGATTACTGCTTGAACAATCCACGCCCTTTGTACCCTGCAGTTGTAGTGCAAAATGTGGAATTGATATTAGATCGTTCGGTTTGTTTTGTGTTCATTGTTTTCAAAATAATTCTTCCTTAAACGATGTTCTAAAGACTGGTACAACAATTCAATACTTCTTACCATAGATTTAGAATTTCCAATATTCATATCACTTTGAGAAAATGTATATATTTTTTGAATACAACCCTGCAGATATAGTATCTAGGGAGTGCAATCCATCACCGTTATCACCGTTCAGAACCAATCGATGCAATTTCCAACATGTTTTGCAGTTTCTCCTGGGTTTAAAATATTTAACCGTTTGTCAAGGTTTTACAAGGTTAATACGCGTTTGTGTTTATTTTTTAAGGTTTATTACAAATCTTCCAAATCTAGATCTTAAATCAAAAGTCACCAACTTAAGCATATCTGAGTTGAAACAAAAGTTCAAATAGAATACTATCTAGATCAGCTTAAGCCAATACGAGGATTAACTTTTATGGTTATTGTGGTATGGTTGTTATTTGAATCAAACTGAACCCTAATCGTTTTGGATGTTGAAGTTTCTATTATAAAGTTATCAATATCGTATTGTTAGCAATGTCATCTTTGTATGTAAATTTTTGTGTCATCTTTAGAGAGAGTTTGAAACCACTTACCTGTTTTAAAAATTTCTTTTTGATACTATACCATACAGGCCACATTGTTTGGTTTATGGCAATAGATAAGCTCATCACCTGGACTTATTCTTAATTGCATGACTGACTAGCATCCTCTTTTGAATCACACCCTCAACTGCAGCTTTTGTATTTTTTTTTCGTTCATTTCTCTGCCTATATGTTGCCAATTAGACAAAAAATGTGTGGAAATAATTAATTAGTGGATACGCCATCCAAAGTATGCCCAAATGTATCTAGTCTAACCACATATAACAATGCACAATTTCAAAAACAACACTTTTGATTTTGAATGGCATTTATTCATTCTAGTTTAGTAAGTTTTCAAATAAGTTAAACTTAATGTCTTTCTTTTCTACTACACTACAGGCATTAAACATAAGATAAATGGGTTCTTGAATCAAAATATTCTCGAATTATCTTCAAAAAATAGTTCTTAAATTAAAGATAATGAGAGCACGAGACTCTGTTTTAAATGCCAATAAGTCAAAATTTTTTGAAATGTTGCAAAAAATTACTTTCAGGAACTAGAAAACTGGTTAAAAAAATAAATTTCACTTAAATATCTATAAAACCCAAACAGTAAACTTTTCACTAAAGATACAAGGGAAAGTAGAATTATTTATAACTTGCAACCAGTTAATTTTGATAATTTTTTTTTTTCTAACCATAGCGCCAATTGTTTCTGAAATTATCATGTAGAACATTCAGTAAGCCAACCTCCCCATATTCAGCTATGACTTGACTAGAAATTTATTTAGAGATAATCGAGAACAAACTCATTTTAAAGCTCTTTAAAGAACTGCAAAATCTTGCCACAAAAACTAGTCTAAACCGGTCTGGGAATGCTGGGCATTCCAGTATAGAATGGTGGCGACGCTGTCAAAAATAATGCCCATCATACGCGGTCCTAGTAGCCTCAAGCGCAAGGTGCTCAACAAACTGGTGCACTCCATAGTGTTATAGGACTCGATCATATGGAATCACGTTTTAAAAAAGAAGGTCTCTAATTTTCCCGACCAGACGTTCTGGCATGTGAGAGGAAGCATATCTTCACAGACGGTGGACCCGACTGTCAGACTATTGTAAGGGAGGAAACTATAGACAAGCAACAACAACACCGCGAAGGAACAGTGGAGAAAAGGGCTTATTTTCGATATTAGATTGCAGCTACAAAAAAATGGACTACTTCTTCAAGTTGTACTGAGGGGACCTGATGTTTTTTGCTTGTACAGCTTTTCAATGCAACAGATGGGCACACATTCGAATGCCAGTGTATAACGAGCTGAAGATGGAACTGACAATGGGAAGTCCTAATCCCCGTGATAAAGTAAGGAAAGGGAGACGTAGGATAGAAACGCATAGTTTATTTGAAGAGTAGTTTAAATTAGGGCCAAACCATTTAAATTTACAACAATTTTTAACACTGTTTTGTACTGACTATATTCTACTTTCAATTGTTAGTTGAAAAATCTTTTTAATTTTTAGCTAATTAATTGCACTTTTCTTTACTGTTACTTTCTTTTGAGTGACATTGTATACGAAAAACCAAAACCGGTAAATGTTGTGCATATAAATGCCCACTAAAGCAAGCATGTACAAGCAAGACAATATGTGAGGCGTATCACCAGCATGTCAAAATCAATTAATTTCAGCCTCTGGTAATATGAGAGGTGTAATCTACACCTTCTTCTTCTTCTTCTTCTATTGCTTTTTCTTGTATGATATATAAGTCATGGTTGTCTTCTGGCTGGGGTCTTCATCAGCGTACGTTGTACGTCTTGTAACCTTGATATGTTTACTCTAATTTATCACTTTAACATAGAATTAAAGCATCATCGTTGGAATTGATATAAAGCTGTAGTACTACTACAACATATATGTACATTAAAGATAATGAATTTCTCAAGGATTTTTAGTAAAAGCTTGCCTATATATACATATGTATATGACCAGACTTATATTAGTTCGTAGCGATAAGCGTATTAAAATTTAATTAACGATTTGAAACGCTAATTAGAAGACGAAACACAAGAGTATGAATATAGAGAATTAGTTGCATCCAGAAAAACATCGAAACTTACTGGCTGATTATTACAAACGCTTATTCATAACCACTATAATGTTATGTACATTGAAGAGCATGATTATATTTCTTGTTTTCACAACTATTTACATCATCTACATACATATATATATATATATACACATACTTATACTTTGTTCTTGTTGATTAATAAAGTCGTGTTCGCATTGTGTTGTTTCTGCAAACTACCTTTTGTTAATTTTTTCATTTACTATCCTGTTTACACGTAATATTCATATACACATGAATAATTATTATGTTATCACATCATACACATGGTCATCCTTTGTTTTTATCTATAGAAATATTTTAATTGCATCTAGTATTATGTTAACCTTCCTTATATTGGTGACATAAACAGGTGATAAAATCATATCTATTCTTGTAAGAATTATTCGGCAAATTCGATGAAAAAAAAATGATCGAAGGACGTTAACATCATAGATTCCGATTCTCACATTTATTTTAAAAGAAAGGAAGACCTCAAGAACAATTAGTTCGTATAACATCATTTATTTTTTTCCCCCCTTCCATCCATCCATATCTCTCTAACCGCGAGAGATAAAATAATGATTCATTGAAATTATAAATCGCAGGCCAGATCATTACTTAGTTATATTATTATTGCTCATTGCACATTCCGCTTACGATTGCTAATACAGAACCGTGATTTTTTTCCCTCATTCGTTCATCGTCTGAAATGAGGGGAATGCCGCGAAAGATTATCTGTGTGATGTGGAATCACGTTTCTCCTACGACCGGACTACGATGTGTATATGCATCGAAATCGGAATCACGACAGTTTAATGAAGTTCAAACATCATGGTGTACGGGATCATATTGTGCGTGTGAGAGAATCTATTTATTTTACGAAAGGTCAGATTATATGAAAATGGATCAGCTATCGCGTTGATCAAGGATGAATTACCACAGAGAACGTTTAATGATTAAGAAGATGTCATTAATGCAACAACAAAAAAAACCGATTATACTATTGTTTGCAATTATGTGGTTCTCATTAAAATTGAATAATTTTATAATTTCGCATGAGCGAATATGTAAAATAATACCACAATTACAATTAAGAACACATGCGTCGAATAAAATCAGTCGTTTGTAACAGAGATATCGGAGAGCCTGTATTTGAATTTAAATGCTCTCAAAGTAAATCTCACGTATGTATGTACATATTATTGTATTACGTAGATGATGGATACCTACTTATTATTGGAATCACTTGTTATGGTTAAAAGTTCATCATGTATGAAAGTAAAATGCACATCCGGCTCTTAAAGATCCTGGTTATTATGTAACAGGCATTGTTCTTGAACTCTCTATAATATTATATCTATAATACGACAGATATAAATAGGTTAAATGAAATATAATATACAGAGTGGTTGATTTTTCACTGTGCACTCACTATTTCCGTTAGGCACAAAATATTAAAAAAATTGAAGAACTAGTCTTCTACAATTTTGTATGCTCTTTCTAATTATATAAAATACAATGCCATACTTTAAAAAACAAAAGAGGAGCGAATGACAGTTTTTTTTTTAAATTGAACACATTGTATTTTTTTGTTATTCAGATAGTGTATTAAATTTTGAATACGACCCCATTTTTATTTTACCTCTTTAGGCAATAAATGGTCTCATTATGACGAAAACGCAAATTACTCAAATAGGCTTTGGAAATGTGATTAATGGTAAATGTCAGTTTGTACGCCACTTGATAGTAATAGTTTAGAATAATCGCTGCCTATCGTTTATTGTTAAATTGAATACATCAAACTTATATTACAATCAATACCCTGATCGAAGGTAACCAAACTACAATACGTTTATAATTTATTATTACATTGTGGAAGCTTAACAAAAATAAGAAACGCTAGAAGCAGGAATGTCAACGATGCACTAGAAAATGATGAAATAAAGATTTTGGCGTACTTATTTCAGAACTAATCCATATTCGTCTACGCCAATCGCTGTATTGGAGCTTGGCGTCAACAGATACAAAATAATAAAAATTCTTAAGAACCATAAAATGAGACCTTTTAAAATACACTTAGTACAAAGTTTGCAACCACTGGATCTTCAAAAACGTATAAAATTCTGTGATTGGCTATTGAATGCTGGCGGATAATATTTGTCATTAATTTTATGGACACATGAATCAAATTTTTATCGAAATGGTGTCTTTAACAAACACAATTATCATTTTTGGGACGATGTGAATTCACATAGAATACAAGAAAGTAGACATCAAGTACGTTTTTCCACGAACGTATGGATAGGCGTAATAGAGGACCAGTTGTTCGGACCTTATTCTTATAACGGTGCACTTACTCAAGAGAGGTACTTGAACTTCCTTCAGAGAGAATTTCAGGAATATTTAGATTAGACCTTTGGCCCTCCGAATACAAATGTGGTTTCAGCATGATGGCGCACCACCACATAACGCACAACATGTATCAGACGCTTTAAATTTAGAATTTGGGAATAGGTGGATTGGTAATAAGGGCCCACATTTGTGGCCTCCAAGATCACCCGATCTCTCGATGTTGGATTTCCTTGTGTGGGCCTTTATCAAAGGCGGCGTTTATAGTACTGTCAGATGCGCTAGATGGACTAAAAAACTAAATTCAATTAGCCGCACAGAAAATTACAGCTGAACTGCTACGTAAATGTCGACAGAATTTATTGTGTAGAGCTCAGATGTCTATAAACAAAAATGGTGGACATTTTGAACAATTTATGAAGTAGTATTTTTTATGTTTTTTTCGTGCAATAAATTTATAACCCACTTATGTAATATGTATTTTTGTTATCATGGTATATTTTACCCATCAATCTCATTTCCAAAGCCTACTTGAGTAATTTGCGTTTTCGTCATAATGATGCCATTTATTGCCTAAAGAGGTAAAATAAAAATGAGGTCGTATTCAGAATTTAATACACTATCTGAATAACCAAAAAAATACAGGGCATTCAATTTGAAAAACCGAACTGTCATTCGCTACTCTTTTGTTTTTTAAAGTATGGCATTGTATTTTACGTAATTAGAGAGCACACAAAATTGTAAAAGCTTAGTTTTTCATTTTTTTTAACATTTTATCCCTCACGGAAATAATGAGTGCACAATGAAAAATCTACTACACTCTATATATACAGACGACACTTAAAAAGTAATTTTTCTCTAATCTTTTAGATGATTCAAGTTTTCATGGAGAAAATACTGGAGCAACAGTTGTTCTGACACACAAAAACGATGATGGCCATCCGAAAACGAAACGGCACTGATTTTGGGCATTTAATGTCATACAAAAATAAAATGCTCTGACCCGTCAACTTTGTTTTTGAGGAGGACATTTATTAGGCGTACAAACAAGCTCTCATCTGCAATCCCTTGGGCAGAGTGGAACTAACTCCAAAAATCTTAAAAAGACGGAGGGTGGAGTTGTACCTTGATTGAAAGGTCTTTCGACTCTCTTTACAATGATACCTAGTTTATGGTATTACATTTCATTATGATGCTCAAAAATTAACTTTCATTTCTGTTATTAGGAGAAGCGATTTACAGTATCAAAGAGATAACAAACTTACATGTATTAGTCAAATAGATGTTGAAAGTGCTGTCAACCAACTCCCATGCAGTAATACAGGTTGTCTTCAAAACGGTTCCTCACATTTCTCACATGACATTAAATGTCCAAAACCAATGTCGTTTCGTTTTCGAATGGCCACCCTGTATATCTTACAAAACACCAGTGAGTAACGATGTAATAATCAATAGATATACGTGATGTGATAGTGCATAGAAGAACGGAAACATATGATACGATCTTACTTGATAATAGCTTAGCACAATATTCTACAAGTTTATCAAGAAAATTTTGTCATAAGCGAAGCAATTTGAAGACACCACATCACCACCCTTAGCTAGCAACATTACATCTAAGTTTTATTATATTGAAGGAATAGTGGCTTGTTTGAGAGAAACAGAATTTTTTTAGACACAATCTGAAGATTCAAAACAATCAATTAATAACGGAATTCAAAGGTAGGTGGTCATCAGGACAGTATCTCTTTCTAAAAGATTAAGAGCAAAATAAAGCAGCACTATTATAATATGTCCATACATCCAATAAATTAACAATTCTAAAAATTAAGTATGACAACCAGATATCACACTAGACTATCTTCTCTCTGAAACAGTTCAAGGTCACACGATCTCTAGATTTTAGAGGAAGACGTGGTATTCGTTCAGCGTTTCAAATTTACGAATATGGAAAGAAAATGCTACAAATGTGGTCAAACACATCTTGTTGCTAGTGTGTGTAAGATAAAGGGAGTCTAAGAAAAGCTAAAATTAGTACAGCTTAGATGGAGAAGAATTATTTATAGATAGAATAGTTAAAATTAATCGGGTAACATCTAATAGAAATGCAATATGAACGACTTAAAAAAAATTGGAAAACTGTTACATTCAAGCTTGACAACACTGGATCATAGATGAATGTGTTGTCGAGGGCTGTATTTCAGAAAATCTACAATTGACTTGTCTACATGTTATGAACTAGTGTTATTCAGTAAGTAAGTAATGGTGGGTGCTTAGTTGCAGTGACTCCGTAAGCTGTATTACTTGTCTTCTGTGTTGTAAATTGTGTTCAGTATCATATCACCTTTTATAATGCCGCACTGCTAATCACTTTGCTCCCAACAGCGAATGGTAAGTCGATCCGGATTTCAACACTCTAAAAAAATGTCACCGTCCCTCTAAAGAATCGAAACCCGGCTTCTATCGTCCTAAGACAACGATAGTCAACCGCCTAACCACTGCGGCTATCGACCAGTTAGTATTGTTAGTTAATAGTATTAAGATTGCAATCAATAATGGGAGCTTATACTAGAAAATATTTGAACTGTTAAGCACATTTTAAGAGGTAATGAATGACCAAGTCTTGAGAAAAATAGAGCCGTTCTGTCAACAGAGATGGAAAGATAAAATAGTTCTAAGAAAAATTGCAGGTTTCTTAAAGTCCTTGCAGTAAACTGTGAAATGATTACTCGAATTGCAGAAAAATTGAATAACATTGCTGGGAAGTTAGAAAGCTTGACTCTAGAAGCGAAAGAAGACAACAGAGATGAGAATGAACGATTAAAATAACTCATTATAAAGCAGGAAAAAGGGAAACTTAATAGTCAAAAGTGTGGGAAGTAAGAAAACTAACCACTTAAAACTAAAAAGCAGAAGGGAGAGAGTTCAATCATTGATTACATAGTAGTGCATAAACGATTACTGGAATAACAGCTAACTGCTGACCAAACCAAACATTAGTAAATTTTGAAACTTCCCAGCAAACTAGGTGCTCTTATTTTGTAGTCATTACTTGTACATTATTCGTCAGAGACTAAGTTAAAACATGCGCCCCAACAACGTTTGAGCCTTGACACCAGAAACAATTCAGGTTGTAGGACAAAAAAGACAGTTATGTAGAAGAATTGTGAAGTGCAATAAAGCATTTGAGCAACAGAAATAAGACAATAACAATGTGGAATTCCCATTTCAATTAATTGAAATGAAGTGTGGTGGTTCGTAAAAGTTTTCAACAGGAAATGCTAACCTTGTGCCAGAAAGGACATTTTGGCGTCAACAAAATGAGAGATAGGGCTCTAGATTATTATTTTGGCCAGGCATGATTCAGCAGATAGATATAATAAAAGAATTTTAAGTAATGAAGTAGTGACTGAAAAATTATATCGAAGTTTCAATTCTAGTAATTTCACCAATCGTCATAGCGATAGCAGTACATTACCTAACACCCTGACAACACCATTTTAATAAACAACAATCCTAGAAGAAGGGTAACAATCACTTAACCCCGTTTGTTTCGTTTATACTAGGCCACGCTCGGCTGACTTCTCTACATCATACAAAACTCGACTGCGACTATAATCATTGTTGTGCCAGACTGTTACATAATCCAGGTTCACCGGATAATTAATCACCGGGTTAAGTTAGTTCAATGCGGTTTGCAGCCGTGACAAATAGTGTGTCTAAAATATGTCAACCCCGGCTATTCAGAGCGGGTACCCCAGTCAAGCGAAAACGAAACGCTTTTCGCCTTCGGTAAAAATTTAAAAACTATTGTAAACTGTCGCATACGATTCGATATGGAACTTCTCGCTTCGTCTTTTTTATTCATCAACATATCTGAAGTACTTATCGTATTCATTTTTATTGTTGTACGTTGTACGCTTACGGAAATATTGTGTGTGTGTGTATGTATGGGAGGGAGACTATTTTGCATTGGTGTTTCTCAAGATGAGACACCCCGAATCAGGTAAGCACTCGAAAAGAATTGTTTGTGATTTTCGTTGGTGTTTCTTCTTCGTTTTTTTTTATTGTAGGATAAGTGTTATAGACATTTATCTTGTCGGATGGATTGTGAACGAAGGAAAAACGGGTATATTATGCTGAAGTCAGATCATTAATAATATGCGAAATGTTAATTTTTTTAAAGCCAGCTTGACGTGTATTTTTCAAACACGTTAACGTTTAGAGGAATCTTTGATGTCATTCGAATAAAGCAAAAACGTAACTTGATATTTTGTAGAAAATATATCTCATCTTGTTAATATTTTTATTAAAGGAATCAGTGCCAATGGTGTTGATAAACAAAATAACATACAGCGAGATTAAAATTGGTCTGGGTATTCCACAAGGTTTTGTAATGGGGCCAACAGCGTTCCTTGCTTTTATTAATGACTTCCCAAGACTGGCAAGATGTGTTTTACAACCACACAATCCTGCCTATAATTAACTGCTGCCCATATGAGGGCTTGATTTCTAAAGAACTTTGAAGTTTGTGTAATTTAGGTTGTGTAATATTTTGCTAAACGAATCGTGAACAGAAGGGATTGTGTTTTGTTCCTAAAGACGTAGCTCCTCATTTGTTCGTTGGGGGGTTGGTTATTGCAAATGTTTGCCAAATTTACTTTATGCTACCGTAATTAATAATTTCACTGATTGTAGCTCATGGGGACAAGCCAACCTGCAAAGTAGCTGATAAATTTCGCCAGAGTTTCTTCAACGTCTTCAAAATGACGTTTAGGTTTATTTTTTAATATCTGGACAACTTACCTGACTTTATCTTGTAACCAGCTTTCACATTTTCCAAAATTTGTAGTTATGGTTAGGTTAGGCTTCAATATGATATCTCTATCTTATTTCTAGATGATCCTTTTCATTGTCTCCTGTATTGCTTACATGTTTACGGTTCCTTTTTTTACATTTTTGAAGATTATGTTTGTCTTCAAGTAGCATTTTCTGATCAGGAATTGGAGGAGTTGAGCTTTGCATTCTTTTGTCCCCATTGAAGGGTGCCTGGAGGAAAGATCTGAAAGTCTGAAAGATAAAACTTCCTGGAAGTTGGTGTAAGTTTGTGCCGGTGACTGTAGTATAAACAGTGGTGTGCTAGAGGGATCGGTGCTAGAACCAACTCTGAGCTAAACATATTGGATTCGCGAATAACGTTGCCCTCGTCGTAGACGTTACCACCGAGAAACCTCTGATTAGCATTGGCAACGTGGCATTGCTCAAAATGAACTACCAAACTACCAACTACTTAACTAGCAAGAACTACCAAGATGAAGAGCGGCGCTGTATAACTCGACCTTTTGGGAACAACATTCGGAGCGGTCAAAGCTGTTTTTGAAAAATGCGTGGGTTACTCAAACTGAGAGTAACAGTACTTGACTAAAAAAGATGTTTGTTTAATTGCATACTCCAATTCATGATATACTGTTAGTTTTGCCATATAAAAATTTGCAAAAGCTTTTCTTCTTCTTGCATTATTTCTTATTTAAGTGTGTTTTCATGACATTATTCGAATAGTTAGAAAATGTTCTTTCATAAAAATCAAAAAAAAATATATAGTGCAATTTGAAAAAAAAAGTTGAATTACGTTTCTCGCGAATTATATCTGACAAACAGATAATTTGCATTGCTGTTTATAGTCTTTACGAAACCCTACAGTTTGATATATAGATCATTAAAATCAGATGATAAATAAAGACATTGCAGCGTTTGGAAATTTTTGTAGACCAACCGGTATATATTTAATAATTGCTCTATCAAAAACTTAATTGATGTATCAATTTCATGAAACGTAGTAAGTTAATTATTTACTTTGTTAAGTTCTTCACTGGATCTCTTAGTGCAGAAGTAGAACACTAAACACTTTAACCCACTAAACACCAAACAAGTTTTAACTAAAACACCGACGCGTTTCAACAGCAAAGCTGTCATTATCAAGGCGATAATAAAACTAAATTAAAATAAAATCTACAAATACAGTTAACCTAAATGTTTATGCACGGTCAATCCGATACGTATCATTAATTTCCAATTAACGAAAAACAATGACGAATGCGGGATAGGTCCGTTGTCACAGTTCCTCACACATGAATTATTTTTATATATTTCTAAACTTTCCTATAAATATATAATAATAAACCTATAAATCACATCAGAAATCCGAAAATATTAAAATCATTAAAACTTTGCGGGAAAAAGATTGTTTTTATTTGAAAGCTGACAAAGGGAACAAGGTTGTTATTTTAGATAAAGAGGACTACTATGATTGGGTTAATGACCTGTTGAGTAGTGGTCCTTATAAGTCAATTTCAAAAAATCCTTTACCGAAAATGATTAGAGACGTCAACAATGTGTTTAAAGCTTGTAACAACCTTGTTACTGCCGATGTTAGACGCAAGCTACATGTTTCCAATCCTGTTATCCCTAAATTATATTGTTTACCTAAATTCCACAAACCTGGCAAGTCTGTAAGACCAATTGTTTCGGCAATTGACGCACCGACTTATAAGGTTTCCAAATGGCTGACCAATAAATTTAATAATTTGCCAATATAGCAACCTAGTTTTTGCAGTTAAAAATTCGTTAGAATTTATTAAAGAAATTCAAAATATTCAGTTGCCGGAGGGTGAAGTATTAGTTTCCTTTGATGTTAGTTCTCTCTTTCCTAGTGTACCGATTCCAGACACCTTGACATACCTCGAGGACTTATTGCTTCAAAATAGTTTGAGTCAACAATGTGTCCAGGAATATATTCGCTTAACTGACATCTTATGAAACAGAACATTTTTGAATTCAACGAAGTTTTTATGAACAGCTAGAAGGAACGGCAATGGGAAACTCCTTGTCGCCCTTTTTGGCTAACCTTTTCATGAGCCATTTTATAAAGGACTTAGAATCTGAGAGCGAATACATTTCTAGGGTTTGGTTGAGGTATGTGGATGATATTTTCGCTATATTTGACACTAAAAAATGTAATATTGACGATTTTCTCAATAGATTAAATAATCGGTTCAAAACCATAAAGTTCACTTGTGAAAGAGAAGAAAACGGTCAGCTACCTTTCTAGATACTTTAGTAATTAGAAATAACAATAGATTAGAGTTTGACGTGTATAGAAAGGGAACCAGTACACTTCGGTACATTCCTTCAGATTACCATCATTGTGTTCAACACAAAATGGCAAGCCTGAATTTTTTGGTCCACAGACTTCTCACTTTTCCCTTGAACAAGGCGAGGTATGAGAAAGAGCTCAAAATTATAAAAGATGTGGCCAAGTGTAATGGTTTCCAGCCTCAGCATATCTATAAGTTAATTAGGAAGTTTAATTATAAGAAAACTGTGAAAGAATCTGCGACTTTTCGAGAGGATGTTAAAGCTTCACCCGTTGTGACCCTCCCTTACGCTCCCTTTATCACTAAAGGTTTGAGTAAAATCTTCAAAGAGCTAGATCTCAAAATAGTTTACAGTTCTGGGACTAGTTTACGAAGTCTCATCGGTAACCCTAAAGATAAAATACAACCTCTAGAAAAGTCAGGTATTTACGAAATCGATTGTAATCAAAAATATATTGGGCAAATCAGGAGAGCAGTCTCAACTAGATTCAAAGAGCATATGGCTAATCTTAGATTTAATAGAATTGAGAAATCGAGCGTTGCCCAACACATTTTTGAAACAGGTCACAACATCGATCATAGGAATGTTAAATTAATTAGACAAATAAACAATTGTAAGTTTCTAAATGTTTTCGAAAGTTTAGAAATATATAAAAATAAGTCATGTGTAATGAACTGTGACAACGGACCTATCCCGCATTCGTCATTGTTTTCGTTAATTGGTAATTAATGATGCGGATCGGATTGACCGTGCATAACATTTAGGTTACCTGTATTTGTAGATCTTATTTTAATTTAGTTTTATTATCGCGTTGATAATGACAGCTTTGCTGTTGGAACGCGTCGGTGTTTTAGTTCAAACTTGTTTAATACTTGTATAGTCAGATTTAGTATTAGTTTGATTTATATTGTTTAATATACATATGTAGCCGAAAATCAAACGATGATTTAAAAAATCTCCATTTAATATTCTACATTAGAATATTTATTATAATATTATTTATTTAGAGTATTAAATAGAGATTTTTTAAATCATCGTTTGATTTTTGGCTGTCTATCCCAATACTCCTTCCTTTTGACCTTAACATTGCCAGTACTTCCACTCTAATGTACGATGATGTGTACAATAATATGTTTCAATTTTCTTTTTTTATATTTGTCTATACGATTGTTGTTTTCAATTTGTCCTGTAATTGGTATCCATGTACTGTTGGACAATAAGTCAATAAATATAAGTTTACATCTTCCTAAAACCAAGATGTTTGGTTTGCTTTGCTTTGAAGCAACTGTGCTAAGAATAAGAACTGCAAGTCTGTTGATCACAATATCCTTATTTGGGGAGGGATTACAGCTTTTTAGAAAACCTCCTCAGAAATTTTTCAACCGATTGTAAAGCAGTTGTTGCTAATAAGTTGGCTTTTTAATTCAATTAACATATCGACCATGTTTGTACTTGATCACAAACATCTTCCTCAGAAATATATCAATATTAAAAAAATGACGCAAAGTATATGCGCGTAGAGGGTTCATGAATAATAACACAAAACGTTCAACAGACAATAAATATATCTTCTAGGGAATGAGGAAAAGAAAAGAAAACCGTATACCTACTTTGTCCGGCGGTTAAGAAACATCTTTTCACACAATCGGATCGTACCTACTTCATGTTTGGACGACTCTTCCCGCTTCACTGCCCGTCCTTAATGAAATTTATCATGTGTTACTCATGCTATTGTCCGAAATAGATATCCCAGAACTATTATGTTCGCAACACCTTTACATACCAACGCTAGATTACAGCGTTTTTCACGCACAAGAACCTTTAGATCTAGTTCAGCGGTATAGGATATCTGCCAGAAATGAAATATTGGAATAAACTCCCTGCATAAACTACCGGTTCGGTGATGGCATCATGGTACGTGGCCCTATTTTCCTGAATCGTATGTTTGCAAGCAAAAATCCGATATACCATCTCTCCCTATTCTCTTTCGGAAAGGTGGAAGTGTAGATTGACTCCAAGCAGATACTTAAATAGATTTATGTCCTGTTAATGCTATTGTGGATTATCGAGAGCCCTATTGTGTTTATATTGGACATTGACAATATTAACACGACTCCGTTTCTCTTTTTTTATCGAGTCGTCTAGAGTGCGTTATTTATGTGGTGTTTTGATTTGTAGTTTCAACGAGAAGTTCACTCGATTGGAAATCAACATTGTGGAGAAGACGAGGAAGAGATAGGAGGAAGTTTTAGCGAAGCACCATCTGCTTTTTAAAGGTCAACCGGTCGTTCTTTTCTTAAGAGTGTGCTACTCGATTATATTATGTGATGGTCAAGCGTTACCCATGTGATTATCCACGGTTAATCTACTTTTCATTCAGTTATGTGATTTTAAAGTGATTTAGGATAATCTCATTTTAACGTATTTCTTGAATGGAGTTTGTCGAAGCGAAGTGCGTGTGAATATGAGATTTAAACGCCCGAGAATGTTATACTACTGTTAGAAATATGTACATTTTATTACACTGAACAATATATTTAAAAGTACGGCATATCTAAGTCCACAAATTTTACTTATTTGAACAATATTTAACATCTTTGTCGTTAATAAATGCTTTTAGATTTTGATAGCTACCAGAACTATTATAATAGTAATGACTGTCACATTTTAACAAGGAATACTGCTTTCTCCAATTTTCCACTATACTTTGACAATTTAATAAAAATGCGAAATATAACTGATACCACAATTTGACATCCGTTGAGATTGTTTTGACAGTTACAAATATCAAATCTGAATCAAATTAAAGTTTATTTTTATAACTTGACGTCTTTCAAATATTTTTTGACAGTATTCTTATAACCGCAAAATACCTTCTTTTACACTCCACAAACAGCAGTATTCAAATTGATTATAACGAAATTTTACAGCTGTCAAAAGTATTGGTAACAATTCTCCCCTAAACGAAAGGCTAACCTTAGAGCAGCAGAAGACCTATGGCTACGTAGCAGCTCAGTCAAAATCGTAAAAAATAACCAATTTTGTAGTTTTGAAATGTTGAAATTCCTTTAATAATGTACAAATATTAAGAAAAGCATTCACATTTTTCGGGATCCTGTCTAAGAGGTTGGCTCAGATGATAGGACAGTAAGGTAAAGAAAATAGAAAGAAATTGAGATTAAATGGTTACAATTAAATTAGACAATTTGCTACGACTTAATCAAGTGAGTTATCTACAGAACAAAGAAGTAAAACAAAACATACACAACAACCAGTTGTAGGCGTACAGGACAAAATAATAATATTTAATAATAATAATGATAGCGTAATTAGTGGAAAAGTTTTTCTTTTCTTTTATCTCTTTAATTATTTAATATTTAAGTTAATATTTTAAGTTTCTATTTTTATTATTTATTAATTATTTCAGTTGAAACATTTGATCAAAAAGAAGAGTTTTTGTTTCTTTTTAATGTAAATTTATTTTTTCAACTAATATTTAGCAATAGCAGAACTCATGTTTGCTGATGATATGGCAGTCCTGACGGAATCAGAAAAACAACTACAACACAACCTAAATACACTACAAAACGAACTAAATAAGATAAATATGAAAATAAACATAAATAAGACGAACAGTATGATTATATCTACAGAAAACAAAACACACGACATTAAAATAAACGGACAAATCATAGAACAAGTAGAAAACCATAAATATTTGGGAACGATAATAGAGAAAAATGGAAAATAGGCAGTGAAATAAACGAAAGAATGAAAAAAACAGGAAAAATATTCAACACAATGGAAACCACATTCCTAAGTAAAAGGCAAATTGACCAGGAAATACAAGCCGAGGTAGTAAAGAAAATAGTCAGACCCACAATAACATACAGTACAAAACGTGGACATTGACAGAAAAACAAATATCAAGAATAAATGCAATGGAGATGAGATTCCTCAGGAAGATTAAAAACAAAACAAGAGGAGACAAAATAAGAAATGAAACATTTAGACAACAACTACGAATAGAGCCCGTAAACGACAAAATAGGACAAAACCAGCTAAGATGGTTCGGACATGTTTGTCGAATGCCAGAAGGAAGACTTCCAAGAAGAGTATATGAAAAAAAATCAACAGGTAAAATGCCAAGAGGAAGATCTAGGAAAACATGGGAAGAGAGAGGAAGAGAAGAAGGTAAAAAACGAGGTATTCAATGGGAAAACTATGGAGAGAGAAATACATATGAAGGAATGAATAACCTCAACTCAAATTGTCTTACACCTCACCGTAGGAAGATTAAGAAGAACAAGAAGAAGAACTGTACCATTCATCAATAAATAGCGTTTGTCTTAGTTTTCCTACATCTGAGTACCCCTGGGTTCTCCAGAGTTCGCTTGAGTTCCTCTAAGCTTACTTCAGTTCGACTAGAGTTCCCTGATTCTCACTGAATGAGGTCCTCATGAGTCTCTCCTGATTCACCTTTCCTCAGTTGCTCTCAGTTCGCCGGAGTTTACTTGAGTTTCTCTTGGATCTGCTTCAGTTCTCCTTTAATTTGCCTTAGGTTTTGTATTTACATTTGAGTACCTCTGAATTTCTTTGAGCCTCCCTGAGTTTACCTGAGTTCGCATGGATTTCTCTGAATTCGGCTGAGTGTACCTGAGTTCGTCTGAGTTCCCTCATTTTCACCCTGAGTTTCCTTTGGTTCCCCTGAATTCTTTGGAGTTCACATTTTATTTGGTGGGTATCTACCTTTTGAGTGTCTAGAATCATATTTATCTCTTAATTTCATCCTTAACGATCCAGTAAAAGGCTTTAACACATTAGGAAAATTTTCAAAATTTCTAGGAAAATGTTTCTAACAGTGTGACAGCTCTTTCTGGTGGATGTCAAAAGGAACAAACTAAGATTTCAAATTGTTGTTCCTATATGTCGTCCAAACGGGCTAACATATTACTCCGAGTTGAATGCTGAGGTTTTGATACATCTTTTTTCAATCGATGCATATCGGCGATCAAGTAGACGACATCTCTAATTTGAACACAACTAACTAATACACCTAAGTTTCTACGAGTTTCCTTTAGTTTTCCTTAATTCGCCTAAGTGCTTATATTTATATGTGAGTGCCCCTGGCTTCTCTTGAGTTCGCTTAAGTTCTCCTGACTCTCCCTGAGTTTACGTAGATCTGTCTGAAGTTGCCTGAGGTTCCCTATTTTCATCTGAGTCCTCATTAGTCTCCCTTGGTTCACCTAAATTCCCTTAGACTAACCTGAGTCCTTATTTCACTAACCTGGGTCCACCCAAGTAGGAGAGAGCTTACTATTTTTTCAATTTCCTCTTTAAAAACATCTTATCCCATTAGTTGCTTCATGCTGTCAGTCTTTAGAAACCTTGTGAAGAAGCTAACAGCATGATCATCGAAACATCAAGCGCAAAGTTATCTACGCGACAACACTAGGAAGACTTTAACACATCTTATCTCATGTTTGTTTCAGGAATCCGGAAAAGACACCTTTAACCACTGTTTGAAATGTTTAGAGTTACGTGCAATCCGTGGGGCAAAAAGAGAAGACAACAAACCATTAATGCTACGAACTTCAATTTAATAATTTCTTCTTGCATCTAGTCGTGTTGACATTATTAAACGTGTACACTACAAATAGAACTTAATACATTTACTACTGCATTTACAATGTAATACCATAGTAGGCGTTTTACATATGTACGCTGAAGTGTAAACGTATTGTTAGATTACATAAATGGTAATAGTCACACACGCATATTTCTATTTACGGAAGATCGCATTGTCTGCTTTCATTTTAAATTATTGTGGAAGTTTACATAAACAACTTTATAAACATCGCGAATGAAGATTTAATCGCAAGATGTTAGAAATAAATCGAGTTCATTAGCTAAATTTAATACAGCATTAAACTACCGATTCAGTTAATTACTACAGTAGACAATTATTCAACTAACTTCACGTCATATATAACCTGACAGAATTGATCGGCGAGAGCTAGCTGGATCCCTTCCTTCCTTACCGTGTAAAAATAAATCTAAACTGATGGTTAAACGCTTCTTTTGTTCGGTGGAAATTTAATCTCCATATTGGTGGTTTTAAAACGTTGAATGCACGAGTACACGGGTATTACAAAAAGAATCGCACATCGGGTCATTAATCACATTGATTGGGTTTGTCTGCCTGTGACATGAGAATGTGCGAGATGTGAGCATATCTTCCCGATGATTGGTTTAAAGTGTTTGTATACGCCAATATGCCCCCTTCTAAGGTGCGTTATTAATGAACCAGTATTGCATTTTATGTAACTAATTCACGACGACTCTTTTGAATATTTTCTATTTTTACCTTTTTTTCTCACTGAGCTCTCCCTCTTATAAAAAAAACTTTGTTATGAAGATAAGCTTCGTTAATAATGCAGTCACGATAATTAACTACAACTAGTACCGGTTCTTTTTAAAGTAGTAGGTGTTGATGTAGTGCTTTTTATGATTTACCAAATATTAAGTGACAATCGTATTGTCTCTCATTTTCGAAGCACACTTTTACGTGTACGTCTTGAGCAATAACTGCATGTATGGCATACATGTATGTATGTATGTAGGTAGTAGTTCATAATTTAATCTTTACACGCAAAGACGGAGAGGCAAAAGCCTTCAATCACACACTCACACATGAAAGCGAAGCGAGAGCCATTCGGTAAGCTGATTTCGAATCATTAATAATCTTTACTGCTCCTATTCAATCCGAGCTCTTTTTTTCGTAATACTTCCGGTAACAAAGAAGTCGAATATCGTTAAGCAGCAGCAGCAGCAGCCCCTCGAACACAGTCAGTCCCGTCCGTCTGTCTGTCTGTCTATCCGAGTCTGTCTGCATTGGCAAGAAGTGCACATTATGTGTAACAACACACAAAGGTGTGTCCATTACCGGAGCTATCTGTTTGCCTAACCGCACAAGATAATTAATCATGCCGTGGTGCATATCATCCTCCTTAACAAGACTGCATCGGAATCATCGGCGCACAGTACCAACCGTCCTATCCCATCCTGGTCAGGATTTACACTCACATATGGTGCGCAAAGAATAACAATACTTATAAATATGGTTTAGTTAAATGGAAAATTTACCTGCGGAGACGATTAAAGCCTGAATCGAACGTTAGTTCACGTATGCATGTATGAATGTATATAGCGTTGTATGTTTAATTGGAGAAATTAAATTTCTGTATTACCAAAAGCGTTAATAAAAATGGCTTATCATCGGTTCTCATTTTCTCTTAAATAATAAATAAAGGTAACACCTTTAGTATCCCAAAAACTGTGGCCATTACCTGATCGGCCCAAAAAACGGTTTTTACTTTCTTGTGGGCATGTTTTCCGGGAGTTACCCATCATTTTGACTCTATTTTAAATTCAGGAATACAATGATGTACCCATGTTATTTGGGTGTAGCAGATAACTGGAAGAATTCGCTGGGATTATGTTTGAACATTTTCCTGATATTTGAACGCAGCTTCTTCTCGAGTTTTAAAATTTCGTTGGTTGAAAGGAAGCAATATTCAATTTTTCTAAATCTGCACTTCACCCAGGATTGTACCTCATTGTTCGGGGTTTTAGTCTAGAACGTTGTAGAGGGCCATACCTACCATCTCCAGCTCTCTCTCGATGGTCGTACTCTGTCCACCAGGGCTAAATTGGTTACTCCTAAGATCTCCGATCCAAATGAGGTAGTCCTTACTGGTTACAAAATAGAATGGTGGAAAATTATGGATGATGTTGTCGTCCTCAGGGGTGTTGGTTTGAAGTTAATCTGTTAGTCCCCGTGCGATCACATCTTGGCCCTCCACTAAAACTCAGGAGAGTGGTTGGTCTGGAACTAATCCAGCTGTCTCCGCAACGATGGGATTGGTGGATGTAGAGATCCCCTCAAGGGCTTTTGTCGCCTGCTGGAGAGCATATTCATGTAAGGAAGGGAGGAATTGAATTTGTAGGTGGCCAAAATTGTTTCGCGAATTGTTTACAAAGATAACAACACTTATTGACCAATACTATTAGACATGCGAACTCGTTCTTTAATATACCATTAGAACGATTTACGTTGTGGTAAATAAAATTCAGCTGAACTAATAAACATTGATATACAAGGGAGCATTTTTATATTCGCGGAATGAGCGGGTTGTAAGGGGGTGATTAGGCGCATTGGGGGCGTAGCAGCGACTCATAATTAGTACAAATACGAAGTTTCATTGTTATTAGACAGTTAGTCTTTGAGCTATCGTCAACCAAGTAACATAATCAGGAGTGAAAAGTGAAATATGGAAAAGTCGCGTGTTTGCGTGCATTTTTGGATCTCTGTAATGAAGACAAGGATGGTGTATTGAGTCGAATTGTTACTGGAGAGGAAACTTGGGTTCATCATTATGAACCTGAGTTCAAACAAGACTCCATGCAGTAGCATAAAAACGGCACAGCACCTCCCAAGAACTTTGAAGTGTCACAATCACCTGGGAAACTCATGGCAACGGTATTTTGGAACTCGGAAGGAATATTGTTGATTGATTATAAAGATAAAGGAGTTTCTATAACCGGAGAATATTACGCTTCAATATTAGAGCGACTAAAAGAAGCCATTAAAGAGAAAAGACGGAGAAAATTGACGAAAGGTGTGCTGCTTTTGCACGACAACGCGCCCGTCCACAAGAGCCGCGTTGGCTGCCCTGCATAAGGTGGGCATAGCAGCCCAAAGTGATTATTACCTGTTTCGAAAATGAAAAAAGAGTGCCGATGATGAAATCACCATTTTCAGATAAAGGAAATCATTTTTTTATGAGGGTATAAATAAATTAATTGAAAGATATGAAAAATGTATTGTCTTCAGGTGAATATATTGAAAAAGAAAAATAATTTGGTTTTTCTATTTCATTATCCCCCAACGCTCCCTCGTATATTTTCTTTTAGTACATAGCACAAATAGTCTTCGAGAATAGTCATCACCATCAGTGGATCTGTCACTATCACTATCAATATTTTTTATAATAACTGAAGTGCTTCTGCAAATAATTCCTTTTTTGCCGTTTTTGGTAGCACATTCTTAAAATTGATTTTGGGATCTGAAGTTACAAGTGAACAGATGGATCAAATCACTATTAGTCTTGCTTCGCGAGGACTTTCTGCTGTAGTGTTCTCTAAACACTTTATAATCCTTATTGCGACTTTCCTGTGCCTCTTCCTACAAAATACCTATAGGAAGAACTGCATATTTAATAACTGAAGCACAATGAATTAAAATTTTATGGACAGTTATAGGCATTCGATACCAGTTGTACAATTTGACAAATAGTTTTCCGGTTTCAATTGTATATTGGGAAAACAGTTCTGTATCAACCTTTTGGCCAGTTGTATTAGGTTAACATTTACTCCAGTTATTTCAGATACTTTTGCAGGTACCCCTAATCGCTAAGTAACCTTATCTACTTTCAATCCTAATTCTCTCCAAAGTTTATCTTGAATTTCTTTTTATCTATTGGCTACTTCAGCTTTCTGGTTAGCATTTAACCTTTTATTTGTAGATGCAACATTTACTCTGTAATCTATGTGTAAAACGAACTCTAAGCATTTAATCCATGCATGTAAAGTTCATCTAATTCATTCATATCACTAGGTTTGCATTTAGAAATGAAACATGTTTGGCTAGATGAAGAAGTTAGCGCAATTGATAACTTTACCATCAACCATGGTTAGTGTATATTCAATCTTAACAGGTTTATTATTGAGTAAAATGGTCACTGCCTTGAGATTGTCAATTTCATCTTGCACTTGTGTCACTTCCAGTTTAATTATCTCTGTCGTTTCTTTTAGATACTTAAATTTAATTGGGCGACAATACCGTGTAGCTGTTACCAAATAGCGACTTCAATTGCTCTTATTTTCACAAATCTTTTATGCACCGTTTTGTCTTTATCAAGCTAAAACATCAATATCTTTGGTGTTTGCAATTTCTTGCAAATGAAAATTTTGTTACAAATAGAGAAATGTTATATGAAAACAAAATTTATGAATTCAAACCTCTACTTTTTTCAGATTTTTTCCTCCAGCTTTCTGTCACCAGAAAAATCATACTTTATGCTTCGTAAACATTAATTTCGATGAATGTAATTTATTCACTATTTGCGTTTGTTAATACAGTAAAAGATTTCATTCCCTAATGAAGTGAAGAGCCTCTTAAATCGTACCACCCTAACCTATACTTTCAGTGTTTGACAGCTCGGTACAGTCTCGTTCTAGATGTTGGTAGCTTTCTTGTGTTTTAAATTTATATTAAACAATATTATAATCTCAATTTTGTAATACATGTCTATGTTACAAATATTTTCTAGTTTATCTTTATTATGGTTAAACGTAAATCAAAGGATGACGTTTTGACTGTTTTGGAGACAATTATTGAATTTTGTGAGGAAGAAAAACGATTAGGCCGCTACTCCTTTCTTGTAGAACAAGTTATTAGCAGAAATATATATCTACATTTATTCTCCTCTACGGTTCTTTTGTAATATACAATGTCCTATTCACATGAATAAATAAATATTGAATATTTTTATATAACATTCCTTTGCTTGAATAAATGATGATAGTTTATGTTGTTTTCTTTAAATTTGTGAGAATTATGCTATGTATTTTTATATTCAATTTTGAGCAGGATTGGGAGGCTCGAAACGATCTTTTCCACTACCAGCCTCACGTTCTCGTAGGTAGCTCTTTAAAGTATGTTCTCATACCTATTACAACATTATAATATATTTATTTTCCTCTAAACTAACATGAAAATATATTTAAAACTTGACAAATACAACAAGAAATGTTGAAATTGAAGAAACTCTTTACAATTATTCCGCAAGGGTCGATTTTGAGCCCCACTTTTACTGAGGTTTTCTTAAATTAATTTGTCAATAAACATTAACGTTACAAAATCAACAGGTTTTATTTTGGAGACATCCATCTGCATAAAGATAAACATTTAACGATAAAAAACAATTACTGCCACATTCTTTATAACCCTCTTCATATCAACGGCAAATATAAGTTCTTCATAATCGTAAGCGTTAACTCGTGGAACCGGTACTGGAAATGAACGAGAGGGTAACAAGAGAACAACTCCATAAGTAGTTTATATCAAAGTACGTACATACCGCGCATTATGCATAAAACGGAGTCAATGAAGATATCATAACTCATACTTTATCCACGCTTAGCTTTGAACTTAACCTTTCTGGGTCTGATTCGCATATTAATACATTCATATGCCTCGTATATCTAGATCTGGGGTAGTTGTTTATGAAGATCCTATTGTGTTTATGCCACGGGTCGATCTTAATTATGAAACATGGGGACTCGCCCGTTGTTATTATTGTGTACGACTACATGAATAGAATACCGTGGTAAAATTTTAGGTTATGTAAGTGAATATATATAGATGGAATTTTAAGAGAGCTTCGGGAAAAAGTAAAAGTGTAAAAGTAAAATTTAACAAGTGCTACTTTAAACTGTTTGCCAGATGATCTTTTCGATGTTTCTTCACACGACATCGAGTACCTCTAACGGCGACTAATTTCTTTATAATGTATCATCATCCAATCAGGAATATTCAATATAATAACACGAACGTTATTCATCAAAGGTGAAATGAAAAAAAGGAGTGAATTTTGTCGAGTGTGTATACTTAATACAGTGTCTCTACTGTGCGCTCGGTAGCCATTTTATCCGTGGAAGAATTAAGAATTACTTTTAATTTCCGCGTAGATAGTCGAGATTGACGTTGATTGTGAGTAATTTTCTAATAACAGCGTGATGAATATGAATAAGTCAATGTTGTAAGATGAAGAAAAAAAAAGCAATTGAAGTAAGACTGTTGTAGTATTCATGTGAGAAGCGATATAATACTTCAAGATTATGTATATAGTATATGTATGTATATATGATGCAACTGGTTTATAATAAGTCGAAGGTTGAATCTAATAATTATGAAAACATAAAGATTATGTGATGATATAATTTGTTTATAATATGAGAGCGTGGGTTACTCATTTTTGCTCTTGAAGAAACCACTTACATTAGTGGCTCTAATAATAATCTCTGATTCTACTAACAATAACGTTAGCTGGGTTGGCGCTGAGTTCTAATATCATCAGCTCGAACTTAGTCCGGGAGTGCCTTAGCAGACCAAACAACCTAGACAAAGGAAACAGAGCTGCAATATGTTGAGTACTAGGACGTACTGGAATCAGCGGCAAGGAAACTGCACCAAACATAGAACAAAATCATTGCTAGAACTAAGTAGAAACAGACTATGCATCCTCACAGGTTTTTTACAGGGCATTGTCACCTTGGGAACACATGACAAGGATAGGTTTGAAACAGAATAACGACTGCAAGTTTTACGGGGCGGAGGATGAACATCCACTGTACCACTATTACGGAAAGTCGAGTCAATTCTCTCGACAAAAACGTCATAGACGAAAAATCATCGCAGTTATTGTGGTTTTTTTAAAGCTCTTTGGATGGGGAGTTTTGAGAGCGGAAAAAGCCCAGCACATCACAAGGAATCGCGACGATCGTTTGATGAAACGGATTGCGTTACAAGATCGAAAATCAGCGAAAACAATTTCTGCTGGATTACGCGATCAAGTTAAATTGGAACAAAAAAGAGGGGTTGTATAAAATTTTATATATCTGGTCTACATGTGAAGATGTGCAGCTATTCTGCAACTCGCTACTTGCGTAGAAGGATAAGAGAAGACTATCTACCCCAATACATTATACCTACTGTTAAATTTTGGTGGAGGTTCCGTGATGATTTGGGGCTGCGTTTCAGCAAAAGGAGTCGGAGAGGCGCATATTAGCGAGGGTCGTATGAACGTATTAAGAAGAAGTTTTGGAACCATCAATCATCAAATTGGTTGAAGATGATGATACTACCAGCAGTTCTTGCCCATTTATCTATTTCGTTTTTTGTTCCGATAGACAACGTATTAGATTACTGTGGTAGATACATATTGTAGTGACATTTATTTCAAAAGGACGAATAAGTTATAAAATAATTGTTAAGTTGGTAAATTATAAAAAACTAGCATTTAGGTGTCAACCCTGCAAGACAAATCACACTAAAAATCTGACAGTTGACGCAAATGACTTTTCAAAAATTTTACAATCTACTAATCTTCTTATTAAATTTCCAAATGCTTTTTAAATTATTACATCAAGATTCTAATTCAAACGACCAAAATTTATTAGTTCAATTGTACACCTGGTCACCTAAAATTAGGCGACGATGAAAATCAAAAATTGCTTTTCCAAATAAGTATTAAAGACAGAAGCGTTTCAACCACAAAAGCAGAAATACCTATGTTAGATTTGCTCCTAAAATATAAACAACGTATTAAAAATTACAATTTCACAAATCATATCATCGAATTTACCCTGTCCGATACCCAATTCACATTTACCAGGATCCAAGTCTTTTCCATTACTGAGGCAATTATCGAGGAAATATCCTTCCACGAGGAGGTCCCGAACGTATATATTTCCATCCTGACTCCCAGCTCGTACGAAAGAAAACGTCCCGAAATCACCCTGACCTAAGTAAGATTATCAAAAACGCTAACAATGGTAACATTGCATTTAGAACAGACAACACCATTGCTAAATACATTAAAAATAACAAGAAGAGGACAGACAGAACTTTGAACTCAGGAGTCTACAAGCTAACTTGTGAGTGCAATAAAATCTATATAAGCCAAACCGGAAGAACTTTTGCCACTAGAATTTCCGAGCATAGAAAAAGTTATATCAATAAAAAAGAAGATTCAACTTTCGCAAACCATTGTTTATTAGAAAATCATACATTCAATGATAACTTTGAAGTTTTACATATTCAAACCAAAAGTAGAAAACTAGACCTTCTAGAATCAATGGAAATATATAGATATAATAAATTGAATTTAATCCTTAATGACCAAAAAGACGTTACCTGTTCCCCACTCTTATCTTTAAACATATAGTTGTACATATTTAAGTAGGTACCAAATACTTAGTCTTAGTATTATTCATCCACCTGATGAAGCCACTGTGTGGCGAAACAATATTGTAGTGATTACTAATAAATTTTGAAACCTTACCTTCTTATTACGTCTTTGTTCTATTAGTTCCATTAGTTCCCATAACTTAACCTTACAAAGAATAAATCAAACCAATTGTTATCCTAGATAATTCACTAGGTAATCGTTTCCAATTACTGACGTTTAATGAAGTATTGTTATATTATAAAAACCCTTAGGGATAATCAATTTCTAATTAACTATAAATTCATAATTCTGTTAATATTTAATGAACATTTATCACTAGCAATAAGGGCTCAATTTAAATAAATCGTATTTTTAAAGTAAAAATATAAAACCGTGTTACAATTCTATGTGTGTGTGTGAAACGTGTCTAGAATCCACCTGAACCCTGAGAGAGAGAGAGAGAGAGAGAGAGAGAGAGAGAGAGAGAGAGAGAGAGAGAGGAAACAACTATTTTATTTTATTTTATAAAAAAAAAACGACACCAGTATAATATGTTAGCCCGTTGTTCTTCTTTGGGATCTGTTTATCCAAATTTTATACTCTAAGTTTGATGTTGGTGAGGTGGTTGAAGTCAAAGGGTCCAGTCCATTTATCTGATCCATAGTTTTGACTGTTGTTGTATGTGTCTCTCACTGTTTGTTTAAGGGTCATATTTGAGGAGTTTATTACCGAAGTGGTCCAAGTGACATTTTCTTTTAATTTCGGGCATTTTGAATTAACATAATTGCATACATTTATATACAGGGTCATTCACGGAATTGGTTCGTTAGAACTTTTTGGTGTTCTTGAAATTCAACATTTCTGAAAACTTGTAATTATATCTGATATCATCTGGACTCATCAGTAAAATTATTTACGCCATTTGTTATTTTGTTAGACCGATATCAATTATGTGTGTTTATACGAGGGAGCGTTTTTATATTCGCGGAATGAGCTGGTTGTAGGGGCGTGATTAGGCGCATTGGGGGCGTGGCTTGTGCAGTGACTCATAATTAGTATAAATACGAAGTTTCATTGTTATTAGACAGTTAGTCTTTGAGCTATCGTCAACCAAGTAACATAATCAGGAGAGAAATATGGAAAAAATCGAATATCGTGCCGTTATAAAGTTCCTTACCAGGCAAGGAAAATCAGTCGCGACCATAATGAATGAGATGTCATTGGTTTACGGCGACTCTTGTCCAGGAAAAACCATGGTGTACAAGTGGCATAGTTTATTTAAACAAGGAAGGGAATCCCTTGAAGACGACCCGAGGCCGGGCAGGAGCATTGAGGTGACCACGCCAGCACTTATCCAAAAAGTTGAAAAAATTTTACTCGAAGATGCTCGACTAAAGAAGAAACAACTCGCAGAAATGGTTGGAGTATCCGATACAACAATTTTTAAAATCCTACACGATCATCTCGGCATGTCTAAGGTCACCGCAAGATGGGTGCCGAGAATGCTCACGCCGCCGCAAAATCAACAGCGCGTAGAGTGTTCGCGCGCATTTTTGGACCTCTGTAATGAAGACAAGGATGGTGTATTGAGTCGAATTGTTACTGGAGACGAAACTTGGGTTCATCATTATGAACCTGAGTCCAAACAAGACTCCATGCAGTGGCATCAAAAGGGCAGAGCACCTCCCAAGAAATTTAAAGTGTCACAATCAGCTGGGAAACTCATGACAACGGTATTTTGGGACTCGGAAGGAATATTGTTGATTGATTATAAAGATAAAGGTGTTTTTATAACCGGAGAATATTACGCTTCAATATTAGAGCGACTAAAAGAAGCCATTAAAGAGAAAAGACGGGGAAAATTGACGAAAGGTGTGCTGCTTTTGCACGACAACGCGCCCGTCCACAAGAGCCGCGTTGCGTTAGCTGCCCTGCATAAGGTGGGCTTCGAAATTGTGAATCACCCACCCTACAGCCCAGACCTGGCCCCAAGTGATTATTACCTGTTTCCGAAAATGAAAAAAGAGTTGCGCGGTAAAAAATTGATTGCCGATGATGAAGTCAAGGAGGCAGTTTCGGCGTATTTTGCAGATAAAGAGAAATCATTTTTTTATGAGGGTATAAATAAATTAATTGAAAGATGTGAAAAATGTATCTGTCTTGCAGGTGAATATATTGAAAAAGAAAAATAATTTGGTTTTTTTATTTCCACCCCTTATCCCCCATTCCGCGAATATAAAAACGCTCCCTCGTAGTACAAATACAATATCAATTGTTTTGAGATTCAAGGATTACTGAGATTTTAAATGCATTAAAAAGGCGTGTTTTTCGGACTTTCATCAGGAAATCTATAATAACTCGAAAATTGTAACAGATCAAAGCCCATATGTATAATAATCAATGATAGAGAATTATTAAGTGTATTCAAAAATACAATGTATAAATTATGATAAATTTTAGGACGTAAATTTGATGTATGTTATTTGGGCTAATAATATGCCGAATATGAAATCTTCAGCTGCAATGTCTTCAGAAATATAGAATTTTGAACATAACGTTACAATTGGCCCTATATTTGAAAAAAATTGAATAACTCGAAAAACGGCTGATTTTTGACATAGAGTGTCTTAGTAAGTTTTGATACAGAATTGAATGCCCGACACAAGAAACTCATAAAAAATATACCATGCCATTTAAGTTAAGAAAGTTCACGTCAACTTCAGGTAAACCGAAAGTCGTACAATGGCGTAAATAATTTTGCTGATGAGTCCAGATGATATCAGTCATAATTAAGTTTTCAGAAATGTTGAATTTCAAGAACATTAAAAAGTTCTAACGAACCGGTTCCGTGAATGACCCTGTATGTTTACTACAGTCGCCTATGCAGATTGATCACGTACGAAAAACAAATAACAATTTTCATAAAGTAATAGTATAGATTAATTTTTTGCATTTAAACAAACCGAGTAATTTTCATTAATTAATATCTCAAATACACATGTCGGTTTGTTAGGCCACTTTGGTAGTAAACGCCTCATTTATAGTCAGTGCTTGCGGTTGTGTTGATGCTTGAGCACGAGATTTTGACGTAAATGTCATTAGAAATCTGTCAAAATCGCGTGCCCAAGCATCGACACAACCTCAAGCACTAAACTATAAATATGACCCTAAATAGTTACATATGTGTACGCTGTTCAGTAAGCGGGACAAAGAGAGATATGTACATTGTGTTTATGTAGATAGATTCTCTCTAACTTCTGCATTTAGAACTGTTTTTGTGCACAATGGTATTCACAGCGTTGGATAGTTTTTTGAGGAAATTAGTTACATCAAAGCTAACTGACACTTTATTATTTATTAATCAGGTTTCTTACTTTTTCTATTCTATTCTATTACTGGCATCAATTTCACTCAACACTATTAAACGAAACCTACTAAATTACACAACAAACAAGATGCAATCTTAATCGAAAGCTTAATTCACCCTTTGCAATCTGGGAAAGTTAACGCAACATAGCTCTTAAGTCGAGATTAGCGGCGCATGAATATCTTCCAACCGGAGATGCCACAAACACCAGAATTTAAATAAATCCAGAATCTAAAATGAATCGAACGTAAAAGAAAAAACATCTATATGCTAATCGATGTCGGCCACAAAAACGCCGCTTTTTAATTTTAATCCGAAATTTATACACAATCATCGAAAAGCCCGATAACGTGTTCTCTCTACAAGTTCTTTTTAGATAGAGCACGTGCACACATCTACATTTTAGAGGGACCGTCGCTTCGACGTCTGTACTATTTTTGTTTACCAAATATGTACGGCCATACGAGGTTTACATTTTAATTATATTTCGGATGCAATAAACAATAAATGAATTTGTTACCAACTGTACCGGCTTGAAACTTGTTCTTTTTATAAGCCATATTACGTAAGTTGATTTTAAGAAATGTATGTCATCGTAGAGTACTGTGCAATGATAATATATTTAAATTTATTGTTCTAATTCTGTAGTTTGGAGCAGCAAAATTTATTGTAACACCAGGTAGTATCTACATATACTACGCGAGAGATAATGTTTACGATGGAATACCATAGTACCCTCTTCTAACAAGAATAAACGTGGTTGACATAAAGTTGAACGCGTTTTATCTCGCGTAGAATTTTCTACAATATGTTACGTCGTCCCGAACATACGACATAGAAGCCTCACATAGCGGGTTGACGACTGGCATTGCCGTATGTGTTCTGCGTCCTTATCGACGGTGGTTCGCCGTAGGAGCCCGCATGCGAACCATAAAGTCGAATCATCTCCAGTCAGTGATAGTATAGCGCGCTTTCATTTAACTACTACTTATTACAACAGTTGTCCGATTGAAAATTCCGATCGGCGCATGTTTTATTGCCGACTTGAATCTATAAACTTAATGAAACCGCTGAAATTATTATCTTGAATGAGAGGATAAGGTATACCTACGGCCGTAGTAGTGTGGCGCTGTGTGTCTTGCGAATGGAATGCCAGTGATCTTATTGTCTCGCATACTGTTAGGTGTAGAACAACGGTTCCTAAATATTCTTTTGTAGTTCAGGCAGTTTCCTTTCCTTCGATTCAATTTGTAGCCCATGATTGGTGATTAGGGTAATAGTGGGATAGTTGCCTATAGTAAGAATGTTTTAAGATTACGCATTTAAAACTTAATATAATAAAAGTATAAATTCCCAAGTTGCTTAAAACGCAGACTTAACTACTTCTATCTTTAAACAATTTTTTCGGAGTATTGTTATTTGAGGATAGTTACCTAATTCATGGGATAGATGCTCGCACGAAAAAGTATGGATGCCTATTATATGGGATAGATAGCAACAACTTCAGAAAATGGCACTCAAATATTAAAAAGCCTACTTATTTCTCATACAAATTTTACTAGGAAAACAAACAACATAATGACAAATTATGTTTTTTTTTGGCAACATAATTGCAATGCAAGGAATGTTTATTTTTACAAAATGCAATTTTCGAAAATATTGCTCCTCACATTACTGTAATTGCGTGGTTGCCTCAATTTGCTTCTGTTTTTGTATCCTGCCGCACAAGTTACACAGATCACCGTATATTGTACAGGGTGGTCAGATAAGAATGCAAAGTGCTGCATCTCTGAAACTATTCATTGTAGAGACTTGCAGTAAAAATTTCTAATACTAAAGTGGTCAAAAGAAGACCATGGAAAATATTTTTAGATTTCCAAGATAGTCGCCAGGGGGCGTAACCGGCATCTGAAACCTTTAAAGTGATTTTTCACTGAAATCCACCCAGTAAATGTTACCAAAAAATATATGCTTTTTAAAGCTAAGCTTTACTCGAGTTATTTTTTGTTTAACACTTTTTGACGTATCTATTAAAATAACGTGGTGGGGGGTAATTAAATGTTTTTTTAATAAACAGCTGTAAGTCCTAAACGACTGAACTGATTTTAACTAACTTGGTTTCATTGAAAAAGGCCTTGGAGGAAAAATAAATGTCTAAAATCAATAAATTATACTTATAGAGGCAGTGTAATTTATGTTGTTTCCACACACAAGTGAGGTTTAGGTTTAATATGCATTATTGGTCTGACAACAATCCTCACTAGTTGCGCGAGGTCCAATATCAAAGCCATTGGAGTCTCAATGTGTGGTGTGGCATCCTGGGCTGAACTGTTATAGGTCCCTATTTATTTATCAACTACTAAATGGTGCCACGTTTCTTGATTTTCTGGTAAACCAATTGCCTATTTTATTGGAAGATGTGTCTTTGCAATTACGGCAAAATATGTTTTTGCAATTAGGTGGTTGTCCAGCACATTTCTCAAGCAGAAGATCTAAGATATCGCCAAAGGTGGATTGGGCGAGGATGTCTATTTCCTTGGCCTCTCCGATCCCCAGACCTCACCTGTTTGAATTTCTATCTCTGGGGTCGGTCGAAAGATATTGTTTACCAAATTCTACTAACAACGAGAGACGACATGATAATACGAATACAGGAGGCCACTCGTAGCCTGTCAAGAGCAGAAATTGAAGCTGCCGTAATGTCTACGCATGAGCGGCTCCAACAATGTGTGAGTGTGATGAAAGACCATTTCGAGCTTTTAAGGAGGTAATTTAAGATTTATTTTAAAATCGGTCCTTTTGTCTCATTATGCCCCTACACATTTTTTAAATTTTTTGAACTAAGAATAGTTTTATTATTTAAAAATGATAAATTATCCAATTGAATCTTGAAAAAACGCAAATAAATAACAATAAATACCGGCGTAATAGCGTCTTTTTAAAATTATATGATAACTAAATCTTCTTTCTGCGATATTTCAGGCTACGAATAAGATATCGAAATACGGTTTTAACTAGCCTATTTAGGTATCACTTCGCTACATTTTTATGAAAAAAAGTCATATTATTGCAAATTTTTTAGAGAATTTTGCAATTTTCTGTTATTCTATAAAAAAGCGCGCTCTAGCTGCATCACTAAGAAATAGACATATCACAGGTAAGATAGCTTTGATGGAGCAATAAATGCCTTTTTCAATGAGACCAAGTTTGTTAAAATCAGTTCAGTCGTTTAGGAGTTACAGCTGTTTATTTTTAAAAACATTTAATTACCCTCCACCACTTTATTTTAGTCGATAGATACGTCAAAAAGTGTTAAACAGAAATTATGGATTTAGAGCTTAGCTTTAAAAAGCATATACTTTTTGGTAACATTTACTGGGTGGATTTCAGTGAAAAATCACTTTAAAGGTTTAAGATACCGGTTACGCCCCCTGGCGACTATATTGGAAATCTAAAAATATTTTCCACCGTCTTCTTTTGGCCACTTTAGTCTTAGAAATTTTTGCCGCAAGTCTCTACGACGAATAGTTTCAGAGATACAGCACTTTGTACATGTCTCATGAAGCCAATTCAAGCAACTTATACAATCAATCCAATCTACGAGTCCAATTGTCTGAAGATATTGTCCATCGCACTCTGTGCATCTGCAATCTTCGTTTCTTAACATATTTTCAAGAGTTTCAGTTGTTTTCTTGCATTATTTTGAAGCTGTTCCTTCGTATTCCTTTGTTTTCCTTTTACCTTTCCTTATGTTATTTCCTTGCTGCATTTGTTTCGTTTTGTGTTCTAGTTTAGGTTTTATAATTTCTATATAAACATGAATGAAAATTTTCGCTTACTGCTTACGTTTTGATTGATTAATTGGTATCTGTGGCATCGGTGCTATTTTCCACAATATCTTTGATGGACTTTCTACATTAGAGTTGTCGGCTACCATTTTAGAGGCATTAGCAAATAGTTCTTTTTGCTTGCTTGCTTTATCACCCATAACCATTTCATTAGAAAGTTCTTTATTTAGGTTGTCATCAAATAGAAAAACCTAGTTTTCGTCATTCTCTAAAAAAGTTTCATTTACCATTGATGTAACTGTCACACAATTATTGGTTTCTGAACGTACACAGTCATCCTAGGTAATTTTCATAGCAATACCAACGTATTTTGTGAACGTGCTGTGGAGACATCCCCATCCCTCCATTTTTTACAGTTGCTGTTCTTTGCCATGCATTACCAATAAGTATTCCTACAACATCGCAAATAATTTTTTTTATTTATTTGTGACCATCCAGTTTAGGGTCAAAATGATCGATCAAGAGGCTGCAGTACCTGGGTGGTACGACTTGGAAGACATAATATTGCGGTACTATTATCATCAGCTAACTGTATCATCTCACGACTAGCATGGGATGAATGTCCGTCCAGAATGAGCAAAACTTTTCCTTCTGATTTTCTAGGTATAAATATTTCCTTTACCCATTTTAAGAATAAATCTGAATTCATGTAAATTATTTTTTATTAAATTACGGATCCCGGTGGTAAACCATTTAGTCTGCTATCGTAGCCTCGTACTCCTTTCATTATTAATATAGGAGGTAGAAAAATTTTCTCAGAATTATTACATGCTATTAATGACACAGTCTCTCCTTTCTCTTTTGAAGTGATCCTGTAAACGCATTTACTCCCTTTTGCAGCTACTACTTTCTAAGTTATTATCTAGTAAAGTTTTCTCTAACAGATCGCTCTTGCAAGCCATAAACCTTCGCTGTTCCTAATGCTTAAGTGAAAATCTTTCCATAAAAGATCTAATCCAATGCTCACCAGCTTTTTTTTCTGCAATTCTCTTCGGTCCAAAAATGTTTTCCTTACCAATTGATTTGGAGAAGTTGTAAGCAATACTACGCACATGTGAAGCAGTTGGTGCAAATCCAAATTGTCGTAATCGCTTTATGTGTGTAACAAGATGAATCCGTTCTCATACCCAAGCAAAGGATGTTTTCCTAAAGTCCTTTTGGTCATAATGTTACTATCCAAACGTCTTTTTAGTATTCTATATAGAATGTTATACATTTTTCTGGTTTGGTTGGCATTTAATGAGTTATTCTTAAGTCTTTCTACAGCAATTCGTAAATTTTCTTCAGTCCACGATGCTCTATTTGACCTTCTTTGATATTTTTCCGGCATGTTTAAGCTTAAGTACATATACAACTTATTTTTAGGAAAAGCAAAGATGTGCATACATTTTACCGATACAGTGTTTTGGTGTAGGTGGCGCTGAGTAATAGGTAAGTTGTAACTTAATAGTATAAACAGCGATTAGGCATCTATCCTCGCTAGGCAACTATCCCACTTTTATCCTATTTTGTTTAAACTAGCACTAGCAATTATAAGCTTCATATTCTGATGTATTGTGCAGAGAAGAATTAAACAATTTTCGATATTTTTAAACAAACAAGCAGGGAAGAAATTACTCAAAAGATTTGAGGTACCCCATCCTCTCTTAATACCCTTCAGTCTTCCATAATCGTATCCCAAGAACCGCGCCTTCTTAATCTTACAAACCACTCATTTATTTATCTAGAAATATATCTAAATTAAAACATTATAATACAATAGAAATTGCAAAAAAGCAAATTCCCAGCTTGTATATCATGTTTGCGACAGTTTACAATCTGTAGCATGGATATTTTTTTATGATTTACCACTACAATACCTAACCTAAAAATATCTTCCATAAATTAAAAGTTAAAATCGTAACGCGATGAAACGGTGTTGCTTAAATTTCAGAATACAGCATTCCAAACCAGACGCTTCGTCATACCGCGCGATCTAAGGAGAGATTAAAAAAGATTAAACGCACGAAAAAAAAATGGTCACATATCATCGAACTTCGAAAGACAACATAAGAAATATCTTACGCTAAATACCACAGACTGTTCGTTGGAGGTTTTTATTGCTCCCTCTATCGACGACCGGTGTGGTTTCCGATGCAAACATTCGAGATATGTGTTTCATTATTATTCGTTGTGGACGTTTCAAGAGAAGTTTCGATGTTGCGCGGTATCAAATTACTACTGGTGTTTTGTCTTTTATAATACAAAATTCCCCCTCAGAGAGAGAGAGCTAAGACTCCGCTAATTTCATCGATCTCTGATCTTTATCGAAGAATGTTTCGCGCATTGGCGCAAATCAGCATCGCGAACTGTTCTTTGGTGATTAGCTTTTACCGTGGATCTGTTCTCCAAAAGCGGAATTACACACCAGAGAAAGAAGACGGCCGTGTTGGAATATACGTAAAGAAAAAAGGAAACATCTCGAGTTGAGTTTTACATCGTGTTTTACTGCTTCTATGGATGTAACTCCGGTATAAAACTGTCACTTTCTTGTTACCGCCTAACAATTTCAAGTTTTTATTATTAACTGCTACGTAAACGGCATGTCATTACGCGGTATAATGGCGGATATAAACGTAGTTAGTATATAAAACGTAAAAGTCTGTGTTCGTATGAAATGTTTATTTTTATAATATTTTTGAACAATATTAAACGCGTGTATAGATCCCAATTAGAATTACAGTCTAAAAAAGATTGGTATTTCTGCTAACAGCGCCACATTTTTCAAATAATGAGTTTGAAAGTGTTAAATGAGTTTGCTCGAGACTTTGATGTCTTCCCAGCACGACAATCCGGATTTCGACACAGCCATGGTTGTCTGATTGCGCTCATTGATATTATGGAAGACATTGTTGCCTTTGATACTGTAAATCATGCAACGCTACGCTAGTATGTATGATTGATTGATTACCATCAAAGCAGGGCTTGATCTTTAGAAACCTATTTAGTAAATCTTTCTCCACTGGTAAATCAAATGCGCTTTGCATAGCAATCCCACGTTGACTTAGTGCTATGCATTCGAAGATGATATGAGAGACTGTCTCCTCCTGCTCATTACAGAGTCTGCATAGGGGTTCGTCTTTATAGATGCCCTTCTGCAAGTGACCTCTTAGCCAGCCATGTCCAGTTAATAGACATATTACTGCTCTAAACTGAGTTCCTGTTCAATGTAAGTAAATCAGCAGGTAATCCTTGTGATGGTCGTTCCATCATCCATATGCTGGTTTGATTCTAGCATCAAGAATCTGTCGCAGCGGGTAGTGGTATCACATTGACAGTCCCCCAAGAGGGCTGTCTTGAATCGTCTGCTATTTACTATACATACTTTAAAACTACTATCTGTTCTAAAACACTGCAGATACCAGCTTCACGCTGACGATACTCTGCTATATTATTCTCTTCCATTTCCCCAGCTAACAGAGGCGCTGGTAAGAATTAATGAAGATCTCTGCGAGCTCTGTATATTTGCAGACAGGAATGCTCGAATGATCCCTGCAGCCAAACCGTCGTTGTTTATGAGGAATCAACGAATTAATGTTTGGTTTTCTATCACCTAATTGTTCATGGTCTGATGGTAGACGATTTTAAACTATCCGAAAACGACTCTGCCACAAAATGCTGCCTATTCTGTAGCCAGTACGAGGATGAGAAGTCATTATAATCATTTTGATTTTTTGGTCACTATTTATTTTGGGTCAGAGAAAAAATTTGAAACTGTGGTACTACAAAGTCTGATTTATTTACAATTTTTTGATATCACTTGTGAAGGGTTACCAACCCCCATTCAGAGATTGACATATATATGTCGTCAATTGACTACATCGTGACTAAAGGATAATAAAATAACAGATTGGCAGCAAACAGATGCCAACAGACGTTTGGAGGTAGGTTGAACCAAATCTTTGACGTTGTTATATGGCATACAAATTTGTGAACTCAACCATTTCTGCAAACAGTTCGTCGCTAAAGTATGCAGGAAAAAAAACATTGGACTTTCTAGCTCAACTACATCGTCAACTGTTTTCTCCAACTACTTGCTGTTTGCAGTTAGAATTTGGACCCCTGTTCTCTAACCAATCATTTATTTGGGAGTTAGTTCATTTTGCGTCATGAACTCCTTCATTACGTCTTTTTTGCGCGTTGAAGCTAAACATGAGGTACTTGGGCCACGTTGAGTTTCAGTAAGCACTTCTTCAGCAGGTACATCTTCCTCGCCTTGTTCAGTTTCTATAACCTTTTTAGATTCCCGGATTTGTTCATTTTTTTTTCTTCAAAATCTTCGTCACCGGCAAGCAAAGACTCATGTCCAAAGCTTTCATTGAGGGGTGGATTTTCATCGTCCTCGCTCAGATCTTCAATTTCCGGTAGATGCTCGGCCAAGTGCACCATCTCCTCATATGTCAATCGTCGTTTAAATGACATTTTTGGAGATTAATGTTTGAGGTTATGTTACTCTGTACAATAATATCCATATAGTCACACTGTATTTATTTGACGACGTCCAATTTTGCAAAAATATTGTCCAAATATAAGCTTATAAACACTACTGGTACCTGTCACACATTAAACTGTCAACTTTCATACACACGATGCACAAAACAATAATTCCAAAAACAGAATATAACGGCAATTGCAGCGATATTCAAAATGTAGTGTACAGCACCTTGTAATAAGTCGTCCACCAACATAGCAATTTGAATTTTTTGTTACTGCCTTTCAGCAGCAGGTGGCACCACAGTGCATAGTAGGTATTGCCAATAATGTGTTCAATTGAATACACCATGACCAAATTGTATTTGCAGCGATTCAGTTCCTACGCCAGAAGCTAAAATACATCAATTAAATCGTCAATTAAAGACACTATGACCGAAAGTGTTAACTGGAGTTTTAACATGCTTTGCGTGATTATCTATCAAGAACAAAGTAGGCTTTTGAGGACTAGGGTGAAGATGATCAAGAAAGTGCATAAGTAACTTGAAAGAAAGTTGCCTTATTAGACCAGTTTGAAGGATTTGCACGTCTAATTTATTTCAAACTAATTTTACAATCTAGGTTTCATTCCTTTGGCGGTTGAGTTTGAAACAAACGCCGAAGTATATGTTTTATTAATTGGGTTAAAGAGAATTAATACCAAATTTCACGTAAATGGAATCATAAAAATATTATTTTTCTGTACAACCTCTGCCACCCTCTTTTACTCTTTTAGGGATCAAATTCGAAAGCAAACGCCAAAACACGTACTTCAGCAACTTGTTACCAATTTTAAGTGGGCGCATAAACTGTAAGCTGTTGGAATTTGCCCGCTCTCATAGCTCCACCTTCAGTCTAAGAGCTTTAACAAATAAATCAGATTGTTCCGGATTTTCATCCTCCGCCCCGTAAAACCGTCAGTCGTTATTCTGTTTCTGATCTATCCTTGTCATGTGTTCGCCAAGGTGAAGAAAACCTGTGAGGATAGGTAGGCTGTTCCTGCAAAGTTCTAGCAAGGATTTTGTGGGATGTTCTACCAAAGGAATACTCTAAGCCTCTCCTCACTACGAACCCTGTCTCAATGACGTTGGCCCAACTATCAACATTACGTTTTCAAAGAGAATTTGTAATACAGAAAGAAATATTTTACGAATTCAATAAACTCAAATGAAGAAAATCAACTAGACCAAAAATATCAGCAAATTACCATTGCACATCGCCCTTTCGACTGATATCTGCTTCGATTCGTCTTGACATTATGTCAACTAATGTTTGGCAATCATTTGGTGTGAAACCATTACAAATTTCTCGGAGACGAGTTCACAATTCCGGAACGGTTCTTGCAGGATTTGCTCGTAGCTTCTTCTTCATGATATGCCACAAGGTTTCAATCGGCGACAGATCTAGACTACTAGAAGTCCAATTTAAAAGTGAAATATTGTGTGCCAATATACAACGTTTTACTTTTTTAGGTCGTATGACAAGCGGCAGCATCTTGTTGAAATATGCAAACGATATTATTTAAACGCATTTGTTCAATTTGGGGTCTTAAGTTGTTTTGAAGCACATTAATGTACTTATCAGCATTCATAATACCTTCCAAAAAGTGTAAGTTTCCCACTCCACTAGTCGACATGGATCGCCAAATCATAACAGAAGCCGGAAATTTTACTTTCTTTTTGAGACAATCATTCTAAAATGTTTCTTCTCTAATTCTTATGACAAGACTCCTACTATCACCAACGCATACTTCAAATCTGGCTTCATCATTGCAGATGATGTAGTTCCATTGGTTTGGAGACCACGACTTGTGTTCCTTTGTCTACGCTAGTCTATTATTTTTCTGAGTCGTTGTCAGTAAAGGCTTCCCTTTTGCCTATAAAATATCGAATTAACAATTAACAAACAACAAAAATAATTAATTTTCTGGCAGCTCTGTGACAAGTTGCTCTTGATAGCACGTTGATAATCCTTTTTAAAGCTCTCAAGTTTCTATTGTAATAATGCGGATGACTTCCAATTCTCGGTTTTTGAATCACAGATCCAATTGATTTATACAGTTTAATAATATTTTGGACTGTATATCTCGATTTATTAACGCTCTTGGCGATTTGAGAAGCATTTTGACCATTTAAATGCAAGTGAAGGATCACTTTTCTTATTTCTTTAGAGACAGTTTTACGACGAGCCGTTTTTAGTTGTTAACAATTACATCAATGCACGAAAATTAATTAAAACGTCAAAGATTTGACAACAAGAACCTCTTGAAAATAACAACGTCAGTCTTGTTATCTTTCCCGAAACATTTAATGAGACCAAAAATAATATATTTCAAACAAAAATTTTAATCTACCAGACATATCAAGTATTAGTTGATTGGGCCAACTTCACTGATACAGGGCTCGTATGTTTCAGTTCTTTTTTGTAGATACTCATCCCTTTACCCCAAAACGATTCGTCTCCCACAAACAAATTATGGCGGCCTGGTACCCAACATAATGCAACTCTGTCTCCTTGCCCGCTCTGATGATAGGCATGCATGTCTAACAAGTTCTCAAGTTCATAGATTGAGGGCCTTATCTATTCTGATTCAATCGCTCAATCGGTTAGGGAAACGTAATTGTATTGAGACAAAACCTCTGATACGTCCGAAAAAGAAGAGAAAAAGAGGCGCTTGATAACTCTCTGATAACGCTCTGATAACGATTTATTCCAATATAACGAACGAAGTGGAAGAAAACAATCTTGAAAATAGTTATCTGAAGAAACGAAACACGATCAGTCGGCAATTTATTATGCCATAGTAATCAAAAGGCGTTAATAATAATTTTCTTTCAAAATTAACTTCTTGAATTTAATTTCTTTTTGTCCTGTATAGAAAGCTGACACATTTTTGTTCTTGTATAAGTGATCGGCTTTTTAAGCTAGAGGAGGGGAGCTAGAGGTTGGGTACGATTTGTGCTAATTATAACAACTTTATAAGACGCTGAATAGTAAACAGTAAACAAAATCTAGAAATCCTTAATTTTTTAACCAAACAAAGAAGCAAACAGTTCTAAATAAAAAACGTCGAATAAATTTAAATATATAAAATTGTTCGGGTCAAATCTAATATCGCAAATAACACGACATAATCGCCTCGGACGAAGTTCCAAATTAAATTATATTCAACGTTTATATTCTGCACATCTTAATCTAAATACATAAAAGTATTTCTCATCACGCTAAGTCCACAAAAGAAAAATAACGATTTATTTTCGTATTATTCAGGTGCGAATAATGGTTCAATACCGCTAATTTTTTTTTCTCGAACAGCAAATATATTATTGTTGACTTAAGGTATCCCACGCTCGGATTACGAACACGAAATCAAGAACTAAAGAAAAAGCGTCTACGTTCTGATTTTTCCATATTATAATAATAATCATAATAATATTTCGATTCCTTTTCTATTCTATTCATCGATGGAATATTTCTAAAGTCGAGGCTCAGCCGTTACTATCTCTCGCTATTTGTATATCCTAATAAATTCTAATGTATTCAAAACGAATGTATAATCACAGACGTGTTAATAGATTGCAGTATATATTTTGTGTGTATACTTTCCTTCTTATTGTGTACAGATTTGTTCTGTAGACGGTTATACATGTGTTATAGGTGAGTTTTGTGGACTTAATATTTGCTTCTGTATAAAGAGGGACATGCATAAAGTAAGCACACAAACGAATAGCGCGACTTAACACAAAAACATTAAACGAAACGATATTTTAAAATGGGAATAATGTACGGTCAATAAATTTCGAGACATAGATTTTTAACGTGGAATTGCCGTTTCTATTTTAAACGATATAAAACGTATTTGAGGTGACTCCCATTAAATTTATTGTGTTTAAGAAAATTAAGAATCGATTGAAATCAATTACACATCGCGTAGTACATTCTCTTTGACAGCTGTCAAAATTTCAACCGAATAAGAAGCGTAGTTTTGTTTTTATCACATGTGTGTTCTAGCAAATCATTAGGAGCTATAATTAAACAAAGTATAGACAGGTGTAGGAAATTTATATGCACAAGAACAACTAACGATCTTCCTCTTCGACGAAACAGAAACAAAAATTCTTCTTCCTATAGTTCATAATTATTATTATTACAATGTTTGCACAGCTTCTACCCTCATAGAATGCTGACAAAGTACCGCATTACATTGCCGTTATTACTAATAAAATATTACTTTATTGTGTATAAATTGCAATGGTTGTGCTATACACGCATACATTAGCATCATCTACACGACGTGTCTCGAGTAGTACCTGTACCTGTTCGAACTGTACAGGTACTTCGAGTATAGTGGGTGTCAGGTGCTTCACGCCAGGTCATGGACCGCCAAGTGCACGCACTCTAATGCTCATATACTCAGCAAGATAATAATCGGCAAAGGTAGAAATCGTAGTTATAGATGTGCGATACTGCTCTAATGTACTATTGTGAATTGAAGTACTCAACCACTTTACTTAAACTTTTCTGTTTCTTAACTTAAAAAAACTTTAAATTTCCATTTTGTTTTTTCGATTGTTTGGGCTTGAATTGCATGAATGACAACTTCGATTGTATGTTTCAAAGCTTCAATCGTATCTAGATGATTAGCATAACATTTATCCTTAACGGCTCCCCTTAAAAAAATAGTCTAAGGGGTTCTGTGGTAAGTAGCTCCATCCTGTTAGAAGAACCAAAGCTCATCCATGTCATCGTCTTCAATTTGTAAAAACAAGAATTTGTTAAACATGACACGGTAATTGTCACCATTGACCGTAAAGACAGCTCCCTGTTTATTTTTGAAGAAAAATAATCCAACGATGCCATCGTGCTAAAATCAGCATCAAACAGTCACTTATTTTGGGTGCATCGGCTTCTCGATGGTGATGCTTGCCCAAAACGCGACAATGTTGCTTTTCGACAATGCTTACGATGTAGAAATGGGCTTCATCTGAAAAGATGATTTTTCGATCAAGATGCAAAGCAATCTCCAGTCCATTGTGCGAAACGAAAATGCATCGGATGGTCATAGGGCTTCAGTTCTTGATTTAATTGAAGTTTCTAAGCCTTCATAAGGAGGTCTTTATGCAAAATTTTCCTCAGTTCCTGAAAACGATGACGAGTTGATGGATTTTCATGCACATTCTGGGCAACAGCAGCAATGTTGTTTTGGCCAATAACTATGCACCTTCGGGAGGGTGGTGGTACAAAAAATGAACAGATTTTGTTAACCAAATGCAGTTTTTGTCTACCACTAGGTTTTAGGTATGCTCTCTAGAGATGTTGTGGGTACATCACATCAAGCTTTTCGAGAATTCATGAAAACTTGACATTTTTCGGAGATTTAAGCTTAATAAAATTTTTCCAATACTACATTTGCCTCGTATTACAAGTCCTTCACCTGATCATTGTTATTGGTAACATTTGCCAAAGCGTTAAGAACCTTTTGGAAACAAACTTGCGCAATTGTTGATTGACATCTTTTTTAGGTAAAGGTAAATTATCTTTTTTTTAATATACGACTGCAAAACATTCCTCCACCTTCTCCCTAGAATAATAAAAATAATGCAATAAAATTTGGCACCCAAAGTTGGGGGCTAACACGGAAGTCATAGTTTCTTCCTCTTCCACCACATTGAAGTGGTCCATATTAGAATTTTGGAATTTGTGACTTATTCTAGCAATAGACCTTAGGAAATGCCGGCAACTAGCTTTCGCTACAAGACAAAGAACTGCAATAAAGTTTTGCTGTTTTATACAGCCAGTCATACTTCACGTCCAGCACAGTTAGTGTTTGGTTTCATGTACTCTATCCCGAAAAATGGGTTGGCACCCTAAATGAAGACTAGTCTTAAGAAACAGATAAACCCGAATATACTGCTGTCCAAATATGATTCAAAATTTGTCTCTCTTTGGGGAGGTGACGATAAAATTTAGCATCCAACCCACATGATAAGACCCCAGAAATTTGAGGCCCAAACTGAGGGTTAATATTTTAAATTTAAACCTTTTTCTTTCAAAGATCGTTACTTTTGTATGGTTCTTTTTCTTCCTGAATAAGGGATCATACCTTGATGATCATTTGGGTAGTAATTTAATTTGTGTTGCAATCTTAATAAAAGGTGAGATTTATTTTGGTATTTCCAAATTTTGCTACCTTTGGAGAGGGTGGAATAAAATTCGGCGATCAAGGAGTACCTGAAATACAATTTTAGACAATTTTCAATCCATAATCATTATTCTGGTGCTGTTTCATCGCAGATTAGAATGCGTTTATGACCTGAAGGTTGAAGGTACTCAGGCAGAAATATTTCAGAAAGGATCTACTGCAGCCTTCGAGGGTACTCAACTTTCCAATACTCAAGTTACTGTACTTTATACAGGACAGTAAACTTCTCAACTGGAAATGAGGGTTTCAATAGGGATGGTACAAAGAACATCCAGCTCAAGTGCCTGGACTACAAGTGTCCAACCCTAACTGAATAGATAGATGACCTGAAGGTCTTAAGCCGACAAGAAGTCAGCGTTTGATGCAAAAAAAATTAAAAATGGAGGAAGGGACTTGACTAATAATCCGGAGAAGAACGGAGGCAAATCAAAGACCTCACACACGCATGAAAACTGTTCAATAGTTGAAGGTTTGATTAGGTAAGATCATCCATGAAATTATATGCGCTCGTTAGAGGCTCATCCCAATCGATACCAACAGCAGGAAGGAGATTCCGTTTGATTAAAAGCATATAGCAGAATTGAAACAACAGTTCATGATGAAACATCCAGATTCCCCAGTTCACAAGAAATTCTAAACTCAACCAGCTACTCGCAAAACCATGGCCACCGTGTTCTGGAATAATGAAGGAATATTACTCAGTGAATTTCTTAAACTCTCCAGAAATTGCATACAACCACTAGAAGGAACAAAATTTGGTGTCCAACATGAGGTCTATCACATAAATTTTAAGAGTTTCATTCTCAAGAAATGGTAGATCACAATTTTATCACACAAACATTTAAAGAAGATTCAAAAAGAGCAATCGATCAAAACAAGCAGATGATAAATCGAGACTTCTTTACACAATAGTACCTACATGCATACGACTAGTGCACCGTACGAACTCTATACTATCTGCACAGACCATCATAATACGCGATTTAATAACACACGTTCCTCTAATTGCACACATACAATCGTAGGAATGTACAGAAAAAAATATTCTGCATTATGTCCATACGACGTGCATTATCTATATTATATACACCTTTAGAACGGACAGAAATGTTTATATTAATCGCGAATATAATCGTCCTTTGAGTCAATGAATAATTGTATTTTACAGCCCTTATAAAATCGTGCTTATACGACGGAAGGTTTTAATACTTTTGCTGAGCTGCGCTGAGGTCGAACTCGTCTTGTATGCGTATACGTTGAATATGAATTATAACCGGCAGGACTAATTGATGAACTATTGTGTGGAGCTGCGCATTTGTCTGAAATCAGAATGTTCTAACTTACTAGCCTGATCAACTAAACGATTCACACCGGGTACCGAAATCTAAACATTTGCCAGTCACCGCTTTAGATTTAGGGTAGATCGTATCAAAACATCCCTGCCAAGCTCTCCTTTCTTCTTGTTTACCTTCTACCTCGCTCGAAATGCATATTTTATGCCGGCCGTGCTTGCTGATTTATCACTTTTTTGTGTTAGAAATTCGCAGTAAATTTGTTCCCGATGTTTCTTCAACACAACCTTTCGAGTTATCTCCTACAGATGCATGCATACAAGAACGGGCACTACAATAAAGCGTTACAATACAGCAGAACAACGCAGCATTCCCGATCGACTTTGAAATATAATGGCATACGTTTGACCCCTTTTGATACACAATCAATTCAGACTGGTTTATGACATTAATGTATTCGCCGGCATCAATCAACGTGCACGTTGATATACGAAGAAGAAGAAGAAGAACAAACAGCGCAAAGTATATGAGATGCATACCACACCGAAGGCAGTCAGGAATGGTGAAAATAAAAGACAATACCTATTCGGTTTATTCGTGTATCGGTGATTGGTTGTGATGTCTCGCGTTTCGTTCATTTTAAAGTAGTATTGGTTTCGTTGTATAACCCGTGTAGATATATCGTTTAGTACGACGTACAGGTGGGTGCCTACGGGATTTATAAGATTTTACGGAAGATAAATGGTCTCGCCGTGTGTGTCTCCCGAAGTGTTCTCGGTAATGGAATCGAGAAAATTGTATCATCGGGAGAGAATGCATTTTTTTCATTTTAAATGACAGACGTGGTTGTTTGTTTCATATTGACAGGTGTTTGTAGTTCGCACAAGTTCCAATAATCACAGAACATCAAATTTTAATTTATGAATTATATACAAACTTATTTTTTTTTATATTCCTAATAATTATTATAAAAACAAATATCTTCTATGAATATGAAATTCATACTCATCATACAATACTAACACTAACTCAGTATATGCTATTCTGGGACGTATTTAGAGAGTATTTCTTTTCACTTTTCTTTTATATAGGAATGAAGAACGTTCCCAAATTAAAGTCCAACAGTAGTCAGCAAGCATCACGCTATTCCACTTGCCCTGATAGCGTTTTTCAATAGCGGAAATATCCTGATGAAATCTTTCCTCATGCTCGGCACTAACATCGCCAAGACTCGGGGAAAAGAAGTTCAGGTGCGAATACAATAAATGTATTTTAAGACTCATATTACAGCCTAATGCATGGTAACTTCTAACAAGTTCACTAACAATTTCCTCGTCATCTTCAAATTTTTTATTTCCTAAGAAATTCTTTATCACACTTTTAAATGCATCCCAAGCAGTCCGTTCTAAATCGCTCAAGTGTACGTCAAATTCTCGATTCTGTCGTAACAGATTGATCTGGGCTTCTCTTTAAGTTTTGCCTCAGATATATTAGGAAATTTTTGTTTAAGGTATCGAAATCCTGGTCCCTCTTTGTCCAATGCTTTGGCGAAATTCTTCATCAGATCTAATTTTATGTGTAATGGCGGTGAAAGTATTTTATGGGGTTCCACCAACGAATTATGGACTACGTTCTTTTCTCCAGGAGTATATTGTATCCTGGTTGGCCATTGCTTAAAAGTATAGTGCAAATTTCTCGCTCGACTATCCCATTCACAAAGGAAACAGCAATACTTTGTGAATCCAAGTTGTAGACCAAGTAGAATTGCAACTACTTTGAGATCAGCACTGATGTACCATTTATAGGTTTTGTAATTGATTTTATCAAGGAGACTTGTCATATTATCATATGTTTCCTTCATGTGCACGGCATGACCAACAGGAATGGAGGGGTAGATGTTTCCTGTATGTAGAAGGACAGCTTTCAAACTCAATTTAGGAGCATCTATAGAAAGACATTCTTCCGGTTGGTGTTTGTAACATAATTCTCGCATTAAACCGTCAACGTTTTTGCAAAATGAAAGACCATCTTCAGTTGAAAAATACTGTGACAGTTCTTTCTGGCGATTTCGATATACAGAAATACGCGTACCCTTAGATAACAACTTCCATCCCTGCAGTCTTGATCCTAAAATTTCTGCCTGAGTTTTTGATAAATTGAGATCTCAAACTAGGTCATTTAATTCCAATTGATTTATTAAATGAGGCGTGTCCTCTTGAGATGGCAAATTTTCTTCTCACAAATGTATTCTTCTATGTCGGTTTCAACATGTTCTTGCTTCGAAACATCCATAGGACTTAGTACTGGCAAAGTTTCCGAATGAGAAACTGGACGAGTGGGAGAAGGTAAATTAGGATAGGTAATTTTATCCTTATTTTTACTGGAAAACCCGAAGGTCTTTGTACAGCAGAAGTAGCTGTCTTTCGAATGATTCTTTTATTCTCGCCAAATCATAGGCCTTCCAAATGACATAGCTATGCTCTTACCTTTTATCCAGCTCCGCAAAGTAACAGCACATCGTGCATAGACATTGCGAGGGCTCCACAACTTGTTTTGATGTGTAATTTTTAATTTAAAATAAAGGTTATACGATTTTTCTATTAACGGTTCTTTTAAGTTACTCATAAAAAAATATCTTTAGACGTACAGTACATTTAATACATATATGTATAAAAAAAAACATTTCTCAGACACCTGACGTGATAGCCAATTTTTGAAAATATTTTCAGGGTTACAATGAAAATGTCCATCCACGTATCAGAGTGTAAGAAAAAGAAACCTGTTGACCAATGTAATTAACAATTGGTCTAACACTGAAACAGAATCACCAAAGATACCCTCACAAGAAATTTTATTTAGAACAGCTTATATAAATATACAAAGTCATGAATAAAGAATTCGGTCCCCTTTTCTCACCGACTTGACCGAGTGTGGGTTATTTTTTTGTCTGTTTCGATGCCTGCCGCGGTAGACACAATTTATGTAGAGTGGTCCTTTTTGCGATTTGAAACCATTTCTTCTTTTTTATATAAAAAGAACTCGTCCATAAATTTTTTTAGAACAGAAGATAAAGTGAAATAGTGCGTCTCTCAGGATAACAAATGTGCATTCGGGTTAAATAAATGGCTATTGTTGGTCAAGGTAGATAATTTATTTCGCATTAATTTTTATTATCGAAAGAATCTCAATTGCAAACAACTTCCAGCTATTATAATGTTAATTCTATTTTTTACCAGTAATTAATATCTAATTTAATAAATACGATAATTACACGTTCAAATATAGTGAAGATAATTTGGTAAATGGAATTGGCGTACGTGCGACTCTTTTAAATGGAAATTTTAATTTTTATGGTAATCGTAACGGAACATCTGTCATGCTAAGATATCGTGATTCCTTGACAATCATTTCTGCGGATTTGTTGTCACAATAGAGGCGAATTAATCGGATATAAATTATTAAAGATTCTATTAGAAAAATGAAGCGTCATTCTTAATTCAAATATTACATTTATTAATCTATGATTTGAGTGGTTAAATTAAAGTTTGATTGTCGTAGAAAATTAGTACTAAGAATTAAATTAAAATGACCTTCTAGAAAAGATCTCTAAAAATACAACGTGCTGTTAATTTTGACGGATTAAACATTTACAGGCACAGAAATTATCGTGAAAACTGTTAAAATATAAATGCAGTTGATTTGTTCCTGTTTTTGAGAATGTGCAACACTGTACCATTTTGGCTTCGCCAAAATAATCTTACCAACCCATAACAGGGGAGATCTATTGAAACTTTTTAGGCTTCACATTGAAAAAGGGTACAAAACAATAAGTGAATGGTCATAAATGAAGACCAGTTAAGACGATGGATTATATATTAATTAGTTTATTGTTAATAAGTTGCTTCAATATTTAAAGAGTTGCCAAAGAGAGAAACCGAGTTTAAGAAATCTAAATGTCAAATTTTGGACAAATTCGACAACAAATAAAGTTTAAAGAGTCCGCACAAGTTTGACATTTCAATTTGTCAAAAAAATGGAGACAAGTTTGACATGTTAATTTGTCAAAAATGGAGACAAGTTTGACATATAAATTTGTCAAAAAAATTGGAGATAAGTTTGACATTTCAATTTGTCAAAAATGGAGACAAGTTTGAGATTTAAATTATAATTAAATAGAGACAAGTTTGACAATTTATATTTGTGAAACATGGATGCAAGTTTGACATTTAAAGAGTGCTCAACGAAGGAAACTGAGTTTGAGAAATATAAATGTTAAATTTTGGACAAGTTCGACATTCTAAAAGTTTAAAAGTCCACACAAGCTCGACATTTCAATTTGTCAAAAATGGAGAGAAGTTTGACATTTAAATTTGTCAAAAACCGTGACAAATTTTACATTTGAATTTGTCAAAAATGGAGACAAGTTTGGCAATTTGAATTTGTGAAACATGGGATGCAAGTTTGACGTTTAAAGAATGATTAAAGGGAGAAACCGAGTTTAAGAAATCTAAATGTCAAATTTTGGACAAGTTGGACAAACTAAAAGTTTAAAGAGTCCGTACAAGTTTGATATTTAAATTTGTCAAAAATGGAGTTAAGTTTGACATTTAAATTTGTCGAAAAATGGAGACAAGTTTGCCATTTCAATTTGTCAAAAACGGTGACAAGTTTGACATTTAAATTTGTCAAAAGAAATGACAAGGTTGACATTTAAATTTGTCAAAAACGGCGACAAGTTTGACAATTTAAATTAGTCAAATGTAGACAACAGTTTGACATTTAAATTTTAAACAGACAGGAAGGATTTAAATATTATTAAATATAACGACAAGTTCAACATTTGAATCCAGTCAGATATGGACAAAAGTCTGACATTTGTATCTTGTTAAATACGGACACAAATTTGATATTTGTATCTTGTCAAATATGGAAACAAGTTTGACATTTGTATCTTGTCAAATATCCATAGACGTTTGACATTTAAATTTTAATCAAACAAGAAGAATTTAAATGTTATTAAATATGAAAGTTTAACATTTGAATCCAGTCAGATATGGACACCAGTTTGACATTTGTATCGTGTCAAATATGGACCCCAGTTTGACATTTAAATCTGAATCAAAAAAGAAAAAATTTAATGTTATTAAATATGACGACCAGTTTGATATTTGTCAAATATCCATACAAGTGTGACATTTGAATCTTGTCAAATACGGACACAAGTTTGACATTTGCATCTTGTCAAATATTGACATCAGTTTGACATTTAACTTTTAATCAAATACGAAAAATTTAAATGTTATTAAATATGACGATTAGTTTGACATCTGTCAAATATTGTTTCTGAGACATAGAAACAGGTGGAAAAGAGACATGTGTTATTTTCTTGTCCTGGTACATGTAACAGTGGTAAAACCTGTTACTCTGATGATAAATTCCGAATGTTTATGCCGAACAAATCAGATAAATATGGCATAAAACTCATGTGCCTTACGGATTCAAGCAATGGATACTTCTATAATAGCTACATCTATAGCGAAAAGGATTCTGATGGAATTGCTCTAACAGAAAAAGAAAGAAAGTTATCAAAACCTACGCAATCAGTGCTCAGACTTTCTAAATCTTTGTTCAACACAAACCGTAATATTACGGCAGATAATTTGTTTTCGTCAATTGAATTTTATGTGAACTGTTGAAAAAGAATGGTTTGACATATTTAGGCACGATGAAAAAGAACAAAAGGGAAATTCCCAATGAGTTTTTGCCGAACAGAAGAAGAGAAGTTAGTACTTCTATTTATTGTTTTACCGAGGATCTCACATTAGTTTCCTACGCAGGCAATCCACCACAATAAACTAGAGGATGAAGAATCGGAAAAATCTGCTGTCGTGGCACACTATAATATGACGAAAGGAGGAGTTGATTTGTTAGATGAAAAGTGCTCTAAAAGCACTTGTAGATATCGAACGCAACGATGGCCTACGGCTATATTTTTTAGGATTTTAGACATCTTATATACAAACGCATATATAATACAGCAATCCTATAAAAATAATCCACAAGTGAAGCACAGTTCCACATTGACAAAGCTATGGTAGACCAGCAAATTAGAAGAAGGGAGGGAAATACGTTTTTGCCTAGAGAATTAAAATTATGCATCAGAAGGATTTTGGAAATCCAGGAAGAAAGCGAAGTCGCCCAAGAGGAACTCTTGGAAAAGCGTAAAATTTGTTGAGTATGCCCAAGTTAAAAAGAAGAATGACAAAGTTTATTTGCCATGTTTGCCAGAAACCTATCTGCCTTCAATGTGCCAAAAAAGTATGCGTACGATGTCTACACGATATAGAAAATTGATATAAAATTTTGTTGTAGGTTTACCAGTTGCAAGAACGTATCTCAATTTAAGATTTATGGTTTCTTACTTTTATAGTGTTTGAGTTGTTTATAAATAAATAATACACTTAATAATAGTCAGTATAAGTTCATTTGTTTTTAGTTACTATGTAATAAATCAGAATATATATTTTTTCGTTGTGTCTATGAATAAAGTTTCATTTTTTACAAAGTCATGTACATTTTTTGTCTAGAAGGTGAATTAAGAAAGCATGACAACCTTTAAAAATAATGAACAGTAACTGTGTGTTCAAAAGGGTGCATTAGTGCAAGGTAGTAATGTCTTGTAATAAAACCTGTGAGGATGCGTAGAGGAGGGTGGGTAGGTTTAGGGCACTTTTTTCTTAATCTACCGAACGGGCCCAAAATACAGAAGAACATATTTCTAATTTGCATCATTGCGATCAGTATGTTTTGCCAGTGTTCTTTTTATATTCCTTCCATTCTCCATTTCATTATTTTTCGGCGTTTCGGTTAAAATACGCGTACGCCCGTTTATACATTCGACTACAAACACTTCTAAGTTTTGCTTTGGGATATGGCATCACAGACTCCAGAGTTGCAATAGACTCACTTGCTGCAGGAGTTGTAGGTATTGAATGAACAGTAGGCATAGGTGTAACAATAGTAGTTGAAGCTCCATCAAGGGTAGCTTCCCTTTCTGGTGGTGGGCGATGAGTGACTGAGAACATCAAGAAGTCATCAGCCGAGAATATTTGTGGATTAAAGGGATGAATACTAGTTTTGCTGAACCCCAATAAGATATTCTGCCTCGACAGGGCAGCATCAAATGCCGTCTTGATTAAACCAGCAACGTGATAGATCGTAATAGTTCGTCCAGGATTTGCTGTCATCCAAGAAGACAAAGCAGCATTATAGTGTGCCTTGAAAGGATCATTAACAGACACGTCTAGATGTTGCAGGCGAGCTCTACATTGTGGTGGTATTGTAATAATGTGCACACCCTGTTCTTTAGCAATTGAAATTACATCGAAATGGAAATTTTACGGAAAGGGCGTACTTTTCAAATAAATAAATCATGAAAGGGAAACCTCCTTGATTACTATTTCAAATCAAACTTACCACAGAAATTCACTTTTATTTCCATCACCTCACTTGCCAACATCAAACAAATTTCAGTTATTGTCCAGGTGTATTAATTTAAAAACAGCTACTGATCCAAACCTACTATCCAAACCTAGCCACCCTCCCCAAGTCTATTTAGTTCTACCAAAGGTCTTGCTCTGTTCTTATTGTATTTTCCAAGGAATATCTTTGAGTGTCTCAGACCAGGGAGATTCTCCAAGAGGAATGCTCCGAGCCTCTCTTCTCTATAATTAAGCTCATTTTTATAGGTGCTCATCCCTATATCAGAGAACGGTTCCGATCCCACAAACAAAGCTGTGGCAGCCTTCCTTGCTAATAGATTAGTTTCTTTGTTGCCTCTGATTCCAGTATGTGCTGGTACCCAGCATAATGCAAATCTGTTTTCCTTGCCTAGGTTGTTTAAATTTTAGGTAATGACGTACCAATTTTAGCACATAGTCACGGATGTCTCGTCTGTGGGACTACCCATTAGTTTTTGATTTTTTTTGCAAAAAAAAACAAATAATACTATATGTACTGCTATATAAATTCATATCGTGGAATATTAGAAAGTATAAATAATACAAAACAACAAAATGCCGTTTTGATAACAGCATTTATTATAAGAACCGTAGAATATAACAAAAAAATTATGTTTTCAAACCGAGTCAAATTAAAACAAAACTACACAAAAATATGGTTTTCCTTTCAATTCTGGAATATTATATAAACCTTTATAAATAAATTCAAAGACAAGAAACTAAATAAAACTCTTGGTAAAACAGTTATTACAATAGCTGAAGATAATGAAACCTCTTTGCCATGTCACAAAGTCACAACTTCATTTGCAGACCACTTGAAACCATTTTTCGCGAAGTAATTTTTATTATTTTTCTGTTCGTTTGATATTTCATCATCATAACTCTCATAGTATTCAGATTCTGTCATGTCTATTTTTGATAGCAGTCATTATCCACATCATCGTCTGTTACTTCCATCACCTTTACACTCGTCAAACTGACTTGGAAGGACCTGCGTAAGAATTCATTTCAACCCTCAAACAGAAAATGTTACTCTACGCAAAGACAGCTACATTCGTACGGATGCGTAGTCTACTAGACGACAAATGATTTTCTAATTACAATAACATCGATATCATTTGGTCCAAGTCAATTTTGCTTCGGCAGTGTACTTCAAATGTCTTCAATTGAGAGTAGACTGAGAAATAGATTTCTGAGAAAATAAATTTAAAAAACACTTTCATTTAAATATTACGAGTACTCTGCTGGACGATACGTCAGTACTTGTACATGTTCTGCGTTTTTTTTTGTTGTTCTTGCAGTGTTTTGGTGTTAAATTGCTTTCAGATTTGTGTGGACTAACTGATTGTAAAACAAATCTAGAAAATCTATAATAACTGTCGAAGTGTATTTTCTGAAAGTATTTTATGAGTTAGAACTTCAAGAAGGTATTCTGGTCATCCTAAATTCTAAAATATAGTCCCTTCTGTAAGTCTTCCTGGAACTGAAAACCTTGGTGACCGCGTTTGTCTAGCACTACATTAGTTAATATATCTTTTATAAAATAGCTAAAAGTATTTATGAAATGTTTTGTGTTTCTTAAATTCTGTAGATCTCCATTTTCCCTGATTCTACCTTCATGGTAAGGCTATGATATTGCTTTTCCTTTAAATAAGGTGATGATATATTAATATTGGAAACAATATTTAGAACAGACTGTAGAAAACACAAGTGGATCTCTTCATGAAAGAATTTCTAAAACCCATACTCCATTTGACGTAGGCGAGAAATATTAATGAGAACAGGTAAACGTTGTTTCAGTCGGTCACCTGTTCCTATTCTCCGTTTCTCGTGAAGAACCAACACAGACTCACACAGACACACACGCAAACGCTCGCAGAGATGAAAAAGTCGAAAATATGTTATAATAAATTCAGAAACCACACACTACAAGCATAATATACAATAGAATGTTTCGAATACCGGTCGGACTTGGCGACCTTTTTCTTATATCCCAAGCATCCTACTACTACACGGTACGTCCAATAAATAAGGACACTCGGTTTGATCTAGAGTCATTGATGTCACAGATTATTGATGACAAGTGCGGGTCAGGTGGCCGCAGCGGGCCCGTTCTCACACCCACTCAGCGTGATGATGGGGCCCGTTTTCCTTTTCTGTCTTTCTAATTCTACGGATCTGGCTATGGTCCGATGATGGTTATAAGCCGTGTCGAGAGCTCGCGCATAGACACATAAACTATAACGGCCTAAAAAAGTCACATTTCTAGGATTTCCACGCTGAATTATCGTGTGCTTAAGATGTGAGATTCTTTACACTCGCTGTTATTACGACGGTCGGGTCGGTTGGATCGGTGATGTAATGGGAATGTGCGCTTAAAACGTTCGTAATATGATTAGAACTTGTAATGTATGTGGGTGTATTTTTGTGAATTTAATATACAGGTAGACATTGTTATTAAAGGAACTTATTTAATGTAATATTATTTTTATTATATATGTATGTACATATATTCGGATAGATACAGGTGGTTTAAATTACCATCTGGACTTTCCTCGAGTTTAGAATTATTTCAGTCAAACATGTATTATGATCTGAAAGAGGTTGAAACAATGGCAGATCATATTAACATATATGGTATTGGGGGAACAACTGAAGAAGCTTTAAGAGACCATAGTAAAATGATGCTTTTTGAACTTATCTTTTTGAATATTTTTTACAAGCCTTTTGAAAATGATTCATTCCATTACAACAGTTAGACTTTGGACCGAAAACTTTACAGCTCTTCTTATCTAAAACTTGCCATTCAGCACAAAATGCACAAAGTGCTTTCTTTTTCACTGACTGGTCTAAGCCAACTTTATTTACCTTGGAATTTGAAGCAACTTCTGATAATTTCCTCAATTGGTCCTCTGCAATTTCATTAGCTCGACAGGTATTTATTACGTCGTGAAGGCTTACGAGTGTAAGCTGAAAAATTCGGTAACTAACTATGATATGCGTCTCTGTAAGAGCAATCTTTGACGCTATTGTATAGCTTGATATTTCCGGTCGACTTCAAAAGTCTACAAGCATGAAATACAGATTTGTGTTAACACATGATGCACCAATATTGTGTACTGCAGAAAGATTTGACATACGAGGGAGCGTTTTTATATTCGCGGAATGAGCGGGTTGTAGGGGCGTGATTAGGCGCATTGGGGGCGTGGCCTGTGCAGCGACTCATAATTAGTATAAATACGAAGTTTCATTGTTATTAGACAGTTAGTCTTTGAGCTATCGTCAACCAAGTAACATAATCAGGAGTGAAAAGTGAAATATGGAAAAAATCGAATATCGTGCCGTTATAAAGTTCCTTACCAGGCAAGGAAAATCAGTCGCGACAATAATGAATGAGACGACGACTCTTGTCCAGGAAAAACCATGGTGTACAAGTGGCATAGTTTATTTAAACAAGGAAGGGAATCCCTTGAAGACGACCCGAGGCCGGGCAGGAGCATTGAGGTGACCACTTATCCAAAAAGTTGAAAAAATTGTACTCGAAGATGCTCGACTAAAGAAGAAACAACTCGCAGACATGGTTGGAGTATCCGATACAACAATTTTTAAAATCCTACACGATCATCTCGGCATCTCTAAGGTCAGCGCAAGATGGGTGCCGAGAATGCTCACGCCGCCGCAAAAACAACAGCGCGTAGAGTGTTCGCGTGCATTTTTGGACCTCTGTAATGAAGACAAGGATGGTGTATTGAGTCGAATTGTTACTGGAGACGAAACTTGGGTTCATCATTATGAACCTGAGTCCAAACAAGACTCCATGCAGTGGCATAAAAAGCGCACAGCACCTCCCAAGAAATTTAAAGTGTCAAAATCAGCTGGGAAACTCATGGCAACGGTATTTTGGGACTCGGAAGGAATATTGTTGATTGATTATAAAGATAAAGGTGTTTCTATAGCCGGAGAATATTACGCTTCAATATTAGAGCGACTAAAAGAAGCCATTAAAGAGAAAAGACGGGGAAAATTGACGAAAGGTGTGCTGCTTTTGCACGACAACGCGCCCGTCCACAAGAGCCGCGTTGCGTTAGCTGCCCTGCATAAGGTGGGCTTCGAAATTGTGAATCACCCACCCTACAGCCCAGACCTGGCCCCAAGTGATTATTACCTGTTTCCGAAAATGAAAAAAGAGCTGCGGGGTAAAAAATTTACTCGATGATGAAGTCAAGGAGGTAGTTTCAGCGTATTTTGCAGATAAAGAGAAATCATTTTTTTTATGGGGGTACAAATAAATTAATTGAAAGATTGAAAAATGTATCCGTCTTGCAGGTGAATATATTGAAAAAGAAAAATAATTTGGTTTTTTATTTCCACCCCTTATGCCCCATTCCGCGAATATAAAAACGTTCCCTCGTATATGGCATTTTGTTGTGCTGCCAGTAAGTGTCAAAGCGTAAGTGATCAGTTGAAAAAATATTTTTTAGTATTTCTTTTCAGTGTTGATTATGTCGAAACTTGTGCCAAATAAAGAGCATTCGAGAAAGATGAGGTATCTGAATTAGTGCATGATTTAAGACTGTATTATCTCTTGTCGGTGGAAACTTCGAAACTAGGCTTTAGAGAAGATTAATTAGTTTAAAAGAAAGAAGAGGAGGAGTAGAAATTAAAAAAAAATCAAAAATAATGGCAACATATTGAAAACTTGTTCTGCACTCATGGTACAGAATTTCACATTTTTATGGAAAGACAAAAAACACTTCGGCTCACAAAAGCTGTGTTTCAGCGGCTGTCATTCATAATGCAGCGTTTTAAATGTTCAAAAGGCAACCTTCAAGGAAACAATTTTCCAGAGGATGAAGAAATGATGACGGCAGTAAACAAGAAGACATAAACGGCAATGTCATTACATCGTGTTTGTTCATATTTTGTTTCAATCATCAATAGGTATATCAAAACGTTGTTAAGTGGTTTTAAAGACAGATTTCTAATCCTGATAAATACAGCTTTAAGAAGTGGTTATTTCTTAGAAATAATTTAGTTTTCTTTCTTGAAGTTTTCTTTTTGTGATCTCCTCTCTTTTTTTCCATTTCTAATGCTAATTGTTAGAGTGTTTTCTCCTAGAATTCTTGAACGTTGCTTTAAACGATTCAACAGACGGTGAGTCACAACTATCCCCTACCAAAGTTGGTCTTGAAGTGATGGTTTCACATTTTAGCCTAACATCTGTTAGATTTTGGTTTTAGATTTAATTCGAGGTGATATTGCATTGCGACTTATTGATCTATTATGCCCCCTTGAGTGGGCTGTAAGGTGCTGGGGTTAATATTGCAACGTTACTTTCTATTCTGGATATTTTGTGTGCGTGTGTGACAGCTACAATACACTCATCTTTAACATCTTACATTGATCACTGGTAACAACACATATCGAGCTATAATACGATTGAAATCCGGTAGGTAGCGCTCCCAATCACAATCTGCAAATCTCCAAATTCCAATTCCCGTGCCGTTTGGCATTTTAGAGGCATCCACAAACCAACGCGATAATTCCCGTGAACGAGGACTGTTGCGGTCTCTCTTTTGGAGATGTTTACATTTTATCCTCCACTGAAACTGAAAACGACAACAGCAGCAGCTGTTGCTGCAGCGGAGAAATTAACAAGCTTAGTTTTCAACCTCTCCTGTGTAAAAAGAGTAACCTCTGAAAGCTCGGTACTAAAACAGCGAAATTAATTTTTTAGGGTTCAATAAACAAGGAAAGGATTATGTATGTTCAGGGAGGCAGAAATCATTATTAAGAACTCCAGAATACAAAAGATGTGATAAAATAAAACACAGACACAAAAGGCTTGGTTTTCACTTACACTTACATGCCTGTAAAGCAGAACTTATTAAACTATTTCTAACTTTTTCCTGCTAAAGAAAAACATTTCAAAATCTCAGTTATTTAAGAAATGCAATTCCTGAATTGATGACAACTCACAAAAAATGTCATAATCTTGAAACAAACCTGAAATTCTGGCTCCTAATTTTGTACCACCTTATATATTTTTCCAGAGGAACGTGAACTAAATCCTCACTTCTATATCCAGTTCCCGATGTAACAAGGCGGCAGTTGCCGAGATATACATTACATATTTGTGTGGTGCCCGTGTGAGAAGTACACGGTCGCGAAGTGAGAGAACAATTTACACGCGGACAGAGAGCCACAAAGCCCTCTCACGTAATCATAATCTTCTGCGGATCTCGGATTCCGTGCGCATTCCTAAATCAGAAGGAATAAGTTCTGGTGTAGCTTCTTCGCCTTCCTTCTTCGACACGGCTGCACGGTGAGAGATTTCTAAGACACTCATTCGTAGGTGTAAATTACTGGGAAATTGAAGAATCGCCGGTGTATAATGTTTAGGAATCGTATGCCGATGTAGTTTGCCATCGTTGTCAGTTATACATACACGATTTGAAAGGATATTCGCCAAATTAGATTTCTTATTATCGAGTATAGGTGTATAGGTATGCAGCTAATCGAGATAATGACATATCAGAGGTGTAAATTACTAGATTACTATACAGTTCGCGTGTAATAATTTTTCATTTTGCCCCTTGTATAGAAGAAGACAATATGTAGTTTTCAGATTTAATCTATATGGAATTGCGTCCGGGAGAACTTGATTATTTACAAATCTAAGAATGCTATTTTTGCCGTTAGTATCTATGTCAAATAACATTCAGTCCTTCTATGATGACAGTTCAACCAGTTCTCAATCTGGAGGGTAAGTTGTTTTGTCAACACGATTTTTATGAGCACTTCGGTCCTGAGTTCCTTGTTAGAATAATAAACATAGTATGGAAAACAAGCAACATACCGAGAGAATGGACACTATCAGTAATATTACCAATACATAAGAAAGGGAAAGTAACAAATGCTCAAATTACAGACATACGAGTATATCTTTGTTAAATGTTTGTAGCAAAGTATATGAAATAATATTAAAAAAGAGAGTTAGAGATATATTGGAGCCGACTTTTGAAGATATCCAAAGCGGATTTAGACCTGAAAGAGGAGTAACAAACTTATATTTCATACATAAAACAAATTATAGAAAAATATATACATGCTTTGTTGATTTAGAGAAGGTATTCGATAGTGCACCAAGGGAGAAAATATGGAATATAATTAGCCAGAGGAGGAAAATTCTTGAGAGCAGATAAAAGTATCTACCACTGTACAAGAAATATTGTAAGAACCAATAACAAGACCACTAGAGTGGTGCTGAGCCCAGTGTTATTTATCACATTAATAGACGAAATCGCAAAAAATTGTAGACAGAAGACTAAAGGGATACGAGTGGATGTAAAAAATCTAGAGCAAGTGTATGTAAATGAACTAATGTATGCAGATGATTTGGTAATATTGGCCAACTCAGCCATGGAACCAACAACTTAAAGAACATGCCATTAAAATTAACACGGAGAAAACGGAAGTACCGTGCTATAGCAAGGGTGCCTGAGACAATAAACATAAAGATCGACAACATAAATATTAAGCAAGGTAAAAACTATAAATATTTGGGATCCATTATTAATGAAAACGGATCAATGGAACAAAATATTTAACAGTAATACCTCTACACCCTAGTTGGTAGAAAGAGGAACGATTATATATATACATCTAGCATCGCAAAAGGTTTGATGTCTTCTATTTTCTTTATTGCTTCTATTGGCATCCCATCCATCTCCGACACCCTCCAAGGTTTGAGCTTTCGATCGTAAAAAGCTCGGTATTTATCATTATAGACGATCTTGTCCAGATCTTAATTTGTTTTGGAAGCAGTTCTTCAGCTACTTTCGGTTCTGCGTCTATATCAATTTTAAAAGAAGCCTACCATACAAGGTTCCTAATTGCAATCTTATAGACGTCAGTCTGGAGATCAGTACAATGGTCTTCCCATTTTTTATTAACACTGAATACAACGCAGTTCAGAGTTACCACTCAGTAGAAAAACTATCAAAGACAGAATAATAGATCTACATAAAAATGTACAAGAACAATTAGAAAAAGATTTAACTAATTGTAAATATTTTTCGATTTGTCTTGATGAAGTTACTGATGTTGCATCAAATGCTCAATTGATCATTATTGCTAGATACTCTGATGATCTCACAATGAGAGAAGAGTTAATAAAATTAGAATCAGTTCCAGTAGGTACATTAGTAAGTGAAATATGTAAGGTTGTTAAAAACACATTAAATTTAGTGACTTAAAGAGTTGTTAGTTGTAACAAAAATAGTGAATTTTATAGCTGCCCGACCACTTCACAAGCGAGAATATTCTGCGCTTCTACTCGAAGTTGAATCATCCTACAATGGAGAGTATTTGGCGTAATTTCACAACAATAAAGCTGAGTTTTTAGAGCGCACTCTATTTGGCAAATTTAGCTCCTCGTATTATTTTCTATTGCCAAACTTAGAGAAAATGTTTGTGGTAAAAGATTTGCCAACAATGAATTCAGGTCAGCTTCAAGCTAACATTATCACGTTTCAAATCAAAAAAGAGAAGCTCATCATATTAGATAGTGCATGCTGCTCGTTACTTATACAAAGTCTAATAGTCTGTTTCGAAACACCCTAATTAATTCAGCTACACATTCATCAATTAAACTAAATTACGTGGAGAACACAAATTTCTGTTAGTTTTCTAAGAAATCATCAACATCATCGTCTTAATTTATTATCACAGATTCGCTTACAAGCACAAACACGTCCTATATATAACCACCATTTATACAAGAGAAAAAAAGTAGAAATTATTATTAACAGCATCACCATAACCATTCAATTCCATCATCCGTATTTCTCCGACCATTCATCTTCATCCGAATTCCTGGATCAATTAACAACGCACTTAACCAGATCTTACTACGAAATTTACACTTATCACAGAATCCAGCTCCAGAAATAAATGACCGTAATTTAAATGATGCTCGGTTGGTATATTAACCGTAGAAAAACTCTAGTAGGAAACGTACACATAAATCAAAATAATGACATAATTAATAATAATAATAACGAGTCAGTTCAATCTAATAATAATAATAATAGCCAAAATACCAGAAACGCTTTTTATAATCCAGTAACGGAAGAAATAAACGAGGACGGCTATATAGGCGAGACGAGGAAGAGTAAAATCAAAATCATTAGGTGAAATTCGACCAACGTTGAAGATGAATGAGATCAATCTAGGATACATTTAAGAGGTCTAAATCAAAATATATATATCAAGCGTTAGATAAAGATGGGGAACGTTATAAAGAGAAAGAACATAACAACATAGCAAATGCTCTCATTAGGAGTGGCCCGACTAATCTTTTCCAACTCTACGGGTGCTCGAAACTGTTACAGTAGCAAGAAGTTAATCCTTCTATGTGGGTGCCCTCGCCCGTAGACTTTAATGCCTTCTTTGTTGTCACCTAACTGTCCGCGCTATGTCACTGTCAAAACGAACACCAATCACTCCTAACCACCCGGTAATAGCTTTGACTTTTTCTTTTACAACGGGCTCTATATTATATCTGTATGTATACAGTATTTATCTGCTGTTATGACTGCCTGTGGCTTCGTTACCGTGGGTATTCAAAGGAAATTTTATGCCTGGGTATGCCTTCGATAATTTCTACTTTATTTACATGTGTTGTATTGCAATAATAATACAATTTTTATAAATATTACACCATTTTGTTATTGTGTTATTATTTATGTTTCTAAATAGGTCTGTCACATCTTGGTAATATGCCTCAGTAGGTGTTGCATCATTTACATGTTAAAATGCAAATCTTACAAAAAATGTAATAAAAATGTCAGACATGGAGAGACGGTCACATTTTTCTCAGAGAATTAAAATACGGATCGACTTACCATTGGCTGTTAGCAGCAAGGTGATTAAAAGCGCGTCATTATAAAAAAGACGATATGATGCTGTCACCCAGCGCCATTTGAACAGAATTATACACACATAAAGTCTTGAAGCACACATGAGACTTTACGGAGTCACTCGGAACTAAGCACTACTTGTGAGAAATAAAGATTTTCTTTTCTTCATTCAGCAATAATTGAAGTTAGAGAGGTCGCATTCGAAAGATAGATATGACGCAGTACTTATGAAGACAATTGGTTACAATACAATTTTGCTTTAGTTATGTTCAGATGTATCACAAGCAGCAACAGTTATTTATTATTGCTCTAATACTCTGAACCAAAATTCTGAATGTGATTATAAAGTGATGACGATAATGGTGCAGCAATTTACTATCGCAAACAGATTTAAATTGAATATTTGGTTTCCGAATTGGTTGTCCGGGCCTCCTATCACTTCCTTTCTAGGAATGTCCTGCCTTCGGGCAGTCCTTGGGTGTTGTTGGGTTGGCATCTTGAAAAGTCTTTTTGGTGAATCTCCTACGCTGTTGAGATCCGAAATCATAGAAACAAAATTAGGTATTTATGATATATAGTTAGTCACAAAATGATTCGGCCTAATAGAATAATGCTTTGTAATTGTATTTAACTTGGCTGGAAATCATTTAGTTGTATAAATATATACTTTGTTCAGATAAAATTATGTTTAATTGCTATTACTAGTTAATAGAGAACTAGATAATAAACAAATATATTACCAACATCTAGTTTTTCTGCGCGTTATATCAAGTTATTTTTTAAAATATCCAAATAAATGAATTGATCCATCTTGCTATCAACAAAAAAAAAGTTCTCCAACCCCTGATGCTCCTATATATCGCCATACCATTACAGTTCTACCACCATTTTTCACTGAAGGTAGTAAGTTCTCTGTCTGTAATTCTAATTCCTATTTTTCTTTTGCCAGACCTTCTGGTGACCATCGGAAGCAAAAATATTGAATTTACATTCATCCGCAAATATAACATTATCCCAATACCTAGCTAGTTTTATACAATTTAGCGGCCATTTTGAGACTTAGTTTGCGGTTGCTCAGGATAGTATATTGGTGCAGTGGACCGATGGCCCTGCTCCTAGCTCTACCTAGATACCTGGAAATGATCCTTGACAGGAAGCTCATTTTTTCTGCTCCAGTCGATCTCCGTCCGCTGAACGATTATCTTTCTGGACGAGGGTTGTCGTCTCCGATTGAACGCAATGGCTTGCGTTTTCTCACTGATCGTCAGACCGCATGTGCTGAAGAAACTTTCGATTCGATCAAACTGTGCCTACAAACTGGGCTGCGATCTCGTGAGTCTTCGAAGTGGCCACTATTGCGGTGTCATCGGTATAGATGCCATTAAACACCCCATGATCCGCCGGAATCTAATGCGCCGCACAAATGGGCGTGGTATAAATGCTGTGACATAGAAAACAGGCAAGAACATGTTCAGACATGTTCACTTAATGCTCGCCACCATAAATTTGTGATATCTTTCTTATCTAAAAGTGACTTTGAAATTCTGTAAAATTTAAATTTGTGGGACAAACTTCACAATGGATAGTCCCATAGATTAAATAACATAAAGCGAAAAATAGAACTGGTCTTGTGCGTTGGCAAATTATACATTAGAATTAAATCATACTTTTGCTTTCAAAATATTTTAATTTTAGATAAAGAACCAAAATATAGTTATAGCAATATATATTGTAATCTTAAACCATAATAGGAACATACTTCAATATCTTGCTATTACTTGATTAATTAAAAATATTTATGGTTTGAAATTTAAAACAAATTCTGACAACATGGACAAAATTTTGAATTACTCAAACTAGACGTTAATCAAAATTCTTTTTAGTTAATTAGTTAGTTTTTATAAACATTTTTACATTTGTATAATTTATATATTGTTTATACTTTCAAAATTAATTTATTTTCCCAAAGAAGTCGTAGAATTCGCACAAATATAGAAAATAAAGATTTTTATTTACTAGAGGAATTTGTTCCTGTAAAATTTTATTGTTTAATAAAACAACAGTCAAAAACAAACATAAAATAGTCTTGAAAAAAAAGGTGACGGAGGAGGGAGGAGGGTTCGTAATAGAAAGTATAGGAAGTATGGGTGAGTTAATCAAGGCGTTTGAAAGAAGTGTTTACTTCCAGCTTTTTTATGAAGAAAATAAGAATTGCAGAAAATTTCCAAATTGTCATTGTTTTGTAATATAACAGCAGCAATAATTTGAATGACACATGAGAACAAAGTTGTACTTGTGTTTTTGGTTTTTTTGTGGCCAGTATTATATATTTATAAAACGATACCAAGGACCACCTCAAGGTGTTTTCAGTGTATCTGATGATGGTAAAATAAATGCAAATAAACCGTTTTGCTCTATTCAAAAACACTTATTCATAATGAATATTCATATTACATTCATGCTAAAATGCAACGCCCATCAGAACGCATTTCAACAGGTGTAATACCTACATGCACTTAAAATTGTCTTCTGAAATACGACCGCACAAATTAAAAATATGAATAACTTCAAGTACCGGAACACCCATTAACATACCAATTTCTATTTACATTTACACAGCCACCGTATCGATAAATAGGACTACAGCTTTTTGTCAGTTTCAGATAAACACACCATCATAAACTATTTCATATTATAATACCATAATCCCCGCTGGAGGTTACATCTGTTACCTATTGAAAAGAATTGAGGTATACCTGCCTTAATCTTTTTCCTTCGAAATCAACTGATTTATTGGTGGGATTTAAAACTGATTATTTATTCTAATGATTTTTTTTTTGGAATTTCTAAAGATGTATGTAGTTCTAGGAATGTTGATCATTCTGATATTTCCATTTGTAAATCAATAAAACAAAGAAATGATTAGTATGTAGGATTATGATTACAATCATCTTGTATTCTCCGTGGTGTGTTAACCATTACAAGGTTGTCTCTAATATTGTGAATCCTCTAGGAGTTAACTTTCTCCGGTTGGAGGTGGTCAATCTGGGTGGAATTCCATGAGGTGCGTTATCGGAGGGTTGGAGTTGAGGTGCTAACCAACGCTGTAAAATGGTTGTGTGAAATATCAGGCTCCTTAACCGTTTGTTTTCTGAAGGGAGAATTATTTGTGTTGCGCCCGTCATTATTGCGTGGGTTAAATTTAAGTAGAAAAATTTTGTCCGTTCTTCTTAATTATAATTTATTTATAATTAAAAGAAATGGAGCGGACAAGAGAGGTTTTATCAGAATTTATAGAAATGTATAAGCAGAGACCATGTTTATGGAAAATACGAGATAAAAGCTATATTTAAACAAAAACTTAAGGCGTGAAGTATATAATTAGATTTTAGATTAGATCTTTTTAAACGAAAAAATTATTGGCATAACGATTAGAGAGATTAGAGGAAAAATTCAAAATTTAAGAAATGTCTTTGGACAAGACGTTAAGAAGATAGACGAGAGTGCAAAAGGTGGAGCAGGCAGCCAAGATGGATGTATGTACATATATGTACAGTGATGTACATATAGAAGAATGTAATTATAGAATTTATAATAAATTTATAACAGATATAAAGTAAATATAATAGAAAATTTAACAATAATATAAATAAAAAAACATTCTATTATTAAAGAAAACAAAATTCTTAAAATAAATAAAAATTAAATTCTATAAAAATGAATAAAATACCAATTCTGTCAGGGAAGAAAACAAATACAAATTAAATAAAAATCAATATTTTATGTAATAGCTGTCACTGGCGATTACCGCTTCCATTCGTCTTGGCATCGAATTCACTAGATTTTGGCACAATTTGTTGTAATTTCGTTCCATTTGTGGCGACACCGGTGCTGTAAATCTGGTCGATCTCTAACATCGTTATCATCAGTTCAAAATTGTATCATTTTTGCCCGTACATTCTTTATAGGATTCAGATCCGGAGATTTTGCCGCCATTCTATAACTATAATTTCAGGGTGTTCAGCCAGCAAATATTCGACAACGACCGAAGTATGTATCGGACTATCGTCTTGCACCAATGTTATACTGCCATTATTAGCATGTGCCAATGGTAAAATATATTGTTCCAACAGCCTGACATAAATGTCTCCGTTAGACGCCCAGGTATTGGAACAAAGTCCCCTGTGCCGTGTGAAGAAATCCATCCCCAATATGCTTCGGTGATTCTACCGCTTCTTTTATGTTTTAGAACGTTGGCTACATCGTATCTAGTGTTAATAGACCTGTATACCCTGGTATTGCCTTTTGGCATTAGAACGAAATACTTTTTCGTCCCAAAATACGACGTTTGTCCAATCTGATATAAATTGCCAATAGCAAAATCCAGTCGACGATGCTCTTCGAAATAAGTAACATTTGCGGGCCGTCTACAATTCAAACCCGCATGTGATAACCGTCTTGAGTTACTATATGCCTTTTGATGTTAAGTTCTGTTGTTTCTCTTAACTTATAATGCACTATAAAATGGATTTTCAGGTGCAATTCTGATGAGCAACGCATCCTCTTCCCGCTGTCGTTTTTCTGACTGACCTGGTTTTGGGTGCATTCCTTTATGGCCTTCTGCTCTAAAACACCTAATCCAACGAGATATCGAACTTTGCTACAAATCAGTAATCACTTGATATATATCTTTGAAATCCAAAGCATATGATAAAATATAATCACTGATTTATTTACTTGTTCTGAAATTTCTTTGGTAGAGTTACCAGCTTTCCACAATCCAATAATTTCACCTTTGTAATTTCATTTGAGTAACGTTTTGCTATTATAGTTGCTATTAAAAAATGGTTGAAAACTAAAAATATAACATACCACAATGAATTCAAGCGTCTTAGAGCATTGGTTAAAGTGCAAATACATGAACGTATACTTCCTATCTAGCTGATATGGAACAGTCAATTACCACAAACTTCTCTACCATCTGGAGTTTTTTGCAGGGTAAGCGGCGCTCTACTAGAATACCGGGCAACCTTAGAGATGATGATGGAAGTGATCTTATGGATCCCAACATTATCGTTAATGCTTTCAGCTTCAAGTTTCTCTTCTGTATATTCCCGAAATGCTACTGCTACTTACACTGAAAATTCGCATAGCTCCTTGCCGCACTTTCTTTCACTAGTACACGACGATGAGCTTATTCAACTAATGGCTACGTTCCCTAATAAATTCATTGTAGGGGATGATTTACTTCCCAGTTTTTTATTCGTGATTGTAGGTATGTGTTTGCCTTTCCTTTAAAAATTATTATCAATCTCTCTATTTCATCATGTACATTTCCTGAAAGATGGAAAAAAACAAAAATTGTGCCAGTACACAAAAAAGATGATTCGTCATTGTTAGCTAATTACAGACCAATTTCCATTATACTTAACTTCGCTAAAGTGTATGAGAAAGTACTGTATCGCAATGTTTACGCTGGTACGAGTTCTTTAATTTCACCTCATCAACATGGTTTTCTTCCCGGTAGATCTACTATTACCAACTTTGCAACAATTGCACAATTTCTTGGTGAAACTCTAGATAGGCGTGGTGGTAGATGTAATCTACACCGATTAACTAAAGCATTTGACTTGATTGATCACGAAATATTATTGTCGAAATTATCTGCATATGGTTTGGTACCTTCGTGTATAAATCTTGTACGATCTTACCTATGTCAACGGCCATGTTATGTGGCGTACAATGGTTATCATTCAAATGTCTTTGTCCCCACATCTCGAGTACCTCAAGGGTCAAACTTAGGCCCCCTTGTTGTTTGTTCTTTTTCTTAACGACTTACTACTCAAAATTGATTGTCCTATACTTGCGTTTGCTGATGACATAAAAATTTATTCAGAAATTACTTCTGACGATGACTCAATTACGCTTCAGCACAACCTTGACACGTTGGTGAAATGGTGTAAAGATTCCAAATTAAAGTTGAGTATAGACAAGTGTTGTATTATCACATACTCACGCTCCTCCACGGTCTCCCATGCCCAATACCATATCAATGGGCATTTTTAAAGATTGGCACTGAAGTCAGGATCTAGGAGTACTATTTGATTCAGCTCTTACTTTTAAGTCACATTTCTCCAATACATGCACCGCTGCTTTCAAATGTCTGGGCTTTGTGATGCGTATCTCAAAGTATTTCAATGACGTAAATGTATTTATATTTTGCCTTTGTATTAAAGTAGAATACGCTGCTCTTATTTGGTATCCTGTGTATTCTTCCGAGTCCATGGCTCTGGACCGTATTCATCGACGGTTCCTGAAGTACTTATCATTTAGACTGATGGAATCTACCCCGAAAGAGGTATACCTCAGGATGTTCTCCTGGCCCGACATGGTATGGCATCCTTGTGCGACAGAAGGGACACAATATGTAGGAAATTTATAAATAAGCTCTTGGACAATAAGATCGATTGTCCCTTCCTATTGGGTAGTATGGACTTTCTTGTACCGAGAATTAATTCCAGGTACGAGACTACATTTCGAGTCCCCTTCGCAAGAACCAACATCATGAGAAGAGTGCCGACCTACATCCTGGCGAGGGTGGCGAACATGTGATTGGAGGAAGTTATACCCTATTTCTTTCTCTTCTTAGTTATGGAGCGAATTAGAGAACAATTTGGCTACTTATTGCTTTTTCTGTTTCTTTTTTTTAGTGTACACGCTTTTGTAATTGATCCTATTATTGGGCCTTGGCCTGTTGGATTAATAAAGATCTATTATTATTATTATAGTAGCTTTAAAAGCACACTGCACAGCTATTAATGTCAAAATAAAATAGATATATATACTAGAATGGTGGATAGAATTGCATTCTATTTTCTTTTATAAATGTAAAACTTATTTTCTAGGGTGGTGGAAACTATATTACGTAAGTCCTAGTATTAATTAAAAATTTTAACCATTTACATTTTAAACTAATTTAACGAATAATAGAATATTTGTACCAGATTGCTCTATTTATATTTTAATCTTCACATTAATTAAACTGAAATAATCTACAACCAATCACATTTCCAATGGTCAATTAAGGGTGCACAACTGACCAATTAGATTAACGACGAACTGCATTCTGAAAATTGGAATCGAACGATAAAGTAAGTAGGTCTTCAATTAAAAACTACTTAGTTGACGCAAATCTAAAGTAAACATTCAATAGTGCATTACAAAGCAGCATAAATGTAATATAATAAATTGAACATCATAAATTGAAGTTTCCAAATATTAATTTAAAAATATATAAGATTAGTTAATTACACGCCATATATAAATATTTTGCAATTAAAAGTATTAATATATTTGTATGCTAATATACCTAATATAATATAAAAACAATATTCATTTTTGTATGCGCTATATTTGTCAGTCTTTCTTATTAGAAAGAAACTGATTAGTTGTCTGTAAAATGTGGTTTATACATATCTATATATAATTTAAATCTGAAATACAGATTTATATATGCTTTAATACAATTTATGTTCATCGACTAGCAAGAAATAGAACAATGTCTAATTCTTTATATGGAAGATCATCGCCTATGCCAGGTAGTTCGGAATCGACCAGTTCATTATTCTTATAAATCGAATATGGTACATAAAGGTTATATTTACAACGTTTTATAGCACTTTGAGTCAGTACTAAAGCACATCACTGTACCTACTTTCTGGTGAGTTCACTGTTGCATTAATGTCATATTTAAGGTAATTTACTTTTTATAACCAAAACTTTGAATTTAATTTTTTTGTAGGTACTATCCACTGTTGCTATTCAGTTGAGACAAAGACACCCCTTGAGCATCTCTTGATAGTTCTGATAGTTGTGATTTTGATAATCTAGATAATAGTACTCAGGACACTAATGATATTTATGATACAAACCATGTATGTATGTATAGTACTTTTGGATATGTCAGTAACAGATACACAAGAAAATAATACACTGGTAAGCATCATTTAATTTTATTTGACTTAACTTAATTACAGTCAATGTAGGTGTTAATTTATAATGTTTAACTTTTTCCTGCTATTATCATTTATTCTTGCCACGGAACTTGATCAACGCCATTATAATATTCCATATACTTTTCACGATTAATTTTTGCAACAGATGAAGTATTTCTTGTGTAATCTTGTAATGGTAGCATCCTATTTTTTGCGTTTCAGAGCTCTTCTCGTTTAGTTATGTTTAATAAATTATTACTACTACTATCTTCATAAAATATTGTGGATGTTGAGCTAGCATATGAGGGGCTAAGATTTCATAAAAGGTTATGCAAATGACAAATTGCAAATACAACATAATTGATTTTAAGAGAAAAGTCTCATCGCCAAGAAAACCTGTTTTCCAACAAGTCAAGTACTCCACCGCAGTTTATTACTTGCCAACGATATTTAGAACCTGAAGCAATGTCATTCGATTCTTCTTTGGTGTCTGGCATCTAAAAATATTAATATCTGTAATTTTATTATGTTACAGACAGGATTCAAACAACCAAAGAGAACTAGAAAACGTATGAACGACGATTATGAATGCGAAGTAAACTAACTAATAAATGTTTGTACCAAAAATTTGACAGCACTAGAAAAACAGGCGGATGAATACGACAATATTTGTATGTCCTTCGCCGACAAGATGTGATGAATGGAACCTCGTCAACAAATTTTCGCTGAGGTGCTCATTCATAAAGTAATAAACTAAGGGTTTGTTGGGAAATTTAAACGAAAAATGTGGACATTGTTGACTACTGCGTGCCTTCTAACTATTATAATACTCTATTATACTCTACTATTATAATTTTTTGTAAAATAATAATGAAATAGTAATTATATACCAAGGGAGAGAAGACATTTTCCTCAGCCGAGTAGCATTATTTAAATATGACTAAGAGGCTGAGAAAAAATCTTCTGCCGTGGTTTATACACTATTTTTTCCACTACTAGCATATTTAACCGCTTAATTCTATTCCGCTATTCTAATGTAATATAATAAACCATTCCGATAAAAAAATGTTTAATTTAAGATATCCATAGAAAACATGTTAGTCTGTAAAAAAAAATGAATAAACATTTAATGGTCAAATTGAGATTTTATTCATGTCCTGTCACAATACCAAAAAAAATGTCCGACAGTAGTTGTACTCCTTCAAAATCCGCAAGGAAGCAAATCAAATAGAGTATCAAAAATACTGGTACGTCAGGAATTAACATGACCTGCCATAATTGCGCTATTAATTATTATTTTAATAAGTAGTGTTTACCAAATTACGTATTTCCTACTTTGTTTATTCATGTTAAATGTTAACCTAACCTTTTTTCTTGAATTGCGGATTTCATTCGTGCATATATACGACATCTATGGTTTTATATTCAAATTATTTCCTCTATTCTATACATTTTTATTGAATAAATCATAATTTTATTATTGTCAATTGTTTTTATTATTTACTAGTAGAGATATTTTTTATTTATTGGACTACTAGAGAGAAATTCATCTTCTCGGCCCGAAAACATACCAAATAATGACGTCTTCTAACGCTAGTAGTGGAAAAAAATATGTATACCTGTGTAATTACCTTTAAATATTTTTGTAAAGCTTTATATATTGCTTGGGATGTTTCTGAACAATATAACCCAAGGTTTGCGCTGCTATTCCAGTCGTGAAGATTTTAAGTCTGAATATGAACGTCCTGTAGCTAAATATCTTAGGATTGCAATTAAGCTTTCCTCAGCTGAAATCGAGTCTCTCATTACGGTGACTTGTATTGTTATATATGGAGAAACCAAATCTAAAGTAGGACAAATATTAAATAGCTGCATTCGTATTTAGGCAACACAAAGGTTATTATATACCGTAAGATGGGTGAAGTTGACCCAATTTTCAACTTTAATTAAAAATAGTAGTATGTAAGATTAAATTGATAAAAAAATATTTTCTACTATGACATGGGTATAAATATCAGCTTCAAATATAGTTAAACATATAATATTTAATAGCCATTAATTCAGAAAAAATTGTATTTGCTTTCGGTCAACTTTGTTCTTTAAAAATGGTTTTCGGATAATTGGGTTGACTTGACCATCTCTAACTTCATAAAACTAACACTTTATTTGACTAAATGAAGAAAAACTCCCTAAAGTTATTTTCAAGGGGACTATACCATTAATTTTAAAGATATTTATGTAATTATTTTGATACATTCACTTAAAAGTTAAAAAACTGACATGTCAAAGTTAAAATAAAGTTGTCCTCTGCAATAAAATTAAATCTTTATCTTTATACTGGACCAAATAAACCTGTCAGCTTTATCTCGTTTTAAAAAATTGACATTAATTTCCTCACTATTCACTGATAATACTTTGCCAATACGATGTCTGACTATTCTTTTGGTTTGGTATTCTACAACTACCCAAGAAATCTTTTCTACTTTGACAAATTCAACTCCTTTTCTCTTTTCTTCAGCTTCCTCTTTCTTCTTCTTTTCTCTTCTGCAGAACTTTGTTCGCTTTCGCTTTGTTCAACAATTTTCCTCCTTATGCTTTGAACTTACTTGTAGTAGGTAGGCACTCGTCTTCCTCTTTTTCAGGAAAATCTTCAAATGCAACGGATCTTCCTGGAATAACACTTAACTTCCTTCTTTTTTGCTACAGAATGGCGTTTTTTAGGATTCCGTTGATCCTTTAAATAATCGACTATTACTTCTCCTATGGTTTCTTTTGCGGACGTCGTTGTCTTTACACAAATTCCACTTGAATAAAATCCTCTCTGAGCATTTTTTCCTGCCACAGGCATCATTTGTAAATAATTTTTTCAGTAGTCTGGGAAATATACTTTTTCGACAGATGATAGGTTTGTATTACACTTTCTCCACTCTTATAATATTTGTTTCCACAATTTTTCATTGGCCTGGAGAAACTTGAGTAAGAAAGTGCGTAGCATTTTGGAACATCTGTTCTTTGCAGAGCTTAAGAACTTTTTTGTAGTAATTGCGAGTACTTCCAAATGTGGGAATGTAGTTTTCTAGTCTCAGGATAGCACTTCTGATCTCTTGGTTTTTAAATTTTAGCCCATCATGAAATTAAAAATTAAACTAGATTTTTATTGAATTACATTTTACGAATTTTTGGAATTAATGGAATTGTTTGTGTTACTATTTCTATATTTAATAATTCGTCATTATATTTAGTCCCATAATTTAAACTTCCTATACATAATACTCTCGCTTTAAATTACTGAATGTATAACACTAAATTGGCTCCCCTACGCACCAACCTCCTTTCTCATATCTGCGCTCGTTACATCGTAAACGAGAATTCGAGCGCCGCATAATTTTAAAATTTGCATATTCTATAATAATAAATATATCGGAAACACGATGCACATCAATTTTTATATCCTATTATAAAAGATCATTCTCGTTACACTGAAAAACACGATCATATACACTAGCGTTCACGAAATGCGGTCACAACTAAAAATAACAGCCAATATCCTACGAAGATAACACGCGATCGGAAGAGATGGCGTGATTAATCCGAACAAATAAATTCGGTGGAAAACGCAATTCTAAGTGAGACCGTTACGTCATCCGAACTCTAATTTCGTCAATAGTTTACTGAACGGGTACATCCTAAACTGTACTAATCATATTACTATTTATTCGAGTAAAAAAGGTGTAAAATATGTTCAAAACGTGGTGAAACTAATGTCAAAACACTTAGGATTTATATTCTGTCGAAAATGTGTCCGTAATATAATTTACACTTTAGCGAAGCAGCCACAACTAAATAAGTAAAGTGACGTTAGTTATACAGAGTGTTTTCTAGCTTGTTTTGCAGCTGATATTTTTATCCCCCCATAAACAAACATATGAACGTATAATGTTCGAATCTCCTTTTATTATTTCTATATTGTATAGATATAATAAAGTAAGATAGAATCGTTTGAACCGCCTATACACGAATGGCAGTTGGTTAAATTCGATCTGATAAGTTGGCCGTGAGTTTCCCGTGTTATATGCTAGCCGTACGATGTGTTTTTGCAGTTGCAATATGTCTCCTAATCGTAGCTGGGCATCTAACGCGTTACAAAACCTCATATAATGTTTTCTTCATCTGCCGGTCATTACAGAGGTATTGTGCAATTGATGATGTTAGTTACATGGACACGGACATCGTTAGTTGTTATTTCTATGTAAGTTATTGATGGGATTTGTGTTTATATGTACTATATAAGTCCTCTTCGATATATATGTATATAATGTTATTGCTACCGATTTTCGAAAGAATAAAACACGAATTTGAAAACAATAAACACTTATTTACTAATTTGAAAACATCTATTAAAAAATTAGACTGTGACAAATGCTATATCGGTCAAACTAAACAATATTTAAATAATCGCTCAGTTTGACAGATGTCACACATCGGTGAGTCTCTAACTCTAATCCGAAAGAGATGAGTCCCAGCACTACAATGACCTATTTTTAATCTATTACAAGTAGAGGTTGGCATTCTTGAAAAGGTCCATCTGTCAAATCCAGTTCCACAATCGAGGCATAGTGAGGAATCAATTCAGAAATATTGAGGACAATAGATGCTAAGAAGTAAGATGATTTTGATCTCTCTAGACAGAGCACTGTCCATATCGAAGGGGATGTGGACAGGTTATTTTGTTAGGTTACCTCGGCTGAGACGTTTATCGACTTGTATTGCAGGAATGAAGCTACCAACTCGCACCATAATAAGGTTACATCAACGTAGATAACATTAAGTTCGGAAGTAAGCTCTGGTAGATCCTGGACTGCTTCATTGCGAACGATGAGGTTCTCAAGTCTATCTGGTTCCAGGTTACCAGACAGAACGATTTCTTTCATAATAAACTTTTTACATAGAAATCTGGCTCGGATGTCTACGGGTACCTCCCCTGCTTGAACTAAAAGTGCATTTGTAGGTGAGACCAGCAATGTTTAGTCATCGAATTTTAGAGCATTTAGAAATGTTCATTTGCCATTTGTTTATAAAAGTTGAAAGAAGGCATGGGGAACGACACAAGTTTTTTTGAATGGTTCCATGGAGGTCTGATTCCTAAAGTATGATCTATTCTGAAATCGAAAAATCTTCCATGGTGTTAGATAATGCTTTCGGTAATGGTCCAAAATTATGAGATACAGTAATCACAGATGGTAAAATTCGAAAATTATCTTCCACCACATTGTACCACCCCCTTCCTTCTCTAATTAATGACCCAAAATATACAAACGATGATGCCTAAAAGAGCAATCGTTTTCTCTTGGAAGAGGCTGAGACCATTTATGCATATTAACGCTAGTAAGGAAGATTGGAATCCTGAAGATAATGTGCCTTTGGACGAGTTAATGCTTGGAATTCCTAAGACGATTTGCCTTTGGACGAGTTATTACATGGCTTAAAAATTGCTAAAACCACGGAGAATTAACTGCACACTAATGGATGACGGAGAATTCTGAAGATAATATCATGACGAATGAGGATGTACAGGTAGGACAAGAGAAAAAATACCATTATAGACAGTAGGTTGCTTGTGTTGGGGAAGACAAGAGAGAACATTATTTTCAAAATGTATGATTCCAAAAGGCAAATTGAAATCTACGATTTTCAATATTGTTGTCACTATTCCAAAATCGTATCATTTGGGCCCACAATACATTTCATATAACATTCAGATCCGGAGATTTTGTCAGCCAATCTGTAAGTGTATGTATGGAACTATTGTTTTGCAATAAGTGTGACGTGCCAGACATCAATAAAGAGTAAAAAAATTAACTAATTATGTATTTATATTATAAATAAATAGAATTCGAAAATAAATATATATGAAAAATTAGTGACTTTTTTGGTGCTGAAGTTGTCTGATAAATCTTCTATTTCTTTCTATTTATACTTGGTACATTTCAAGGCCAAGCAACCGTCATTGACTTCATCTGTTAACCGATTCAGTTTGTTTGTCTTAATATTATTTAATGCTGAGAATAATGTCTCACAAAAATATGTGGATGAAAAAATTGGTAGCAAAGCCATTGCTAAATTGGTATAAGTGTTAAATAATTTGTTCCAAACCTTCAAAATTTCTTCTACGTATTTGTACTCATTTTCATTCTTTAAACGATTTCGTTTCATATTTTCAATTACTGATCTTAACTCGACAAATCCTTGAGTCCAAATGTTATTCTGAAAATCTACCAATTGCATCGCTAAATCGTCAATTTGCATCCATTGAAAATTCTTTAATTCCAAAGTATTGCAATCAACTACATCAGGATACTTAATTATTTTAATTGTGTGTTCTAGGCTTCTAAACTGGTTGAATCTTTCATTCTTCTCACTACTCTTTAATTAATGAGTTTAATTAACGGGTCGATGGCTGCAGTGGTTTGGTCGTGAGAAGTAGGCGCCGGGGTTATTCTCTGGAGGGAACATTTTTTGTTTAATGTATCCAAACAAAGTGATTAACAGCGCGGCATCATAAAAGGCGATATGATGCTGTCACAGCGCCAATTGAACACAACGAAACACACACAAAAACTACACCGCGAGAGTTGCAGTGATAGCTAGACAAGCGTTACAGTTTACGGAGTCACTGCAACTAAGCACCCACCACATATAAAAAAAAAAAAAAAAATCTATTAGTGTAAGTTTACTTAGATTTGATGTATCCAAACATAACCTCAATACTTCAGTTAAGTTCATTCATATGAACAGATTAAAGAAATTGCTGATCCAGATATGATTCTTAAGCAATAACGTGAGATGGCTGAATCGAGGAAAAGTATTGGGGAGATTTGTGGAGTGCTTTGACGAAATTTTATTATTTATTGAAAATAAAGATCTAATAAACTTTCCTTAGCTTAAGAATCATATCTGGATCAGCAATTTAATGTTCTTTACTGACCACTCTGTTCATATGAATGAACTTAACTTAAAATTACATGGTTTGGGCAGAAGTATTGAGGTTATGTTTGGATACATCAAATCTAAGTAAACTTACACTAATAAGTAATGTGGTGGGTGCTTAGTTTAAACTAATAAACTCTCGCGGTGTAGTTTTTTGTGTGTTTCGTTGTGTTCATGACATCATAATGATGCCGCGCTGTTAATCACTTTTCCCAAAGATTAAACTCTCTGAAAAAATGTCACCGTCCCTAAAGTCCTTACACGTTAATTAAACTCATTAATTAAAGAGTAGTGAGAAGAATGAAAGATTCAACCAGTTTAGAAGCCTAGAACACACAATTAAAATAATTAAGTATCCTGATGTAGTTGATTGCAATACTTTGGAATTAAAGAATTTTCAATGGATGCAAATTGACGATTTAGCGATGCAATTGGTACATTTTCAGAATAACATTTGGACTCAAGGATTTGTCGAGTTAAGATCAGTAATTGAAAATATGAAACGAAATCGTTTAAAGAATGAAAATGAGTACAAATACGTAGAAGAAATTTTGAAGGTTTGGAACAGATTATTTAACACTTATACCAATTTAGCAATGGCTTTGCTACCAATTTTTTCATCCACATATTTTTGTGAGACATTATTCTCAGCATTAAATAATATTAAGACAAACAAACTGAATCGGTTAACAGATGAAGTCGGTGACGCTTGCTTGGCCTTGAAATGTACCAAGTATAAATAGAAAGAAATAGAAGATTTAACAGACAAACTTCAGCACCAAAAAAGTCACTAATTTTTCATATATATTTATTTTCGAATTCTATTTTATTTATAATATAAATACATAATTAGTCAATTTTTTACTCTTTACTTGATGTCTGGCACGTCACACTTGTGCAAAACAATAGTCCCATACATACACTTACAGATTGGCTGACAAAATCTCCGGATCTGAATCTTATATGAAATGTATTGTGGGCCCAAATGATACGATTTTGGAATAGTGACAACAATTTTGAAATTCGTAGATTTCAATTTGCTTTTTGAATCATACATTTTGAAAAGAATGTCCTCTCTTGTCTTGTCCCCAACACAAGCAACCTACTGTCTATAATGATATTTTCTCTTCACTCTATTGAATATGCTGTTTGTCCTACCTGTATATCCTCATTTGTCATGATATTATCTTCAGAATTCTCCGTCATCCATTCGTGTGCAGTTAATATTTGTTTTGCGATTTTTAGCGATTTTCCAAACAAATCGTCTTAGGAATTCCAAGCATTAACTCATCCAAAGGCACATTATCTTCAGGATTCCAATCTTGTTTACTATCGTTAATATGCATAAATGGTCTCAACCTCTTCCAAGAGAAAACGATTGCTCTTTTGGGCATCATCGTTTGTATATTTTGGTTCATTAATTAGAGAAGGAAGGGGGTGGTACAATTTGGTGGAAGATAATTTTCGAATTTTACCATCTGTGATTACTGTATCTCATAATTTTGGACCATTACCAGAAGCATTATCTACCACCAAGGAAGATTTTTCGATTTCAGAATGGATCATACTTTAGGAATCAGATTTCCATGGAACCATTCATAAAAAAACTTGTTTCGTTCCCCATGCCTTCTTTCAACTTTTATAAACGAATGGCAAATGAACATTTCTAAATGCTCTAAAATTCGATGACTAAACATTGCTGGTCTCACCTACAAATGCATTTTTAGTTCAAGCAGGGGAGGTACCCATAGACATCCGAGCCAGATTTCTATGTAAAAAGTTTATTATGAAAGAAATCGTTCTGTCTGGTAACCTGGAACCAGATGGAGTATCGTTCGAAAGTCCAGGATCTACCAGAGCTTACTTCCGATCCTGTGGAGTATTCGAAACTTATCTACGAACTTGATGTAACCTTATTATGGAGTAAATTTTGAAGTTGTCAACTTCATACCTGCAATACAAGTCGATAAACGTCTCAGCCGAGGTAACCTAACAAAATAACCTGTCCACATCCCCTTCGATATGGACAGTGCTCTGTCTACAGAGATCAAAATCATCTTACTCTTAGCATCTACTGTCCTCAATATTTCTGAATTGATTCCTCACTATGCCTCGATTGTGGAACTGGATTTGACAGATGGACTTTTTCAAGAATGACAACCTCTACTTTATTCAAAATACTAGATAATAGATAAGTAATAGATTAAAAATAGGTCATTGTAGTGCTGGGACTCATCTATTTCGGATTAGAGTTAGAGACTCACCGATGTGTGACACCTGTCAAACTGAGCGATTATTTAAATATTGTTTAGTTTGACCGATATAGCATTTGTCACAGTCTAATTTTTTAATAGATGTTTTCAAATTAGTAAATAAGTGTTTATTGTTTTTAAATTCGTGTTTTATTCTCTCGAAAATCGGTAGCAATAACATTATATACATACATATCGAAGAGGACTTATATAGTACATATAAACACAAATCCCATCAATAACTTACATAGAAATAACAACTAACGATGTCCGTGTCCATGTAACTAACATCATCAATTGCACAATACCTCTGTAATGACCGGCAGATGAAGAAAACATTATATGAGGTTTTGTAACGCGTTAGATGCCCAGCTACGATTAGGAGACATATTGCAACTGCAAAAACACATCGTACGGCTAGCATATAACACGGGAAACTCACGGCCAACTTATCAGATCGAATTTAACCAACTGCCATTCGTGTATAGGCGGTTCAAACGATTCTATCTTACTTTATTATATCTATACAATATAGAAATAATAAAAAGGAGATTCGAACATTATACGTTCATATGTTTGTTTATGGGGGATAAAAATATCAGCTGCAAAACAAGCTAGAAACACTCTGTATAACTAACGTCACTTTACTTATTTAGTTGTGGCTGCTTCGCTAAAGTGTAAATTATATTACGGACACATTTTCGACAGAATATAAATCCTAAGTGTTTTGACATTAGTTCCTGCACGTTTTGAACATATTTTACACCTTTTTTACTCGAATAAATAGTAATATGATTAGTACAGTTTAGGATGTACCCGTTCAGTAAACTATTGACGAAATTAGAGTTCGGATGACGTAACGGTCTCACTTAGAATTGCGTTTTTTCCACCGAATTTATTTGTTCGGATTAATCACGCCATCTCTTCCGATCGCGTGTTATCTTCGTAGGATATTGGCTGTTATTTTTAGTTGTGACCGCATTTTAATGAACGCTAGTGTATACGATCGTGTTTCAGGGTAACGAGAATGATCTTTTATAATAGGATATAAAAATTGATGTGCATCGTGTTTCCGATATGTTTATTATTATAGAATATGCAAATTTTAAATTATGCGGCGCTCGAATTCTCGTTTACGATGTAACGAGCGCAGATATGAGAAAGGAGGTTGGTGCGTAGGGGAGCCAATTTAGTGTTATACATTCAGTAATTTAAAGCGAGAGTATTATGTATAGGAAGTTTAAATTATGGGACTAAATATAATGACGAATTATTAAATATAGAAATAGTAACACAAACAATTCCATTAATTCAAAAAAAAATTGTTGTATGTATCAATAAAAATGTTTAATTTTTAATTTCATGATGGGCTAAAATTTAAAAACCAAGAGATCAGAAGTGTATCAGATAGAAAACAATTCATTTGGAAGTAGCATTAGTGGCCATTTCACAAAAGAATTAGCTCTGCAAAGAGAACAGTATGCCTTCCACCAAATGCTACGCACTTATGCCAACTACTCGATGTAAGTTTCTTCAGGCCAATGAAAAATTATTGGAAACAAATATTATAAGAGTGGAGAAAGTGTAATACAAACCTATCATCTGTAGAAAAAGTATATTTCCCAGACTACTGAAAAAATTATTTCACCAAATGATGCCTGTGGCAGGAAAAAATGCTCAGAGAGGATTTTATTCAAGTGGAATTTGTGTAAAGACAACGACGTCCGCAAAGAAACCATAGGAGAAGTAATAGTCGATTATTTAAAGGATCAACGGAATCCTAAAAAACGCCATTCTGTAGCAAAAAGAAGGAAGTTAAGTGTTATTCCCGGAAGATCCGTTGCATTTGAAGATTCTCCTGAAAAAGAGGAAGACGAGTGCCTACCTACTACAAGTAAAGTTCAAAGCATAAGGAGGAAAATTGTTGAACAAAGCGAAAGCGAACAAAGTTCTGCAGAAGAGAAAGAAGAAGAAAGAGAAGAGGAAGCTGAAGAAGAAAGAGAAGGAGTTGAATTTGTCAAAGTAGAAAAGATTTCTTGGGTAGTTGTAGAATACCAAACCAAAAGAATAGTCAGACATCGTATTGGCAAAGTATTATCAGTGAATAGTGAGGAAATTAATGTCAATTTTTTAAAACGAGATAAAGCTGACAGGTTTATTTGGTCCAGTATAGAAGATAAAGATGATATAATTTTATTGCAGAGGACAACTTTATTTTAACTTTGACATGTCAGTTTTTAACTTTAAGTGAATGTATCAAAATAATTACATAAATATCTTTAAAATTAATGGTATAGTCCCCTTGAAAATAACTTTAGGGAGTTTTTTCTTCATTTAGTCAAATAAAGTGTTAGTTGTAAGTTAGAGATGGTCAAGTCAACCCCAATTATCCGAAAACCATTTTTAAAGAACAAAGTTGACCGAAAGCAAATACAATTTTTTTCTGAATTAATGGCTATTAAATATTATATGTTTAACTACTATATTTGAAGCTGATATTTATACCCATGTCATAGTAGAAAATATTTTTTTATCATTTAATCTTACATACTACCTATTTTTAATTAAAGTTGAAAATTGGTCAACTTCACCCCATCTTACGGTATATAATAACCTTTGTGTTACCTAAATACGAATGCAGCTATTTAATATTTGTCCTACTTTAGATTTGGTTTCTCCATATATAACAAAACAAGTCACCGTAATGAGAGACTCGATTTCAGCTGAGGAAAGCTTAATTGCAATCCTAAGATATTTAGCCACAGGACGTTCATATTCAGACTTAAATCTTCGACTGGAATAGCAGCGCAAACCTTGGGTTATATTGTTCCAGAAACATCCCAAGCAATATATAAAGCTTTACAAAAATATTTAAAGGTAATTACACAGGTATACATATTTTTTTCCACTACTAGCGTTAGAAGACGTCATTATTTGGTATGTTTTCGGGCCGAGAAGATGAATTTCTCTCCTAGTAGTCAATAAATAAAAATTATCTTCTACTAGTAAATAATAAAAACAATTGACAATAATAAAATTATGATTTATTCAATAAAAATGTATAGAATAGAAATAATTTGAATATAAAACCATAGATGTCGTATATATGCACGAATGAAATCCGCAATTCAAGAAAAAAGGTTAGGTTAACATTTAACATGAATAAACAAAGTAGGAAATACGTAATTTGGTAAACACTACTTATTAAAATAATAATTAATAGCGCAATTATGGCAGGTCATGTTAATTCCTGACGTACCAGTATTTTTGATACTCTATTTGATTTGCTTCCTTGCGGATTTCTGAAGGAGTACAACTACTGTCGGACATTTTTTTTGGTATTGTGACAAGACATGAATAAAATCTCAATTTGACATTAAATGTTTATTCATTTGTTTTTAATGACTAACATGTTTTCTATGGATATCTTAAATTAAACATTTTTTATCGGAATGGTTTATTATATTACATTAGAATTAGAATTAGAAAGCGGTTAAATATGCTAGTAGTGGAAAAAATAGTGTATAAACCACGGCGGAGAAGATTTTTCTCAGCCTCTTAGTCATTATTTAAATAATGCTACTCGGCTGAGGAAAATGTCTTCTCTCCCTTGGTATATAATTACTATTTTATTATTATTTTACGAGAATTATAATAGTAGAGAGTATAATAGAGTATTATAATAGTTAGAAGGCACGCAGTAGTCAACAATGTCCACATTTTCGTTTAAATTTCCCAACAAACCCTTAGTTTATTACTTTATGAATGAGCACCTCAGCGAAAATTTGTTGACGAGGTTCCATTCATCACATCTTGTCGGCGAAGGACATACAAATATTGTCGTATTCATCCGCCTGTTTTTCTAGTGCTGTCAAATTTTTGGTACAAACATTTATTAGTTAGTTTACTTCGCATTCATAATCGTCGTTCAGGCGTTTTTTAGTTCTCTTTGGTTGTTTGAATCCTGTCTGTAACATAATAAAATTACAGATATTAATATTTTTAGATGCCAGACACCAAAGAAGAATCGAATGACATTGCTTCAGGTTCTAAATATCGTTGGCAAGTAATAAACTGCGGTGGAGTACTTGACTTGTTGGAAAACAGGTTTTCTTGGCGATGAGACTTTTCTCTTAAAATCAATTATGTTGTATTTGCAATTTGTCATTTGCATAACCTTTTATGAAAACTTAGCCCCTCATATGCTAGCTCAACATCCACAATATTTTATGAAGATAGTAGTAGTAATAATTTATTAAACATAACTAAACGAGAAGAGCTCTGAAACGCAAAAAATAGGATGCTACCATTACAAGATTACACAAGAAATACTTTATCTGTTGCAAAAATTAATCGTGAAAAGTATATGGAATATTATAATGGCGTTGATCAAGTTCCGTGGCAAGAATAAATGATAATAGCAGGAAAAAGTTAAACATTATAAATTAACACCTACATTGACTGTAATTAAGTTAAGTCAAATAAAATTAAATGATGCTTACCAATGTATTATTTTCTTGTGTATCTGTTACTGACATATCCAAAAGTACTATACATACATGGTTTGTATCATAATTATCATTAGTGTCCTGAGTACTATTATCTAGATTATCAAAATCACAACTATCAGAACTATCAAGAGATGCTCAAGGGGTGTCTTTGTCTCAACTGAATAGCAACAGTGGATAGTACCTACAAAAAAATTAAATTCAAAGTTTTGGTTATAAAAAGTAAATTACCTTAAATATGACATTAATGCAACAGTGAACTCACCAGAAAGTAGGTACAGTGATGTGCTTTAGTACTGACTCAAAGTGCTATAAAACGTTGTAAATATAACCTTTATGTACCATATTCGATTTATAAGAATAATGAACTGGTCGATTCCGAACTACCTGGCATAGGCGATGATCTTCCGATATAAAGAATTAGACATTGTTCTATTTCTTGCTAGTCGATGAACATAAATTGTATTAAAGCATATATAAATCTGTATTTCAGATTTAAATTATATATAGATATGTATAAACCACATTTTACAGACAACTAATCAGTTTCTTTCTAATAAGAAAGACTGACAAATATGGCGCATACAAAAATGAATATTGTTTTTATATTATATTAGGTATATTAGCATACAAATATATTAATACTTTTAATTGCAAAATATTTATATATGGCGTGTAATTAACTAATCTTATATATTTTTAAATTAATATTTGGAAACTTCAATTTATGATGTTCAATTTATTATATTACATTTATGCTGCTTTGTAATGCACTATTGAATGTTTACTTTAGATTTGCGTCAACTAAGTAGTTTTTAATTGAAGACCTACTTACTTTATCGTTCGATTCCAATTTTCAGAATGCAGTTCGTCGTTAATCTAATTGGTCAGTTGTGCACCCTTAATTGACCATTGGAAATGTGATTGGTTGTAGATTATTTCAGTTTAATTAATGTGAAGATTAAAATATAAATAGAGCAATCTGGTACAAATATTCTATTATTCGTTAAATTAGTTTAAAATGTAAATGGTTAAAATTTTGTAATTAATACTAGGACTTACGTAATATAGTTTCCACCACCCTAGAAAATAAGTTTTACATTTATAAAAGAAAATAGAATGCAATTCTATCCACCATTCTAGTATCATATATATCTATTTTATTTTGACATTAATAGCTGTGCAGTGTGCTTTTAAAGCTACTATAATAATAATAATAGATCTTTATTAATCCAACAGGCCAAGGCCCAATAATAGGATCAATTACAAAAGCGTGTACACTAAAAAAAGAAACAGAAAAAGCAATAAGTAGCCAAATTGTTCTCTAATTCGCTCCATAACTAAGAAGAGAAAGAAATAGGGTATAACTTCCTCCAATCACATGTTCGCCACCCTCGCCAGGATGTAGGTCGGCACTCTTCTCATGATGTTGGTTCTTGCGAAGGGGACTCGAAATGTAGTCTCGTACCTGGAATTAATTCTCGGTACAAGAAAGTCCATACTACCCAATAGGAAGGGACAATCGATCTTATTGTCCAAGAGCTTATTTATAAATTTCCTACATATTGTGTCCCTTCTGTCGCACAAGGATGCCATACCATGTCGGGCCAGGAGAACATCCTGAGGTATACCTCTTTCGGGGTAGATTCCATCCAGTCTAAATGATAAGTACTTCAGGAACCGTCGATGAATACGGTCCAGAGCCATGGACTCGGAAGCATACACAGGATACCAAATAAGAGCAGCGTATTCTACTTTAGTTAATACAAAGGCAAAATATAAGAATTTAAGTACATTTACGTCATTGAAATACTTTGAGATACGCATCACAAAGCCCAGACATTTGAAAGCAGCGGTGCATGTATTGGAGAAATGTGACTTAAAAGTAAGAGCTGAATCAAATAGTACTCCTAGATCCCTGACTTCAGTGCCAATCTTTAAAAATGCCCATTGATATGGTATTGGGCATGGGAGACCGTGGAGGAGCGTGAGTATGTGATAATACAACACTTGTCTATACTCAACTTTAATTTGGAATCTTTACACCATTTCACCAACGTGTCAAGGTTGTGCTGAAGCGTAATTGAGTCATCGTCAGAAGTAATTTCCGAATAAATTTTTATGTCATCAGCAAACGCAAGTATAGGACAATCAATTTTGAGTAGTAAGTCGTTAAGAAAAAGAACAAACAACAAGGGGCCTAAGTTTGACCCTTGAGGTACTCCAGATGTGGGGACAAAGACATTTGAATGATAACCATTGTACGCCACGTAACATGGCCGTTGACATAGGTAAGATCGTACAAGATTTATACACGAAGGTACCAAACCATATGCAGATAATTTCGACAATAATATTTCGTGATCAATCAAGTCAAATGCTTTAGTTAAATCAACCACCACGCCTATCTAGAGTTTCACCAAGAAATTGTGCAATTGTTGCAAAGTTGGTAATAGTAGATCTACCGGGAAGAAAACCATGTTGATGAGGTGAAATTAAAGAACTCGTACCAGCGTAAACATTGCGATACAGTACTTTCTCATACACTTTAGCGAAGTTAAGTATAATGGAAATTGGTCTGTAATTAGCTAACAATGACGAATCATCTTTTTTGTGTACTGGCACAATTTTTGTTTTTTTCCATCTTTCAGGAAATGTACATGATGAAATAGAGAGATTGATAATAATTTTTAAAGGAAAGGCAAACACATACCTACAATCACGAATAAAAAAACTGGGAAGTAAATCATCCCCTACAATGAATTTATTAGGGAACGTAGCCATTAGTTGAATAAGCTCATCGTCGTGTACTAGTGAAAGAAAGTGCGGCAAGGAGCTATGCGAATTTTCAGTGTAAGTAGCAGTAGCATTCCGGGAATATACAGAAGAGAACTTGGAAGCGAAAGCATTAACGATAATGTTGGGATCCATAAGATCACTTCCATCATCATCTCTAAGGTTGCCCGGTATTCTAGTAGAGCGCCGCTTACCCCGCAAAAAACTCCAGATGGTAGAGAAGTTTGTGGTAATTGACTGTTCCATATCAGCTAGATAGGAAGTATACCGTTCATGTATTTGCACTTTAACCAATGCTCTAAGACGCTTGAATTCATTGTGGTATGTTATATTTTTAGTTTTCAACCATTTTTTAATAGCAACTATAATAGCAAAACGTTACTCAAATGAAATTACAAAGGTGAAATTATTGGATTGTGGAAAGCTGGTAACTCTACCAAAGAAATTTCAGAACAAGTAAATAAATCGGTAAGTTATATTTTATCATATGCTTTGGATTTCAAAGATATATATCAAGTGATTACTGATTTGTAGCAAAGTTCGATATCTCGTTGGATTAGGTGTTTTAGAGCAGAAGGCCATAAAGGAATGCACCCAAAACCAGGTCAGTCCAGAAAAACGACAGCGGAAGAGGATGCGTTGCTCATCAGAATTGCACCTGAAAATCCATTTTATAGTGCATTATAAGTTAAGAGAAACAACAGAACTTAACATCAAAAGGCATATAGTAACAAGACGGTTATCACATGCGGGTTTGAATTGTAGACGGCCCGCAAATGTTACTTATTTCGAAGAGCATCGTCGACTGGATTTTGCTATTGGCAATTTATATCAAGATTGGACAAACGTCGTATTTTGGGACGAAAAAGTATTTCGTTCTAATGCCAAAAGCAATACCAGGGTATACAGGTCTATTAACACTAGATACGATGTAGCTAACGTTCTAAAACATAAAAGAAGCGGTAGAATCACCGAAGCATATTGGGGATGGATTTCTTCACACGGCACAGGGGACTTTGTTCCAATACCTGGGCGTCTAACGGGAGACATTTATGTCAGGCTGTTGGAACAATATATTTTACCATTGGCACATGCTAATAATGGCAGTATAACATTGGTGCAAGACGATAGTCCGATACATACTTCGGTCGTTGTCAGATATTTGCTGGCTGAACACCCTGAAATTATAGTTATAGAATGGCCGGCAAAATCTCCGGATCTGAATCCTATAAAGAATGTACGGGCAAAAATGATACAATTTTGAACTGATGATAACGATGTTGGGAATCGACCAGATTTACAGCACCGGTGTCGCCACAAATGGAACGAAATTACAGCAAATTATTGCCAAAATCTAGTGAATTCGATGCCAAGACGAATGGAAGCGGTAATCGCCAGTGACAGCTATTACATAAAATATTGATTTTTATTTAATTTGTATTTGTTTTCTTCCCTGACAGAATTGGTATTTTATTCATTTTATAGAATTTAATTTTTATTTATTTTAAGAAATTTTGTTTTTTCTTTAATAATAGAATGTTTTTTTATTTATATTATTGTTAAATTTTCTATTATATTTACTTTATATCTGTTATAAATTTATTATAAATTCTATAATTACATTCTTCTATATGTACATCATACATCGCTGTACATATACATCCATCTTGGCTGCCTGCTCCGCCTTTTTTGCTCTCGTCTATCTTCTTAACGTCTTGTCCAAAGACATTTCTTAAATTTTGAATTTTTCCTCTAATCTCTCTAATCGTTATGTCAATAATTTTTTCGTTTAAAAAGATCTAATCTAAAATCTAATTATATACTTCACGCCTTAAGTTTTTGTTTAAGTAAGCTTTATCTCGTATTTTCCATAAACATGGTCTCTGCTTATACATTTCTATAAATTCTGATAAAACCTCTCTTGTCCGCTCCATTTTCTTTTAATTATAAATAAATTATAATTAAGAAGAACGGACAAAATTTTCCCAAATTTAACCCACGCAATAATGACGGGCCACCAACACAAATAATTCTCCCTTCAGAGAAACAAACGGTTAAGAGGCCTGATATTTCACACAACCATTTTACAGCGTTGGCTAGCACCTCAACCAACCCTCCGATAACGCACCTCATGGAATTCCACCCAGATTGACCACCTCCAACCGGAAGAGTTAACTCCTAGAGGATTCACAATATTAGAGACAACCTTACAACAATGGTTAACACACCACGGAGAATACAAGATGATTGTAATCATAATCCTACATACTAATCATTTCTTTGTTTTATTGATTTACAAATGGAAATATATCAGAATGATCAACATTCCTAGAACTACATACATCTTTAGAAATTCCAAAAAAAAAATCATTAGAATAAATAATCAGTTTTAAATCCCACCAATAAATCAGTTGATTTCGAAGGAAAAGATTAAGGCGGGTATACCTCAATTCTTTTCAATAGGTAACAGTGTAACCTCCAGCGGGGATTATGGTATTATAATATGAAATAGTTTATGATGGTGTGTTTATACAAAACTGACCTGCTTCTTAGTCCTATTTATCGATACGGTGGCTGTGTAAATGTAAATAGAAATTGGTATGTTAATGGAGTGTTCCCGGTACTTGAAGTTATTCATATTTTTTAATTTATTGCCGTCGTATTTCAGAAGACAATTTTAAGTGCATGTAGGTATTACACCTGTTGAAATGCGTTCTGATGGGCGTTGCATTTTAGCATGAATGTAATATGAATATTCGTTATGAATAAGTGTTTTTGAATAGAGCAAAAACGGTTTATTTGCATTTATTTTACCATCATCAGATACACTGAAAACACCTTGAGGTGGTCCTTGGTATCGTTTTATAAATATATAATACTGGCCACAAAAAAACCAAGACACAAGTACAACTTTGTTCTCATGTGTCATTCAAATTATTGCTGTTATATTACAAAACAATGACAATTTGGAAATTTTCTGCAGATTCTTATTTTCTTCACATAAAAAAGCTGAAGTAAACACTTCTTTCAAACGCCTTGTTAACTCACCCATACTTCCTATACTTTCTATTACGAACCCTCCTCCCCTCCTCCGTCACCTTTTTTTTCAAGACTATTTTTATGTTGTTTTTGACTGTTGTTTTATTAAACAATAAAATTTTTACGGGTTTTTCGGTCCTCTAGTAAATAAAAATCTTTATTTTCTATATTTCGTCACAATTCTACGACTTCTTTGGGAAAATAAATTAATTTTGAAAGTATAAACAATATATAAATTATACAAATGTAAAAATGTTTATAAAAACTAACTAATTAACTAAAAAGAATTTTGATTAACGTCTAGTTTGAGGTAATTCAAAATTTTGTCAATGTTGTCAGAATTTGTTTTAAAATTTCAAACCACATAAATATTTTTAATTAATCAAGTAATAGCAAGATATTGAAGTATATTCCTATTATGGTTTAAAAGATTACAATATATATTGCTATAACTATATTTTGGTTCTTTATCTAAAATTAAAATATTTTTGAAAGCAAAAGTATGATTTAATTCTAATGTATAATTTGCCAACGCACAAGACCAGTTCTATTTTCGCTTTTATGTTGACTAATCCTATGGGACTATCCATTGTGAAGTTTGTCCCACAAATTTAAATTTTACAGAATTTCAAAGTCACTTTTATATAAGAAAGATATCACAAAAATTTATGGTGGCGAGCATTAAGTGAACATGTCTGAACATGTTCTTGCCTGTTTCCTATGTCACAGCATTTATACCACGCCCATTTGTGCGGCGCATTAGATTCCCGGCGGATCATGGGGTGTTTAATGGCATCTATACCGATGACACCGCAATAGTGGCCACTTCGAAGACTCACGAGATCGCAGCCCAGTTTGCTTAGGCACAGTTTGATCGAATCGAAAGTTTCTTCAGCACATGCGGTCTGACGATCAATCCGAGGAAAACGCAAGCCATTGCGTTCAATCGGAGACGACAACCCTCGTCCAGAAAGATAATCGTTCAACGGACGGAGATCGACTGGAGCGAAAAAATCAGAGCTTCCTGTCAAGGATCATTTCCAGGTATCTAGGTAGAGCTAGGAGCAGGGCCATCGGTCCACTGCACCAGCTATATACTATCCTGAGCAACCGCAAACTAAGTCTCAAAATGGCCGCTAAATTGTATAAAACTAGCTAGGTATTGGGATAATGTTATATTTGCGGATGAATGTAAATTCAATATTTTTGCTTCCGATGGTCACCAGAAGGTCTGGCAAAAGAAAAATAGGAATTAGAATTACAGACAGAGAACTTACTACCTTCAGTGAAAAATGGTGGTAGAACTGTAATGGTATGGAGATATATAGGAGCATCAGGGGTTGGAGAACTTTTTTTTTGTTGATAGCAAGATGGATCAATTCATTTATTTGGATATTTTAAAAAATAACTTGATATAACGCGCAGAAAAACTAGATGTTGGTAATATATTTGTTTATTATCTAGTTCTAATACAACTGTTACAAATTAGATACTCTAGTACAATAGATTTAAATCCAATTGAGCAAAACAGAATGAAGAAAATTAGAAGAATGGAACACTATTCAAAATGCTACACAAAAATTAATTAAATCGATAAGATGTATGTATATTAGTAATACAATTAAACATAAATGAACAAAGATTTTACAACTAAATGCCAAGTTAAATACAATTACAAAGCATTATTCTATTAGGCCGAATCATTTTGTGACTAACTGTATATCATAAATACCTAATTTTGTTTCTATGATTTCGGATATCCAACAGCGTAGGAGATTCACCAAAAGACTTCAAGATGCCAACCCAACAACACCCAAGGACTGCCCGAGCAGGACATTCCTAGAGGAAGTGATAGGAGGCCGGACAACCAATTCGGAAACCAAAGATTCAATTTAAATCTGTTTGCGATAGTAAATTGCTGCACCATTATCGTCATCACTTTATAATCACATTCAGAATTTTGGTTCAGAGTATTAGAGCAATAATAAATAACTGTTGCTGCTTGTGATACATCTGAACATAACTAAAGCAAAATTGTATTGTAACCAATTGTCTTCATAAGTACTGCGTCATATCTATCTTTCGAATGTGACCTCTCTAACTTCAATTATTGCTAAATGAAGAAAAGAAAATCTTTATTTCTCACAAGTAGTGCTTAGTTCCAGTGACTCCGTAAGTCTCATGTGTGCTTCAAGACTTTATGTGTGTATAATTGTGTTCAAATGGCGCTGGGTGACAGCATCATATCGTCTTTTATAATGACGCGCTTTTAATCACCTTGCTGCTAACAGCCAATGGTAAGTCGATCCGTATTTTAATTCTCTGAGAAAAATGTGACCGTCTCTCCATGTCTGACATTTTTATTACATTTTTTGTAAGATTTGCATTTTAACATGTAAATGATGCAACACCTACTGAGGCATATTACCAAGATGTGACAGACCTATTTAGGAAACATAAATAATAACACAATAACAAAATGGTGTAATATTTATAAAAAAATTGTATTATTATTGCAATACAACACATGTAAATAAAGTAGAAATTATCGAAGGCATACCCAGGCATAAAATTTCCTTTGAATACCCACGGTAACGAGAAGCCACAGGCAGTCATAACAGCAGATAAATACTGTATACATACAGATATAATATAGAGCCCGTTGTAAAAGAAAAAGTCAAAGCTATTACCGGGTGGTTAGGAGTGATTGTTCGTTTTGACAGTGACATAGCGCGGACAGTTAGGTGACAACAAAGAAGGCATTAAAGTCTACGGGCGAGGGGGCCCGCCAAGAAGGATTAACTTCTTGCTACTGTAACAGTTTCGAGCACCCGTAGAGTTGGAAAAAGATTAGTCGGGCCACTCTAATGAGAGCATTTGCTATGTTGTTATATTCTTTCTCTTTATAACGTTCCCCATCTTTATCTAACGCTTTGATATATATTTTGATTTAGACCTCTTAAATGTATCCTAGATTGATCTCATTCATCTTCAACGTTGGTCCGAATTTCACCTAATGATTTTGATTTTACTCTTCCTCGTCTCGCCTATATAGCCGTCCTCGTTTATTTCTTCCGTTACTGGATTATAAAAAAGCGTTTCTGGTATTTTGGCTATTATTATTATTATTAGATTGAACTGACTCGTTATTATTATTATTAATTATGTCATTATTTTGATTTATGTGTACGTTTCCTACTAGAGTTTTTCTACGGTTAATATACCAACCGAGCATCATTTAAATTACGGTCATTTATTTCTGGAGCTGGATTCTGTGATAAGTGTAAATTTCGTAGTAAGATCTGGTTAAGTGCGTTGTTAATTGATCCAGGAATTCGGATGAAGATGAATGGTCGGAGGAAATACGGATGATGGAATTGAATGGATTTATGGTGATGCTGTTAATAATAATTTCTCTTTTTTTTCTCTTGTATAAATGGTGGTTATATATAGGACGTGTTTGTGTAGCGAATCTGTGATAATAAATTAAGACGATGATGTTGATGATTTCTTAGAAAACTAACAGAAATTTGTGTTCTCCACGTAATTTAGTTTAATTGATGAATGTGTAGCTGAATTAATTAGGGTGTTTCGAAACGAGCTATTAGACTTTGTATAAGTAACGAGCAGCATGCACTATCTAATATGATGAGCTTCTCTTTTTGATTTGAAACGTGATAATGTTAACTTGAAGCTGACCTGAATTCATTGTTGGCAAATCTTTTACCACCGAAACATTTTCTCTAAGTTTGGCAATAGAAAATAATACGAGGGAGCTAAATTTGCCGAATAGAGTGCGCTCTAAAAACTCAGCTTTATTGTTGTGAAATTACGCCAAATACTCAACTGAAAACAATCGACAGCAATTAACAAATAATAACGAAGTCTGAGTATTATCAGACAAAACTGGACGGATACATATCCACAAATTGGGGTCTGCATGTAGACGAAACTACGAATATCAGAAGATAAGAGATAGTTTACCATTAGTCCTAGAACAAAGCTACTCATTTCGACAGGCTGCAGAAATGTGTGGAGTGCCCAAAAGTACATTATACGACAAGTATAGGGGTGAACATTTAAGTACCCTTTTATACAGTACCAAAGGGTCTAGCCGGTTAAACATATGAAAACTGCACTTGCATCTGGTGAAGAGTTGTGAGCTGTTACATGTAACAGCTAAGTAATTAACAAATAAGATATATTTTTTTTGGTAGGTGTCATTTCGGGGGTTCGTAGAAAAAACCACTCTCGAAAAATATATTTCTCGTTTTCTACAGTTTCCAATATCACAAATATTCTAAAACAAAATATTATAATTAGCTTATAGGTAGTCAGATACAATTAAAATTTCAGAAAGATATCTTCAATAGGTACCTTTTAGCCTTATAAGGCGTTAATGTGCCCTGCTGGGCGTTTGGCCTCTCGTTTAGATTAACAAGGTGAACCTACTTGCCAAGGGGGAAGCAGATCTATCAAACGGTTATCGAGCTAAGTAATATTTATATGATGAAAATGTTGTCCAGAAAAATTTATGAAAATGTAACTGTCACAGCGCTCAAACGAGTTAATGTGCCTTCCTGAGAGTTTGTCCTCTCGTTTACATTAACAAGACGAACCAACTTGCCCAGAGGGAAGCAGATTCATCAAACGGTTCTCGAGAAAATATCGATGAAAAGGAGTCTTTTATTAAACAATATTTGGACAGAAAAGGGATAACTGTGAGTGGCTTTATGGACAACTGGTCAGGAACAGATTGGGTTACAAACTTTTTAAAATGAAATTCTGAGCTCTCAAAACTAAATAGTCAGAATATGAAACGATGCCGTGCAAAAGCGCAAGATGTAGAATATCTCAAGGAATGTTTCAAAAATTTGGGAGAGGGTGTTTCTCCCAGTAATATTCTGAACTATGATGAAACTAATTTGACCAATGACCCAGGTAAAGTCAAACTCCTCGTAAGAAGAACATCTAAAAGAGCGACTGGGGTGTGTGACTTTTTAAAAACATCCACATCTTTAATGTTTACAGCTTATGCAGATGGAACAATTTTACCCCCTTACGTTGTTTATAAGGTGAAATATATTTACCCCAACTGGATGGAAGGTGACCCTCCTGGTGCTCGTTATAATGCTACCAACTGAGGATGGTTTGATGCAAACGTTTTCGAAGACTGGTTTGAAACAGTCGCCTTTCCTTTTTTAAACTTTTATTTCCTGATTTATTTCCACTTAGAGGTCAATAAAACAATAAATAATTAAATACCAATTTATTCCATAACATATAATAATATGTTTTCGTTAAATAACTTCTTCAGTGGAAGAAATTGACATTTAATATGTGTCAAAATACTAATAATATAAATATAAATTGCCATGCCTATCAACAAAATTATCTAAAAAACAAAGAATTCATTGATATATCGAATTTTAATTATATTCACAAATAATAATGAAGGAATAATGATTTAATACAACATTAGAAATTGAAATGATTTTAATTATTCGTATATCAATCTATTTTTTGTCAAGCTCTAACAATTCTGTTCAAGGACTAGGGAAAAACATGGCAAAAAAATCTAGTCAAGAGCTTAAAATTAATAAAATTCATGCGTGAATTAAATTATTGTAAATAACGCTTAAATGATCAATATCCGTTCTAAAATTTACCGCGTTTTCATCTTTTTTAATGTATATCATTTCGTAAATTAATTTTTTTTTATAATTATTTTCCTTTTTTAAAATGTTAGTGTTTTGAAAATGAAAATTATGTCGTCTATCTTTAGAGTGCTTAGATAAAGCAGTTTCAGCGGTGATGTTATGTGTAACAGTGTATTGATGGTTATAAATTCGTTTCTTTAAATATTGTTTGGTTTGTCCGATATAACATTTATTACAATCTTTGCAATCTAATTTATAAACAACATTACTTTGATTATCATGTTTAATGGGTGTTTTTAAATTTGTGAATAAATGTCTATTGTTTGTAGGTGTGAAAGTTATGTGAATGTTTGATTTTTTTAATTCGTGTTTTATTGTGTCACTTAAATTGTTTATATATGGTATAGTGTGGTGTATGTTATTATTTGATTTTGTACCTGTGTTATATATTTTATTTATTCTTTTTGTGATTAATTTATTGTAAAACTCTTTAGGATAACTATTTTTTTCTAGTTTTGTTTTTACTTTGCTTAAATTTTCTTTTCTAAAATCAGGGTGAGCTAATTTAATAGCCTGATCTACTAAACTGTTAATTACGCTTTTTTTTAAATTTACCGAAGTGTTTGAAAAATAGTTTAAATGTCTACTACTGCTAGTGTCTTTAACGTACCAGTTTGTTTTTATTTGTGTGTTATCATGTAGTATCTTTACATTTAAAAAATTTATAGAATTTTGATTTTCTCTTCCAAAAGTAAATTTTAACCTATCATGATATGTGTTAAATGTGTGCAGAACATGTTCAATTTTATCATTTGGTATGCAGCATATACAATCATCTACATACCGCTTATAAAATTGCACATGACAGTTTAGTTTGTCAAGTGAGACCTGCTCTAAGTCCTCCATTACTAAATTTGCTATAACAGCAGATAATGGAGAACCCATTGCTGTACCGAATATTTGTTTATATATTGTGTCATTGTACTGAAAATATGTTGAATTTAAGCAAAGTTTTGCAGCCAACATGAATTCATTTTTTGGTAAATTTGTATAATTTTGAATTAAATTCCATTTTTTGTTTATAATGTTTAATGCCAAATCTGTAGGAACATTTGTGAATAAAGATACATCTAAACTGATAATTTCATGATTACACGGTACGGATTTTTTGTTAATGAAATTAACAAATTCCCACGAATTTTTTACATGATACTCTGTATTGCCTACAACATTACTGAGAATTTTGGATAAAAATTTTGATAAATTGTATGTTGGTGATTGTATACAATTTACAATCGGTCTTAAAGGAATATCAGTTTTATGAATTTTAGGGACGCCATAAATTCGCGGAGTTATCGAATTATATATTTTTAAATGTTTAGCTACGGATTCGTCTATATAATTGCTATTTAACCAACTAGTGATTAATTGGTTATTTTCACTTTGAATTTTGTCGGGTCTTTTTGTAATGTAATGTAAGTGTTTTGATCGTTTAATAATGAATGCATTTTGGCTGCGTAATCTTTTTTGTACATTATTATACTTTTTTCTCCTTTGTCTGCTTTAGTTATTATAATATCTCGGTTTTTATTTAAAAACTTTTTTGTTTCCTTTAACATACGATTTAAATCAGGATCTTTGTGTTTGTTATTACGTCTGTTTTTGTAATTAGTTATGATGTTTACTAATTTGTTACGTAATGTGTTTTGCTTGTTCGGTACTACAGAATTTTGAATAATGTATTCTATATTACAAATTAAATCATCTAAAGGTATGTGGTTAACATCTACTGAGAATTTAGGGCCTAAACTAATAATTAACTTCACATTTTCCGGAATTATTATATCTGTTAAATTTATTATCCAATCTTCTTGTAAAATTGGATAATAATTCTTGTTATTTTCTTTTAAAAGACTTTCTATCTTTTTAATATTACTATTTTTTATTTTATTAAAATTTCTTTGAAAATCTAAATTTACTTTTTCAAAAAACTCACCGTAATCATGAGATGACATTTTACTACGGATGTCAATTTCCGTAGTTGAAATGTCATTTCTAATTTTTTTTTTCAAGTGTAATGTAAGTGTCCCGAATAGATAAATTCAGTGTTTTTTGAAATATAGTGTCTCTTATTTTACTAAACTTACTAACTATAGTGTCATTTGTAATCGTTATGTTAAAGGATTTTTTTATAAAATTCGGAATTACCTTTTCACGCCTGCATTTTATTAAAAAATTTTTCCTATTAATTTGTCGTGCTAATTTTAATTTCAAACTATAGAACTTCTTCTGAACCACCAAACTCTCTTGAATATTCATACTTCAAAAATGCAAAAACCAAACTCTAAAAATACTCCTGGTCTAGTGGAAGCTAAGGAGAAATACAATTAATATATGTATTTTTAAAACGTAAAAATTTTTTCCATTTTTACGGCCGCCATTGGAGACAATTTTGAAAGCCAAATATCATATCGTGTTATTGAACTTTGCAACCAGAATGACATAGCCTTTGTGTTACTACCACCAAATACAACTGACATTTGTCAATCGTTGAACCTTTTCAAGTTGTTAAAGAGCACTGGAGACGAATTTTAAATAATTGGAAAAGTCATAATAGGGGAGTTTTACCAAAAATGATTCCTCGTTTGTTAAACAGATTAATGCAAAATTTGTAACTTACGCTGTAGGCCAATATACTTGCGGGATTGAAAGCATATGGCATAAGTCAATTTAAACCAAAAAAAAATTAAACCTCTAACAGTAGACAACGAAAACACCACTAATGGGGCATTATTGGAAACATTTCAAAATGTCATGAAAGATGCTTCAAAAGTTGAAAATAAATCTGCTCCAAACAGAATGAAGAAGCTTGATGTGCCTGCAGGAAAATCTGTTGATTTAGACCATGTCGAAACAAGTAGTAACAGCACCAGCAAAAGCCATAACGAAATGGCAAGCGAAATTTTTTCTAACAGCGAGGAAAAATTAGATTCTAAAACCGAAAATGAAACTGAACATTTGAAGACTAATGTTACCAATATGGATGATATACAAGCGTCTAGTTGCTGCCGGTAACAAACTACCCTGAGACCCGAGGGATGCCGAAGTGACGGCAGCGGCCATTGAGTGTAATCTGCGATTGAGTGTTTTTCGTTTTGTTGTAGAAATTGACTGCTATACCTAATAGGTACTGTTTATAAACCACAAACCTACTTCTCAGTGTTTTAATGTAAGTACAAATCTTAATATTATAAAGCAGAAGCAGCTGAATGTTCAAAAGTTTTACATTTACTGTGAAGATTTAACGTACAATACAAAATATTTTCAGAAATCTAAAGTTTCATATAAAACAATAGAATCAATCCCAAAACCTACTTGTTTAAAATGTGGTTCAAACTTCAGCAATCCATTTCATTTAAGGAGACATGTAAAGAAGTTTCATCCTGAAGATGCAGATGTTTTAGCACCTATGAAATACAAGAAACCTGACAATTTCTTGTTTTCATGTTAGATTTGCACTAAAAATTTTAGTTACAAGAAAAATTTGACTTTTCATATGAAAACTCATCAAGAAGCAAATAATACTAGAGCAGGTACTAGTGAGAGTAAAAGTCAAAACAAAACTTAAAACTTGACACAAAGAAAATCAACAAAATATCCACTGTGCAGTTTTTCCAATGGATTGAAGAAAGAGCTTTCACAACATCTTAAAGAGTGTCACCAGGTAGAAGTTTGTTGTAAACAGATAGAAGTTTCATCACTACAAAAATTTGATGAATGGAAGAAGAGTGTGGAATACAATAGCAACTCAAAATTTGTGATTGAAAAAAAAATAAAAAGAAATAAAAAGAATAAAGAAAAGAATAAAGAAAATAAAGTCACGTCTTACATATGCCACAGGTCAGGAAATTATAATATAATAATAATAATAATAAATTTATTTATAAATTTATTTATTAATTTAAAAAATTTTAAAAATTTATTTATTTATTAGGAAATTACCTGTCAACTTCGATATCTTAAAACTCTAGGCTCCAATAAAATAAATGCTTACTGCCCTGCTGGATTAAAAAAAACTGAATATTTTAGTAATGATGATAATGGAAGCAACAATGTTAATGAAGTTGAAGCTAGTATCAAGCAAGTCAGCAAGAAGATACCATCATCGTATTTGTTTGAAGAAGGCAAAGAGAGAACTAAACAAAAAATTCTTAATTATTTTGATAACTTAAAATCTCCCTCTAAGCTAGAAATTATAAAGAATATAAAGAAAATAAAGTCACGTCTTACATATGCCACAGGTCTGGAAATTATAATATAATAATAATAATAATAATAAATTTATTTATAAATTTATTTATTAATTTAAAAAATTTAAAAAATTTATTTATTTATTAGGAAATTACCTGTCAACTTCGATATCTTAAAACTCTAGGCTCCAATAAAATAAATGCTTACTGCCCTGCTGGATTAAAAAAAACTGAATATTTTAGTAATGATGATAATGGAAGCAACAATGTTAATGAAGTTGAAGCTAGTATCAAGCAAGTCAGCAAGAAGATACCATCATCGTATTTGTTTGAAGAAGGCAAAGAGAGAACTAAACAAAAATTTCTTAATTATTTTGATAACTTAAAATCTCCCTCTAAGCTAGAAATTATAAAGAAAGCCATAGCCTCAATTTCACCAATCTTGGCGGCAGCAACAGCTCAAAATTTAAGTGACAAAACTTTTCCAAAGTCCTCACAAAATAGATACAGCCCTGCAAATGCCAACATTACAGCACAAAGGAGATTGTTTTCTAAAAAAAATAAAAAAAGTTCATCTCAGAAAAGTTGAGAGAGGAAACCGACTCCTAATGAGAAACAACAAATTGTTTTTTAGCTTCTACAAGGTCCTGGGTCATCATCAGATTAGGTACTACCCCTACAGTAATAGTTCTGAATAATACTTGATATTTTTGTTTTGTTTAATATATTTAATAATTATGTAATTAAATGAAGTAGTAGCTGTATGTAGTAGTATGTTACCGGTAGCGACTAGATACTTGTGATGGTATTGCTAAAGACACATTTATAGTTGTGTCCTTTATTTATAATAAAGGAACTAAAACAGAAAACGCTAAAGATTTTTTTCGTTCTATAACAATTAGCTGTATGCGAACCTATAAAATGAAACGGAATATTTTTGTGTTTTCTACTATTTCCGGTCTGAATTGCCATAAGAAGCCAATTTATTTTTTTATTGTTAAAAGGAGGCCTCGGTACTTTTTTTTATTGTTAAAAGAATTTGTGTTTTTCGTTTGTGTTACTTGTATTTTATGTTTCTGCATATAAAATAAAATTGTTTATTGCTATTATTAAGATTCATTAAGAACACCCCCCAAAACCCTTACAAAAAAAATTCTTCGTTAATTGGCAAACCAATGATAGTGAAGTCGTACGTTAACGCCATTCAACCTACACTAGGAGGTACCAGGTTAACGTTGATCAGGGAAGCAAAGGTGTTGGATCTATCGATCCAGATTTAAAAAGCACATATCGTCATGTATACAGTGTGCATATAGTGGACTGAAAACAATATATCCTAATTGATCATATTTATGACAGCAAACAAAATCCGTACTCTGCAATTCCCTAGTTCCCTCACACTTTTCTCACTGTTTATGTATTCACTGGCCTTGTTTGGATGAAATCTCGAGTACAGAGAATTCAAAACTATTGTATTAGGCTCAATTTCGGCATTCGTAAATATCAGCGAATTGCATCATTGTTTAATTCTATAGTCACCACCAGAACCCCTATATATATTTGTACAAAAGAATTCAGTTTAGAACAGACGTACACAACATCAAGTAGAGACGTCAAAGTTTAAACTTAAGCTCTATGAGGTTTGTACTTTCTACCATAATCATTCCAACAATTATTTTTATTATTAATACCACAGCTTCATTTTAAAGTTATTCTGAAACAATAGTGAACAAATACTTATACCTCGAAGTGTATCTCAATTATTTCATCGAGGTAAAACGAAACGAAATACTCGAGATCTATCTCGACGAAACAATTCAAGTATGTACACTTGAATCCGCATTTACTCATACAATATACAAGAACTTAAGAACGGAATCTTCCTAAGTGGATATTCTGATAGTAATTAAAATTTATTGCATCTAGAAAATCTTCCTTCGTATAGTTTCCCTTTTCAATAAAATCAGAACGAGTCCTAACGCCTCCTTAACGGACGACTCTTCTAAGCCGGCGTGAGATGTTAATTAGATATTATTAAGAGTCTGTGGAAAAGAAAAATAGTAATTTTATCATCTCTTCAGTACCTAATATGTATGTATATACTTTATATACCTGTGTGTGGAACTCCATTTCTTGTAACCAGTTTCGATCATGTTTTAACGTGTGGGTGTAGTGGGCCAACTATATTTCAATTTACATTTATTATTTCTCTCGCTTGAAAGCTGATAGAAATAAAGGAATAAGTCGCTCTCGATAGTAATAATAATAATAATAATAACAACGATGCAGTTGCAATTAACCTTTTTCTATTTTATTTTCTCTAAAATTCTATCGCTACTTTCTATAGCGCTGTAAAAGATCATAATGTTTATGCATGCGTACCTAATATACACACCTGTGTTGCATCTTTGAAAATGATACAATGTAAACACATTACTAGTTAGCGACGTTAACGGTTCTTAAAATTTCTAAACTGCTGTAGTGTACTAAAAGCAACCAGTAAATGTCGTGATGTCAAGGTTCAACTCTCATTGCAAATAGTGCGTCTTATAATTTGCTTGCAATAATTCAAATAAATGTTGCTTTATTATTATGATTTGCGGCAATTATTACCCTAAGTAGTTGTTACGTGAGTTAGTGTACTTAGCAAATTCCTATTATGTATATATGTATGCGGTAACAATTAGAGAATGTATCTATTCCACGAATCTTTTGTGTACACAAAGTTAGCGTCGTCAGTTCATGTACAGCTCATCGCAAAAATTTGCATTCGTTGTTAGGTGGCAATGTGTCACGATTAAGATTAAGATTAGTACCTAAATTACCCGCTGCATCCATTAGCACCTATACATAAGAAGTGATTTTCTTCTAACCATGCATGAAATAGATAACTTCGTTGACAGAGAATTTTGATATTTAGATATCAATTTGCCTCTGAAATTTCAGACTAATCAACAAAGCCAATTTACTATGGATAAGAATCAACAGTTCAGTAATAGCTACAATAAGTTATCATCAACAAATGGTAAGCTAGTAAATCATTCAAGGTACATTCAGAATGTTCATCTTTGAAAAGCTTCCTATTTTGTGGATCAATAACTATTCCCTTGCGATAGTAAAAACTACTAGAATGCAGTTTTTAGGTTTAAAACAATTGTACCTAGATTGTTGAGTCAGTTATAAAGATCATGTCGGCTAGCCTTAGAGGCACTATCTGGTTATTTTGTTCGACGTTTTCTCTTTTAAAAGCTATTCTAAAAATTGCAAACTAAAAGCCTTTGCATCATTTCTTTGTACCAGGCATAGTTTCATATCATAAATGATGTCTTGTACTTCTTTATAATTTTTAATAGAGTGTTCTTCATTTCACTTTTACACAATTATCAGATTCTACTTGAAAAATTGTCTTGAAAATCGTCTGATAGCTGATTATGATTTAAATTTTCAAACGCCTGTGGTAATGAAGCATAATAGTGTACTAGTTGAAAGTTATCTTTTCCAAACTTCTTCTTACAACACTTCTCTGTTTCATCGCAGACAGTACTTGAACAATATTCCTTTAAGATAATTCTTCTCTTGTTTATTACGATTTCTGCAGTTTGTGATTTTTTAAGAGTAATATTTTAGTAATATCAAAACTGCAGTTGTTGACGTTTCAGGCAGTGTATTATGCCTCAGTGGTATTTTAATGCAATGCAAGTGATAGTTGTACACTTTGGCAGAAAAAATTGGAAGAAAACTTATTCTTTAGTATTTGGTTACACACTTTTATCTTTCCAATTGTACCGGAAGTTGGTGTCTTTGCTATTTCTTAAGGATATTATAAAACAAAGTTTGAATAACTTGTGCTTTTTTTGTTTTGGTATATTGACGAAACCCTAGTCTTCCTCTAAATGCTAAAAGAATTTTGTCTGCAAAAGTCAATTCTTTAGGGACATACAACGACTGAAAGTTTGTTTTTAAAATATTCAGGACGGCAATTGGACGGATAATTTGTCTCACACTACCCCCATATTGTTGTTGATTGTTGTCTGATTATTGTTACTGAATAAACTCATCTGTACGCCAGTGGTGATGCAATGGTGGCACTTGTACTAATCCCATCCAAGCCAATAAACCGGAAAACAGTCTAATTTCTTCTTCGAAGAGATATTAGTTCAATCATCAATAATAGCATCAAAATATTTACCCGGTGTACAATTAGCCAATAATGCTGCTACCTCTGGTTTTACTCTCGATGAAACAGAGAAAGGATTTGTTGTAGTAGAGTGGAAGTAGTGGCTGTACGACGTTAACGTCAAAAAGGAAAGGAAACTATTGGGATAGGCAGCCAAAATCAAACGATGATTTAAAAAATCTCCATTTGATATTCTAAGCGTTCGGTAATTAGTTTTTACATTCTTCAGAGAAGATTCTATAAAATTAATAAGTAATTAATAGTAATTACGAATTAATAAAATATTTGAAAATTTAAAGAAGGGAATATTTATATTCTAAAAAATCGATTGATGATCGATGATTTAATATAATTGTAATAATGTCTGACAAGTAAACAAAGGTTATGCGATGGGCGATGTCAAACGACTAGACAATTCTCAACTTCCTAAAATCCCTAAGATTAATAAAATTAAAATTTCCTAAAGAATAAGCATTGCAAACTAGATCACAGATCATATATACCTATATAAATAAACAAGTATGTTCAAAAATACAGGTCATACTGGTCAAGTGGTATTAGAATGAATTATTTTATCCAAATGCAATCACTTCAGAGACTTGTAAATGAACCATATTCTTCTAAATTGACACACAAAAGTGTAAAAATGGATACATTGGTTGTCTTCTCTTTGGAAATTTTCTAAAATACATTGCCTAGGCATTCACAGAATTTTTATGGCACAGAATATAACATGTTAGCATATCATATTTTTCTTCATTGCTAAATCGCTCCTCCTCCATGTTTAAAAGTAAATTATATCGTATGAACAATTCGGTAAAACAGCGTGCAGCAAACAACAAGAATCAATTAACAATAAATAACAGCGAACAATAAACGTAATAAAGAACAATAAAAACAATAATAACGACACACAAAAACGTTTCTTTGGAAGAAGTAAAATGCAGGTTACAAGTCAAAATCGTTGTAAAATAAATGGTTTTCCAGCGCCTACCTACCCACAATATACTATCGAACCTATTAGTATTACCAGGCCTACTATAAAAGAATCTAAAAGTAAATAAATTTACAAAATATGTATAATGTGTGATACATCGTTGAATTCGTAACGAAAAATGCCATCAGATACAGGGTGTACTTTTTTCTCCGTCCATATAAAAAAGCAGTGATGATGGTTTCTCAAAAACGAAACGTCGGACAAAAAATATAAAAATACAGTCTTGTAGAGCTATAAAAGCGGCAATAAAGAACTTTTATTTATTTTTCGATAACTTGTAGAATAAAGTCAGAAAAAAATAAAAACGAATATTGAAAAAAACACGTTTTCCTAAATATCTCAAAAACGAAACAACTTAATTGAATTAAATAAACGTCATGTAAGAGGTCACTAAAACGCGCAACTTTTCGCTAATTTAAGCAACTTTGTATCTCTTATCGTTCCCGAGATTCCCATGCAGTTCATTCTTATCTTGGACACAGTGTATATTAGAATAAATTATACTTAGACAACTTTAGACCAAAATTTTTCGTACAAAAGGATTGAAACATCGTCGAAATTGAATTGACGATTGCAGTTGACGTGGTGATCTACGAGGGCTGTTTTGGATGTTGTAACATCATGAAACTGGAAAGATTATTCTCTACTACAGTAAGCTAGCCTAACAGGGAATTGATGGAAAATAGAGTAGAGTTTAGGGGAGAGATCGTTAATAAACGGGATCTTACAATACTTAACAGTGTTGTGAGTGATCTCCAGACGTGCAGGCATCGTGTTAGACGAAAAACTAGCCACAGAGTTATCTATATTTAAACCAGCAGTAGTCGTGTTGAAAATCAAGCCTTTTAGTAACCTGCTCGGATAGCCGTTATTGGAAAATATATCGAAGAGTAGATTTAGGTTCTTCTTTTTAAAGAAAATATCCGACAATTTTAAAATCCTATTTCCCATGGAAATTATAATGTTCCTTTTCATATTCATAGGGTGATTGGAAAAATACTTTATGTACCTCCCAGAAGAGGTCGGTTTCAAATACCAATCGAGTATTATCTTCTGGTCGGGTTTCCTAAATTACCAAAGAGTCAAGGAAGGGGACAGAATTATTGGTTTCCAATTGAATTTTAGATTGTGATGGAAAGATTTAAAAATATCCATGACGTGGTCTACATATTAGCAGGATTGGAGTAGTTCATCCATAACAATAAAAGCAAGAATTGGGTTTAGTGGACTGCCCATGGGGGTGCCAAAGGTTTGTTGGTAGTAATTACCATCAAATGTGAAAGGGGCCGACTGAAAAAGGAACCTTAGTATGTCCAACAGAGTGGATTTTTCAATGGTGGTGTTTTGATTAACTCTATGCCATTCTTTATCTAACATTTCTACCACCAATTCGAGGGGTATATTAGTAAAAAGTGATACAACGTCGAGAGATATCACAACAAAGTCATCCGGAATGGAGTTCTGTTTCATCGTAACCGCTAAAGCAAAGGAATCACTGATATTGTAAGTTGTCCTATTAGAGAAGGAAACAGAATAGAAGCAATAAATGAGGACAGTTGCTAAGTATTAGGGGAGCCCACAAAGGATACAAGGATTTGTTGATTTATGGTTCCCACTTGTGGGCCCTCCATAATAAAACTTATGAATCTTATAACCTTTTATAATACACGTCGTTGTCACAGTTTATGATATAAAAAAATTTAGGTTACGTCTCCGTCGTGTTGTCCGATAGGACCAATGCATACTTTAATATTATAAAATAAATTAATTTTAATTACATAACCGAATTGAACTTCCTGATCGTTCATCATCCTGTATAACGTAGCAGAAATCATAGCGAAAACGTATCCCTATAGCTTTCGATATACAACATATTATCTTTTGTTGTTTGGTCTTGTAGAACTTGTAGAACATTATTTGTGATGATCCTGTTGATTTTTTAAAAACTTGTACAGGGTGTTCCAACAAAGATATGAAGACAAATAAAGTTACATCGTTTCGAATTGATTTTAATAATTAACTATCTAATTATTGAAGCGGAATCGTTTACAATGCTATTATTTTCCCTATTATTTCACGGATGAAACATCATTATACGTTCTAACACAATAAATTACAAAATTCTATTAAATTGAATTAATTACAGCAAGGATATCATCAAGTATACACATACACACGCACGAAGCATACACTATAACAACATAGGTATAATATACGATTTTATTACCTAAACATAACATAAACTTCGTCCGCTAATGGAATGAATCTGTTTTATATCCTCACTGAGCGTCTTAGAAGAGGCTATTGTACTCTCCGTGTCCGCTAACCGTCTCCGCGCATTATTAAAATTTTACTGCGAGACCATACTAAATTTTATGTTCTGTATCAATGGCATGCTTTTAATAATAATATAAATGATAGATTTCCTTCATAACAACAAAGTTCAATATTATAGAATAAGAGAAAGAATAAAAACTGTACAAAGACAAGATGTATGTCCAATTGTGTAATTGTCGCGGAGAAAATTGTATTTATTTTTAAAACGTTATCTTCTCGAAGTTCCATAACGTCCGAAAGCCGGGAAATAACTTCATATTATGTATATCGAATGTAAATATATGCGAGTAAATAATTGTAACATCGATATTTAGCCTTAAGTCCATTTCGAACTGTGACACGTGACGAATGTTGGCCGCTCGATTTTTGTAAATCCAGCAGGTAAAATACACGCGTTTCAAGTAAATATTAACATAAATAAATATTCAGTACCTCCAATCGCTATTATACCGATGTGTGTTCTTCGGATACAGAATAGAAATTTGTATAGTGATTTACTCGGAACGAAGTCAAGGATATTTTGTTCTAATTGATTTCGTAGAACTTGATATATCGACAGTCGCTCTGTTATTGTTAGCTTTGTAGGTTTTTTTCATTAAAATGTGTTTCCTCTTCGTGGGAGGGGAGGGAGGGATTTATTTAGTTGATTTTACCTTACTTGTAATAACAAATTTATTAAGTCGGCTGTTACTTGTATTAATTTTAGCCACCAAACAGGACATATATCAGTGTGTTACTAGATAATTGATAATAAATATTTTTTTACTCACCTTCTAGTGTGAGCAAGCTTCAAGCTATCTGACCACCCGCACCCTCCTCTACCACACACAAAAAAGGATTCATTTCAAGAGTAGAATTCTTCAATAAAATATAGACAATACGATTAATATATCTATTTTCTGACCTTTATGTATTTATCTTTCAATTCCTGAAATATTTCCACTTTTAGGTCAATAATTAAATACCAATTTATTCCAGAACGTATAATATTATGTTTTCGTTTATAAGACTTCTTCAGTGGAAGAAATTGACATTTAATATGTGTCAAAATGGCCATGCCTATCAACCAAAATATCTAAAAAAAAAGAATTCATTGATATATCGAATTTTAATTACATTCGCAAATAGTAATGAAGGATATATTGGTTTAATACAACTATAAAAATTAAAATGATTCGAATGATTCGTATATCAATCTATTTTTTGGCAAGCTCTAACAATTCTGTTCAAAGACTAGGGAAAAACATGGCAGAAAAACCTAGTCAAGGGCTTAAAATTAATAAAATTCAGGCCAGAATTAAATTATTATAAATAACACTTTTAAAACCACACCGTTGAAAGCGGCGAGAGAGATATGCTGATATAGGAAAAGAAAAACAAACAAGAAAAAACAGACAGGTTGGTGGACAGAAGAAATAAAGAAAGAAGTAAAATAAACGAAAATAGCTTGGACAAAGTATGTAAGTAATAAAACAGAGAGAAATTATGAAGCATACAATGTAAGAAGGAAAAGGGTAAAAGACCTAGTACTGGCATTCTGAAAGAAGCAAGTGGAAGGAGGTTGGCAACAAGATGGAAATAGATAGCAAAGCAAATCAAATACTGTTTTATAATACTCTGATATCCCTAAGGCTAGAGAAAATGCAAGAAATAAACCACATTAAAAGCAAAAACGGAACATCTCTAGAAGGAGTTGTTGGGAAAGGAATATAATATATATAATAATAAGGAATATAATCAGAATAATTAAGAACATCTATACAAATTAAAAAAAATTGTGTAGTATACAGAAACAGAACCTCAGACCCTTTCTGGACACGAGAAGGACTACGACAAGGGGAGGACTAAGTTCATTGATGTTCACAGTGTTCATCGACGAGATAATTAAAAAATCCACCATGAAAACGAAAAAGGGTATAGGCACCTGAGAAGAGTAGATATCTCGGAAGGCGCCTTCGCAGATGATGTGATGATCATAGCAGAAAGCGAGCAAGTTCTACAAAGAAATCTGGACATATAGAACAAAACGACACAGGAATATGGAATGAAGGTGAGCAACAACAAAACTAAAGTGATAGTAATTGGAAAAAAACAGGGAAAACAGTAAACATACAAAATTGACGGAAAAAAAATCGAGCAAGTGAAAAACTTTAGATACCTTGGAGTAGAAATAGATGAGTAAGGAGAACAAGATATTGAAATAAGTAATAGAATTCAAAAAACCCTTAAAGTGTATTATTCGATGAACACGATGAAAACAAAAATAAACTTGTTTAAAACCATATACCAACCAATACTTACGTTCGGATGTGAATCATGGGTAATGACTAGGAGACAGAAGAGCAAAATACATGAGTTGGTGGGGACACATGCAACGAATGAAAGGCTCAAGACTTGTTAAACGAGTGTGGGAATCCAAAATACAAAAGAAGAAAACAAGAGGAAGACCAAGACAAACATGGGATGGAGTTATCAGAGAGATATTACAGAAGCGAGGGATGACATGGGTAGACGCAAAAGTACTAGCGAAAGACAAAAAGGAGCCAGCACAATTTGTACACAAATCATCTTAAGTAATTAGTATAGAATGTAAATAACGTGAAATGTAGGTATGTGGTAATTGGGTATTTGATAATATATACAAAAAATCGTCATTTGTTAGCTAAATTTGCCATTGCTTGCTATAAAACATGAACTTTTGAAGAAAAGTGTGAAAACATATCTAATGCACACCATAGACAATTTACTATTAAGTTGTCACATCTTTGACAGTCATGGCCTACGCTTTATTAATGTTGAAATATTAAGGTTCGTTATTGTTAAGTAAAATAATAAAATATCTCAAAACCGGTTAGATTTAGGTATAGGGAATGCTAGTATCAATTAAATGAGAATGAAGATAGGAATTTAAATCTGATATCATATACAGGTTGTTGTATTTGAAATAAGCGAGTTATAATTGTTTGAATTTGTTGGAATTGAGTGGTATGTTGAGAACACCCTGTATATAAAAAATACATTTCAAAGGACAAGGTACTTTAGTGATGTCTTTCAATTCGCCATGTCAAATTTTCAGCCAGTAGCGTGTTTCTTTGCAGCAATATCGTGATTTGTTTGGAACTGAATTTTTCTAGAAAAATTAAAAAAAATAGAAATATCTCAAAAACTACTAATTTTTAGTGTAGGATATGGTACATAAAATTTACTCAAAATTTGATAGAGAATTGGAAAATAAAATAAAAAATACCATGTTTTATTTAAAATAAGCGAGTTGGTATGTACTTCCGTTGTACCGGAAGTGGATCATTCATGAAAATATTATATTTAAAATCAGCATTATTGATAGTGTAATCCTACACAATTTTACATTTCGTCTATTACTACATCCTCAAAAACTTCTAATCAAAACTCTTTGCGCCACACCCTGTATATAAATAACACTTAAATTATCGATATCACTTCTAAAATTTACCGCGTTTTCATCTTTTTAAATGTATATCATTTCGTAAATTAATCTTTTTTTTAATTATTTTCCTTTTTTATAATTTTAATGTTTTGAAAATCAAAATTATGTCGTCTATCTTTAGAGTGCATAGATAAAGCAGCTTCATGCTTTATGTGTAACAGTGTATTGGTGTCTATTGTTGGTAGGTATGAAAGTTATGTGAATTTTTTTAATTCTGTAGTGCCGAACAAGCGAAACACATTAATAAACATCATAACTAATTACAAAAACAGATGTAATAATATACACAGAGATACTGATTTAAATCGTCTGTTAAAGGAAACGAAAAAGTTTTTAAGTAATAATAGAGATATTATAATAGCTAAAGCAGGCAAAGGAGAAAAAAAGTATAATAATGTACAAAAAAGATTACGCAGCCAAAATGCATTCATTATTAAACGATCAAAACACTTAAATTACATTACAAAAAGACCCGACTAACAAAATTCAAAGTGAAAATTAGCAATTAATCACTAGTTGGTTAAATAGTAATTATATAGACGAATCCGTTGCTAAAAATTTAAAAATATATAATTCGATAACTTCGCGGATTTACGGCGTTCCTAAAATTCACAAAGCATAAAAAAAAATTCGTGGGAATTTGTTAATTTCATTATCTTCCAATTCCTGACATATTTCCACTTGGAGGTCAATAAAACAACAATTAATTAAATACCAATTTATTCCAGAATATATAATATTATGTTTTCGTTAAAAAGACTTCTTCAGTGGAAGAAATTGACATTTAATATGTCAAAATACTAATAATATTATTAGGCATGACCCCAACGTTTTGTTAAACATATCATATTAAATTGCACTATTATGTAGGGCATTTTTTAAAGTTATTCAGGAACATTCAAATAAGTTAAATTCGGAATTTTATTAAAAATAAAGAATTTCAAAAATCTTTAAAATACAATCTGTAATAATATTTTTTCGTACAACCACACGTCATTACTAAATTGTGGGTAATTAATTAAAAATAATGTGGTTGCAAATTTAACACTGGCTCATAAGCTCGAGATAACAAGATTTATCATTGAACAATTCTGCTAACCGTTTTAAAAATATATGATATATTTAAAGTACCAAGATAAGGAACAAATAGTGGTGATAATGCGAGAATAAAAACCTTTTATGAATCACTGGAAAACAAATGATGATAGTCGAATTTGGAGTATTTGTATTCTGATTTACAGAGGGCATTGATTGCATTTTTAAATTCTGATTTCCACAAGAGATAGTTTAATTATATGAACAAATCTGTCCTCCTAAATATATTAATTTGTTTTAATTCTTGACGTAATTTTTTAAAAAGTAAAAAAATGATTCTTAGGATAATAGTAATTATTTTGAAATTTAAAACTAATCACCAACTTTTGGATATGTCAATCTATATTTTAAAAAATTAGCATATAATTGGACGTAGATTTTTTGTAATTTTTAATTCAGATAGACGTAAATTTTAATAAAATAAATTGTTTTTTAATATAATTAAATTTTGCAGTTAGCCATTTTTTTTAGAAAGTTTCAACTAATTATTTTTCCTTATTAATTGTTGTTGTTTAACATAGTTTCTTCATATATTAATATTAAACAAATTCCAAATTTTTAACGCAAAACAAATTGAAAGAAACAGGCATGATAATAAAATTTTTGGAAATTATAATTATAAAAACTATAATTTGACTTACCAACTTAAATGTCACTATGGTATAATTATATAACACTCTATTAACTTTCACGCTATTTCACGTTAATTAAAACAAATTTTAACTTTATCACCCTTACATCTTCACCATCATCTTAACCACATCGCGCTTAAAATCTAACTGCTTTTCGCATTGATGTAAACCAACAACGTTATAGGGTGACGCATCACCAAAAAAAAAAGTTTGAAATCGTTTTTGTGATGTACTGGAACTCGATTTAATGTAAACATCAAAAATACAGTTTCAACAAGTTTAAATGACGAGAATATAACTCTATTACAATTTTTTTTTTATGGAATAACAAGTCTTCTTTTATTTTTGAATATTCCATAAAAGTGAAGACACATTTATTACTTAACATGTAATAGGTACGCTTGAAGGGCATACCTCATACCTCAATATAAATAATTTGCACGGATTACGTTCAAAATTCGAATTACGGATCCATTTAGTCACATGTTGTAGTGTTTATTTAATGTAAAACGAATTTTTTGGATGTAACACTGTTTTAAAGCAATTAAACAAAAATTAACGAAAAAAGGAATTGAAAGGTAGATAATACTGTAACATAAGCATTATGTGTAATGAGCACATATGATGCAGAACCTCCCAGACCGTCATTTACTCTAACTACTCCAGATTTTTTATGGTGTAATAAACCTCAACTTAACTTAAAAATCAGAAATGCTGCAGATTCACAGTCCAGGAGGTTGTATTTTCTTGGCAGGAATCTAAGATACCTATTAAACATTTGAAAACTTGTATTGACATGACTAACTTGTCAATTTGTATTTTTCTGGGTGATTTTTTTACCACCATCTCAGACATTTTAATGGTAATCTTTGTAAGTGACCAAGTCCAGTAATGGAGCAATCTTCAATTGATAGCAGCTTCAATAGGCCTGTGAATCAGGACTGGACTAACATGATCATCGTCTGATATTTCAGTATTAACAGACCCAATACTTATCTTCTAAAATTCCTTCTGAACGTGTTAATGTTTTAGCGGTTCATAAATAGGCACATTTAAGGATTGCAATTTGTCCGAAGCTTCTACAGAAATGTGACTTTGGTGGCCAAGGGTCTAAGAGCATAAAGACCTTGAAATATACTCGAGGAAATATGAAATGTAAGAGAATCATATTCTCAATTGGGTTGCCCGTTTATGGGCGTTGAACAGTTCTTAAACATGTTTCATCTACACGAAAAATTCATTCTGGCCTAATCATTTGAAGCTGGTACTACTTGTTCAGAAGGATTCTAAGCTAGTAACGGCTATTGTGATTCCATCACTTGTACGCATTTTCCACTTATGACAATTGAAGTTGGCTAAGTCAGTCTTTTGAGAATTTGTAATGAAATTTTGTCCCACAAGATGGCGTCAATAATTTTATTACTATCCTAGAGGAAAATAAGCATTATTTGTTGTAAAATCATGAATCTCGGATGGGTCTAGCTTACCTTGCAAAAATGTTAAATGGTTATTCATTTACTAATGTCACCATCAAAATTAATGTCTCCAACAACAGAGTAACAAAATGTCGACTTAATTAACATGGTAATAATAGAATATAATATTCATACACATAAATATATAATAATATAGATTTGCTGATTGTCTTAAACTGGGACGACAGCATTACAAAATCAAACGCTTTAGATCCTATACAATGGAGAAACAATTTAACATTTGAAACAAACATCGGGTGCAAATAATTTACGATCAGTTTCTAGAATGCACCTGAAATGCATCGGGTTATTGCCTACATATATATACGCGAAAAATTAACGCGATGCAGCACTAACGCACACTCCGGTTAATAGCCCAGGCTCCTAAGACATTTACGAGCGTATTTTAAAATTAGAAAGTAATGCTCTCCGACGTATAAATATAGCCCGCAAGTATTACAAGCAAATATAAATATGAACGCGTCTGTTATATTAGCGCTTTTGTAAACAGGTGACTGCAACTATGGAGCTTCACGACGCGTTTAAGGTTTTCTATTTTTTTATTTTCGAATGGAAATGTCAAGAAATGCTGTTTGTTTTGGGTCGCTAGATAAACATGGATTTCACGGTTGAACGTTCACAACTTATACAACCTTCCTTTAATACTTTTTTAAACGATAAATCTCGGAGCTTTCCTTTTATCCATATTTATATCCAGGCTTTTGCATGCCATAAAAATATAGTTCAAAATTATCAGGATTTATCATAAAATGCTGTATATACATACATACACTTAAGTAGGTACCGAAAATTGAAAGCAACGGTTCGGTAATCTAGCCGAACGTATCGATCTATCTACATAATATATGTTTACTCCGGGTTTTATAATCGAGTTGCATGTTAAATCAGCGCGGGGCTGCCGAGTATCTTGTATGTACTACAAGAACTGAGTCCTGTGTGGCCTTTCCCACCTAGAGCCCACGCATACTTCATATACAGGTACACCTCAAGAATATAGTTCACGGTGCCGAGATGCTAACGTGTTTATATATCATTTCTGGTGGTTAACTTAACTGTAATCTACAGTTGCAAAAATAAATGCAACAACATTGTCTATCTTCGCCCAGATATTGGATATTGCGAAGCAAACTAAATCGAATTCAAGTGGCTAACCTTGCGAATTGTGATTCGTCTCAATCGGAAGGGATATCGGTGATAAAGTTGAGAATAGCAGACACACATGCACACTTTATGGACTTCGAAGTAATAGACAACAAAAAGAACAAACGACAGCGCAAAACGAAATCCTCCAGGACACTCAAGTAAAAGAGGATCTTGACGAAGCTCACATCTATCATCTCAATAACACTACCTAAACGGGTCGATGGCCGCAGTGGTTAGGCGGCTGACTATCGTTGTGAGAGGACGATAGGTGCCGGGGTTCAATTCTCTGGAGGAACGGTGACATTTTTTCAGAGAGTTTAATCCCAGATCGACTTGCCATTGACTGTTGGGGGCAAAGTGATTAACAGCGCGGCATTATAGAAGGCGGTATGATGCTGTCACAAAGGCATTTTGAACACAACTTACACACACCAAACTACACCGCAAGAGTTACCAGACAAGTAATACAGCTTACGGAGTCACTGCAACTAAGCACCCACCACATTAAAAAAAAATCCACGGAAACATGAGCTAACTGAGAAAATTTCGTTTCTGTTTGAAGCCGCAGAAAGAGTCGCTAACACTTATAGTCTTCAGGTCGACTTCACTCGAGAACCAGCCGCGTGAAACGCATTAAAGCACATATAGAGGACGCAGACAATTAAAAGAAATAATGATTTTTAAGATGTGCAGATGGGGACAACCATTCTTCGAAATATAAAGCTAATGGTATCGTTTACTAATGAATTGAGGCCACATTTCATCTCTGAATATTAGCCATAATTGTTTTTAATCAACTGCACTTCTTTGGAGTAATGCTGTTTATTAAATATTGCCTGAAAAATTTGTGTGATACTTTCTAAAATAAAAGATTTGGAACGCTATAGGAAGAGGAGCTAACAAACTTTCGTTCCTTGTAGACATCTTCTAACATACTCATACAAATAAATCAAAATAAACTTGTCAAAAACTCTTTAAGATACATATACATATGTATGTACCATCTTTGGCAATTTAAATGCGATTTTTTTATAGGGGAATGTTGATTTTGTAAATAAAGGCTTTGCTTTAGAGTGAATTTAATTACTCTAAAGAAGTTCATCAAATAGTACTCTCTTTTAGAGAAATTAAATTTGCTTCAAAGTATAGCTTTTATTTAGTAAATGGAAATTCCTCGCTTAAAAATTCGCATTTAGTTTGCCAAAGATGGTACATATCCATCTTCATCCCTCATCATCACCTTGGGAACTTCAGTCTCAGGCTAATGGTATTGGAGGCCTCTTGCTTGGTTTTATTTTGTTGCTTTCGGTTATATTATTTGTGATTATTCATTTGTTGTTAGTAGCTGTTTTATTTTTTATTCAAAAGTTTATAAGGAGATTTTCGTACTTCCATTGGTATTCTAGTGTAGTAATTTATTGTCAAAGATTGTGCGTATGTTTGGTGTGCGTATTTTTTGGTCCTTATATGTAACACTCTTCTAGTTTTGTAGTTGTGTGTGTCTCTGTTTGTCACTAGTTGTATTCTTAATTTAGTTGCATTGTTTTTTTAGTTGTATTAACTGCTGTATGTTGAGCTCTTGTATTTTTTCGTATACCTCTAATATCGGTGTTTTGTAATGCATGTTGTGTATTGTTCTTAAAATTTTGTTTTGTTGTCGTTGGAGTTGGGCTATATTATTTTTCGTTGTGTTTCCCCAGATGTTGATTAGGTAGATGTTTCTTGATGTGAAAAGAGCGTGGTATATAGTTTTTTATATGTGTTGGAGATCATGCGTTTTATTTTATTCAGTGCAGCAATAGTTTTGGCATTTTGTTCTATTGTTTGATATATATGTCTATCCAATTTCATGGTGTACTGAATTTTCAGTCCCAAATATGTTGTTTCTTTTACTTATTTTAGTTTTTGATTTTTTAATTTTATTGTTATTTTTTGTTTTTCTCTTTTATTGCTATATATCATATATTCTGTTTTCTTTTCGTTTATGGTAAGTAAGTTGTTAAAATACCATTCTTCTAGAATCTGCATGTCTACATTTATGTTTTGTTCCATGTGTTTGGTATTATTGATTTCCATTAAATTTTTGTTCTAAGAGATCATTCATATATAGGGTGTATAAAATTGAGGGTAGATTTCCGCGTTGTGGTATTCCAAAATCAGCATACATAGGTTCACCTGTAATACCATTTACTCTTGTCATTTGTTTTCTGTTGTAAATATATGTCTTCATCATGTTCAACTCTTTACTTTGAAATTCATATAATTATAGCTTCTCTATTAATTTCTCCTTAGATATCGTATCGAAGGCCTTTTTCATGTCTATAAAAACCACTGCAACTGTTTTTCTTTGATCAAGTTTCATTTTTAATAGCGTTAGTCAAGTCATATGCTGCTGGATCTTGGCTAGAATGCATATTGTCCGTAATGTATGATGTTGTGTAATTGTACATGTTCCATTATTTATTTTTGTATAATCTTTTCCAAAATATTGTTCATTGTCGATAGCAGAGAAATGGGTCTATAATTTTGCAGTTCCTGTGTATTACCTTTCTTATGAATGGGTACTATTGTGCTGGTCTTGAGATAGTCTGGGTATATTCCTTTCTGTAGTGTTTTACTTATTAGTACTGTTAAAATAGATACTAGTTTATTTGTGTCTAGTTTGATTATATTGCTTGTGATTTTATCAAAACCAGGAGCTTTATTATTTTTAAGCGTTTTTATTGTTCTAAACGTCTCTTCTTCCGTTGTGTCTTTGAATGTGAGAAAGGGGATATGTTTTTCTTGTGAATGTGGTTTGTGGACTTCTGTTATAGCTCTCTATTTGTTTTTGAGCCAACTTCTTTCCAATTGTTATAAAATATCTATTAAATTCATTTGATATTGTTTTTGGCTTTGTCGTGATTGTTCCGTCTTCTTTCATTATTTCAATGATCTTCATACTATCTTTTTTTTCTTTTCATATTTGGTTTTTTATGATTCTCCATAATCTATATTGGGTTTTAGTATTTTTTATTAGTTGACTAGTATTATCCTTCTGATTTTTATATTCTGCTTTGTAGTGTTCATTGCTTGGGTGCTTCTTAAGTTTTTTAAAGAGTCTATTTCGTTTTTTTATTTGCATTACAATATTTTCGTTGATCCAGTAACAGTTTTGTCTTCTTTTTATTTTTATGTTTTCTTAGTTTTCTTCTACAATGTTTTGAATTTTCTTAGTTAGGTCTTGAATAGTTTTTATTTTTGTTGTATCCAGGTTCGATATATTCGTTAGAAATTTGTTTGTAGTCTGTTTTCAAGATCAATGTTATGATTAATTTTACTTAGGAGGGGATTGTGATCAGAAAGGTCTGTTATATGTACTTTGATTTTCTTAATCTTTTCTTCAACGTTAGTTATGTCATGATCCGAAGTAGTATCTTTTTCGTTAGGATTTTTCCTCGTGCAGTATTTTTTTTAATCTTTTGTTCATTTTTTTGTAGTTGTTTTCGTTTAATATTTTGCTATATTCGTCTGCTTTGATATTCTTTTCCAGAATATTTCTATTCGTCCTAGAAGTATGTGTTTCTTTTTTCTATTTATGATGTTTTTTTTAGAACAGTTTTAAAATTGTGGAAATTTGTTTGTTGGGGTAAGTGTATTCATTTGAGATAGATAAATGGATATTATTTATATCATTCTAGTTATTTTATTCATTAATATTTTGAATATTATGTCGCTTCTTATGTATAAGGCTATTTCTGCACCCCTAGTTTATCTTGAGCAGTTTACCGTTACATAATTTTTTATGTTGTATAGATGTTCTTCAGTCGGAAGGAGCCAGGTTTCTGTAAGAGCTATTATATTTGATTGATTGTATGTATTTGGAATGAGTTCTATTTCTGCAAATTTGTTTCTAATACTTCTTATGTTATGCATATAGATCTTGAATGTTTATAGTGAATGTTCATTTGTTTGTTGCTATTTTGTTTGGTGATTATGTATTTAAGCGAATTTGTTTAGTTCTTCTTCATCTCTTATTCTAGTTAGTGATATCGATGGAAAACCAGTCGAAAAAAAAAACAGTAAACGTTTTGAAACAGTTTTGAATAGTATTGTATATACAATTAAAGGCGACGAAGCTTTCCATGTTAACTCTATCTTCACCGGGGTCGTTCCGTACGAGTAACGGCCCTTTTGGCACCCCGCCGAGCACCTCGACCCATCCACCGGTATCGAACAACACGTGGTCTATGGGAAAAACAGCACAGAACATATGGCTTCCCTTTCAATATAAGACTAAGCTAAATCTCTTTTACCGCTAAACGATGATGTCTGTCCTATCTGCAGCGAATTATCTGGGCATAACGTTTCTCCTCCTCTCTGATCGATTCGTAATTGTCAGTGATTAACGCTGTCGGTATGACGAATCGCCGTTTTATAATCTAGCAGGTGCTCCGCAGTTTTTGTCGTGAAATTCCATGTTCATTTTTTTATATATATATACCGGGTTGTGTCAACAGCTCCGTTATTAAAATCATATCTGTCATATTTTTATCGAAGTTATTTCTTTATAAAGATTTCGGTTCTAATGTATAAGTCTTAACGAGAAATACCTAAATCTAAATGACAGACTTTTAAACTTTTATAACAGATTATCCTTTTATAGCACAATATTGTAAAAAGGGTTCAGTCGTAAATTCTCACCGTCTGACACACGGTGGGCCTCCGGTAAATACTGAGAATATAATAATAATGGTTATCGATTCATATTCTAAAATTCTCTGTCTTAGATCGTGATTTACAACTGGCGAAGACACCAGTAGCAACCGTAGCATGGTCAATCATTTGTTCCGGTAGCGTTATTCTCTTGTGTCCAGCACTTCTAAGCGGACGAGTGGTGGCTTGCTCAGTTGTTGGTTAAATCCTTCCAGCCCGCAGCGAAAACGTTCTCCTCCTGTAAAACCCAACCGTACACAGCAAATCGCCGGTCATAAATCGTGGTCGGTCGAACCTGGCCAGCCGCGTCATGTTGTATGGGTAGGTTAACAACTATAAGCGGTCAGTCTTCTGCTATTAGCGAGTTACTGTTTGTAGTGATCTCAGTACATACATATTTAAAATGCAAGAAGTCAGTTGCAACGAAAGGAGAAAAATTTTATTGAATCGAGATATTGGCACCTACTTTTTACAATGATTCCCACCCCTTTAAGACTGTTAATTAAGTAGAAAAACAAACAAAACTTTATTATGTTCTTGGAGCTTCTTAGAGTAACATTTACCAAGAAACAATTTGTATTCTATAATATAATAAGTGCATAGATGAATCTAAGGCATGCATTCTGAACAACTTGAATTAGAAGGTTATCCTCTTGTTTCGAGAAACTACCACACACCATATCACAGAAGCTAAATTGCGACAATACCAGAGAATCACGCAGCATATTTTTAACAGCAGTACCAAGAATGTATCGATGAGGATATATTACTTTCAGGTTACAATAAGCTCGTTTAATGCAGGTATAAACATGGTGTTTGAATTTCAAATCGCTATCAATATGCAAACACAGGTTACGATTACAATTAGGAGAACTTAATGTAACGTTATTGATCCTAAGGTTGATCTTGCCCCAGAAGCACCAAACAACATAAAATAAGACTTAGTTTCATTTTTTTTTTTATGTGTGGTGGGTACTTAGTTGCAGTGACTCCGTAAGCTGTATTACTTGTCTGGCTATCACTGCAACTCTTGCGGTGTAGTTTAGTGTGTGTAAGTTGTGTTTTAAATGGCTTTGTGACAGCATCATATCGCCTTTTATGATGCCGCGCTGTTAATCACTTTGCTCCCAACAGCGAATGGCAAGTCGATCCGGGATTAAACTCGCTGAAAAAATGTCACCGTCCCTCCAGAGAATTGAACCCCGGCACCTATCGTCCTCTCACAACAATAGTCAGCCGCCTAACCACTGCGGCCATCGACCCGTTTGATTTAAGTATAAGCAATGTCCGGTTGTTATTTGATAGATTTTTTTAAGGTCATTGTTCATTTTCTCAACAGCTTTATCAACTTCAGTATCTGCAAAGGACTTGTACGTCACCTTGGACTTGGCTAAATCTCTAGTGTCAATATGAAACAAACGCAGAACAAGTTATATTAATTGAAGAATTAAATTCTCAAAAAGGGGTCCCGTCAGATTCTGGTTTTTTTGTCATTTATTTCATGAACAATGCACTTTAAAGGGCTCAAAAAATACAGAGCGAATTTAGAACAACTCTCAAAAGTCTAATTTTCAGAAAAACGGGGCGGTGGAAAGGTGGCAATTTCGTTTTCTCAACTTTTCTTATCTATTATACATAATAGACGGCAAAATTTTTCGTTGGGGTGAAGGAAGGGAAGGGAGGGAGGGGGGGGAGGATCACAAGAAAACACGTTTGAATAATTTTTATTCAAAATTATCTTCACATCCCCCTTCATCAATTAAACATTTTTGTAAGAATTTTAATTTCACTAAAATATGCAGAAAAAATAGGGAGTAAAAGTGTACTATTAAAAAAGGACGCTAAAATTTTTTTTTTTTGAAAGGGCGAACAAGAATAAAATATAAAAATTTAAATTAAATACGATGACAAAAATTAGAAAAAAAGCAATGAGCTCTAAACATTTTTTTTGAATTGACAAACATGATAAAACTTAAAAGTTAAATAGAAATCAATTTTACATTAAAAAAAAATCTAGAGAGTAGGGAAGAAAACAAGCTCGAACCCTTTTGGCGGCATCCATATTGTGAGTAAAAAAGCATCATTAAAAATTCTCCCGACTTCTTTATAAATAAAAAAAATGCTCAACGAATTTTAATTAAAAAAACATGTTATCTTCCTAGTAAAATTTAAAAAAATATTTTTTCAAAGGGGAGGGAGGGAAAATGTTTCGGTTTTACCATTAAAAAAATCTGTGGGAGCGGGTGGCGGAAGTAAACAATCTTGAATAATTATTAAAAATTCTTACGACCCCCTTGTAAATTAAAAAAAAATTGCTCAACGAATTTTAATTTAAAAAAAACACTATCGTTGGAAAAATAAAAAAATAGAAAATATATGTATGTATAAATATTATATAAAGAAAATAATAACGGACCCAGAATAGCCCCTTGTGGGACACCCGCTGGAATTAGCGCTAACTGGGATTTATTGCCAGCGACAACTATCTTTTGTTGCCTACCACATAAATAGTTCCTGAAAAACTGCACTGCTGTTTGTCCGAGACCAATATAGTGAATAATAGAGAGCAGCAAACTATGATTAAGTCTATCAAATGCTTTAGAAAAATCAAGCAACACTAATATAGTTACATCACCCATACCGTCACTATATCATCCGTAATACAAGGTGCAACTAAAACCAGGTCGAAAGCCCGACTCAAAAGAAGGTAAGATGTGAAACGCTGATAAGTGATTACGGAGTTGCAGGCTTTTCCAGTACCTTCGATAAAACCGGTAAAATACTGATGGGACGAAGGTCAGATATCGCGATAGGAGTTCTATTTTTTGGAACAGAGACAACGCGTGCAATTTTCCATTGAGCAGGGAATACACCATTTTGCAAACAATAATTAAAGATATGTGTCAAGAATGGTATGATCGTAGGGCAACATAATGATAGCATTTTTAAGGAGATGATATCCGTTCCGATAGAATTAGATGATAAACACGAAATAATAGTAATTCTTTCCTCCTCGCTCACTTTGATAATATGCGGGTATGGTGCAGAGAAAGGTATGGATGAAGATGCAAAGTATTCATTTACGTAAATTGTTTACGTTCGATAGATTATCAAATATATTAATTGAGGGTTTGTTGTAAATATTCAAATCCTTCAAGTCACTCCAGATTGTTTCTTTGCAGATATTCTCAAGTTTATATTTCAAGTAAGCTGCTTTCTTGTGGATAACAGCTGATGGTGTAACATTCCTGAGTGACTTATACTCATTCCAGTGGTCAGGCAGCTTACTATTCTTAATTTTTTTTAGAGCTTTATCCCTGAGGGATTGCAGCAACTTTATATTATCCGTCAAAAACGGTGGGGATCTACGGATCCCAAGCAAAATAGTAGTAACAGAGTCATGAACATCAAAAAGCAATGTAATTAAATTATTAAAGATAGATACTTTGTCGTCGATTGAGTGGGCTTCACAAACAGAATACCAGGGCAGATTTAAATGCTTTCATTTAAATGCTTTCATTTAAATGCTTTCATGATCTTAATAATGAAAAGAACGAGAAGTACGTGTTACGTGGGTTTTCATCATGAATAGCATTAGTAAGCCATGTTTCACTGACCCCAAAGATGTCAGTGTCATACCGACAGATCAACTTCCGCAAGTCAGAAAATTTACCATCGCATATTAAGAGATGTGTGCCACAACTACTCAAATTGTTGTGTTGTTTCAATCGAGTGTTTAACCATGGATGAAACATGGGTCCATCAAAAAGTCCACAAATAAGGATTAAAAACAGCAATGTAACAGAACACTTCACACCTGAGACGGAGGAACAGTCAAAACAATGGACTGAAAGGGGAGAATCGGACTCAAAGAAAGAGAAGACAGTTCCATCTGCCGGTAAGATCATGGCGTCAGTTAGCATTTGGCGAAATTTCATCAAGATAATGCACCAGTTCATACGTGCGTTGTCGCGATGGCCAAAATCAATTAATTAACGTTCGAATTGCTTCCTCGCGCACCCTATTCCTCAGATTTAAACTCCTCAGATTATTTTCTGTTACCAAGAAAAGATTTGCCAACAATAAAGAAGTGGAGTAAGCATTTGCGTTAGTATTTCCTCAAAACTAGGAATCATACATTACCGGTTACTAAATCAATTTAAAATTCCATCCACCTATGATCACCATTTAAGGTATTTTTCAACTGAAATACACGAGAATACATCTCAAGATCATCCATTTCTATATTCACATAACTCGTATGACACGAGAAGAAATATTAGTAATTATAAATCTCCCGGCTATTATCTTTCGAGCTCATACACGTGCGTCAACGTTTCCCAAAGTTGTTTATATCTGTGTTTTACAATATTTTAACCGGGGACATGCCTCTGTGACACGATTTGACCGACCGAAACGCTGTGTGCGCTCTCGGCTGCTACGGAGACAACAACCAGAAATCACCGAATTCCTCTTGTAGATCTCTCGCACAGGGTCTATTTTACGACGTGGTCTCTTTCCATATAATATCAGTTCAGTTTTGTGTGTGTGTGTGTGTTTTCGAAGGGGGATCTTCCCGAATGTTTACGACCGAGTTTTATCCGCACCAGAACCGTATCGGATGATTTTCGAACCTAAATCAAAAACTGGAAAGGAATAAACAAGAGTTTTATCGTTTTTTGTAATCTAATATTATGAATATACGTATGATATTTTCACTAATGCTCGTACGCGATCGTGTAACAAATAGGCGTATTAAATTTAAATATTTTTTCTCTTCTTCGCTTTTTCTTTTTCTTTTTTTTTTTTTTTTTTGGTTAATGGTACCGAAATTAATGTGGCGCCTCTCATCTAATAAACGGAGCATTACTGCCGTCATTGGCGTGGGATTGTAGCACGGCTACCATTTTGCATAAATACTTCATTATATATGACAATTTTTTTTTGTGAAGGATTACAGCGTTTTGATGTATTATAAATGAGATAGGTTTAAACTTTAATTTTATTAATATTTAGCATAGATTAATAGATTGTTTTTTTTGTACTGACTAGTTTCTTTATGGCACAATTTACATCTCATTTAAATTATCATCGTTACTGTTATTAACCTCAAAATTATCCCAATTAATTAATTTAAATCCCATTCTACTTTCGGTCATTCTTTAGATTTATATGTAGTAATTTTTCATATACTAGATAGGTCATGAATGACTGAGATAGACATACAAATTACGGCTATCTCTTTAAAAACTGGTTATATAATAATCGAATGTAGGCTTTCACGGCCACTGCCCATAAAGATGTATCTTTCGGGTGTTGCCGTGGTCGTTATAACAAACTTGACGTTTCGCTGAGCATACTGTCAGTTTCCTCTGAAGTTCTCTAAAGACTGATATTGATGTCTTCTGCTCCTCGTTAGATACCCAATCCTTGCGTATCCGTTCCATTCCGCTGAACCATGTCCGTTATCGTCCTCTGACCCGTATCCGATACTTCTCCTCGATTCGTATTAGACGATCTCGGATGCGTCTCCGATGGTTCTTGCTGCTCCGGGCACTCCAGCGCCATTTTCCATGCCTTACTCAATCTGCATCCGTCTTCTCGGTTGCAGTTGTTCGAGTTCTTCATTGTTTCCAGGGATTCTCCCACTATCCGTGGGTAGTAGTAATCACGGGGGTTGTCTTCCATAAGAAAGCAATTGCCACGTTTTGATTGGTTAAGAGATAGCACGTACCTATTTTACGTAAGTGTCCCACGCGAGATGTCTCTCATCACAGCATTTTAGCAACGATCAGTAAAGTGGGTTACGGCTTTATTCACAGTTGTGTCTAAACATGATACAAACTTGTTTGTGTGGCCATAAGCGATTTTATAGTATTTAGAACGTATCAAACTTTTAGTTTTTTGCACAAATCTGATTTGTTTTTAATTTAGTTTTCTTTAACTATCAATAGTTAGATTAATAGATAATCCGGGTTGGATTTTTCGGTAATAGTAAGTAGATTTAGATACGGAGACTTATTTTGAATTGCTGTATCTTAGTATTGAGAAATTCATAAGCTTATTATTACCTTATTATTGAGTTTATAGATGTAGAAAGAATGTGGTACCGTCAAGAAGGTATAAGTCTTCCACTTACTGTAGAATCAAATATAACATTACAACCAGAAGGAACACCTGAGTAGTCATCTTCGATGTTTAAGATGCAATTGCATAAAAGTCCTAGAAAAAGAGTAATACCTAAAAAACCAACTACATATATCAGTTAATAATAATGATTTACAAGTAATATTTATTGTAAACGTAACTGTAATCAGTACTTTTTGTGTTTTAGGTGTCACTTCAGTGATATCGGAGAAAATTTTTAAAAATTTATTCTACACTTAGCTTAATAATTTCATTACTACACAATTATATTAAAACAATAATATTTTGGTTAGAAGAGATTCATTTAATAATACAAATGATATTTTATTTCAGAAACTACACAATATTTTAGAAAGCATAGAATAGTTATTTATGTGCCAAGTCAGTAAAGTGATTCTTTGTTGAGCAAGTCTGAGATTATGAGCCGAGTGAGCAAAGCGAACGAGACGAGTAAGAGGCGAGTTCGATAAAGACGCTTTACTGACATGGAGCATACAAATTGTTATCGCCAATCGTAAAAATATAATTCAAAAAAATGAGAGGTTATAACTTATTACATTACATTATGACAAAGTAAACAGCTAGAAAAATAACAGCGAATACAAAAAAACTTCTTAACAAAACTACCTATTATAAAAATGAATTCCTGAAGTCGAAGGAGTTTGAACTGAAAATGTTTGCAAATCTTCAGCAGAATTATCATTGATAACAACTATATTGTCAGTTTGACCTTCACCTCAAATCGTCTTTGCAATTTTCGTTTTATTAAGCACAGATTCCTCGACATAGGATTCAGCAATCGTATCGCTTTTCCACCCCCTCCCCCAATAAACGATTGGATATCATCGTATCTGTCAGATCGTAGGATATTTGTGAAACTTTTTCGGGTTCTTATTCTCAAAATATGGGTGTACCACAGGAATCAGTTCTTGGTCCCCTATTGTTTCTATTATTCATTAATGATCTCTCCGAAGCTATAAGTGTTGGAAGAGTTTTTCTTTATGCTAATGATGCTGCGGCTGTGGTAACGGGTACTGATATGGACAATCTTCTAGCCAATGTGCAAACTACATGTAATGAATTTTATGGATGGTGTGTTGGGAATGAACTAGTGGTAAGTATTGAGAAGACAACTTGGATTATATTTAATCATAAACGAAATAACATCAGTTTCAAAACTATGAGTTTTAATTTTCTAGCCCATAGTATCCAATGTAGTCTAACTTCTAAATTTTTAGCCGCCACTATAGATTACAACCTTGATTGGAGTCCCCATATAGAGTTTGTGTGTGCTAAATTGAACTCTGCCTACTTTGCAATCTGCAATTTGAAATATAATAGTTATTTACATAGATAGAAAATCTCTTTTAACCGTTTACTATTCTTTGGCTTACTCCATTATTACTTCTAACGTTGTTGTCTGGGTGCAATCTGTTGAATGGGAACGTATGTTTATAATCCAAATGCACATAATACGGGTAATTTTTGACATAAGACGCAGTGACTCTTGCTGTGAAGTTTTCAAAGATAATAAAATTCTGACATTTGTATCTGTATATAATATAAACTATTACAGGTAATTTTTAATAAAAGGTTTACCTTGACGGTGGTTGGCACGGTGCACAGCCACGATACCAGGTGTAGAAATGATCTCCTTGTTGAGTCACACGCATATGCAAATTATAATAAAACTCCTTTACAATTTGGTAGTAGACTATTTAATGCGCTACCCGGAGACATTAAGGCTACGCCAAATCTTAATAATTTTAAATACAGATTGAAGCAGATACTCACGAACAAGACTTATTACAGCCTGGGGGAATTTCTTCGCCAGGTAAAATGTTTGATTCTTACAATAAGATATTAGCTATTTTCTTTTGCTCCGTAAGATCAATCCTAAAAACTTAGCAGGATTACAAATAAGGATTAAAAATAGCAATGTAACAGAACACAAAAAAGTTTGCGACGGATAAAGTGTATGCAGAGCCATCTATAACACGTTCAAATCCTGCCCATAACAATCTATAAACATAACTTGGAATTGAACATAACCTCTGTGACATCACCAAACATAAGTTATACTAACTTGACGTGATCGCTGATTAATAATTCTCTATCCTACAGCAACATAAACTTCAAAAATTCATTCTCAAAGGTTATGTTTATTAGTTATATGTCAAACGCCATATTTTCCCCTCCTAAAAACATGGAATTAAGCGGATTGAATCCAAAATATTTTATGTTTCAGAGGGAAAAGGGGATTCGTTTTTTTTAGCAGGGGGACGCAAAAGAACATACTAGGATCAAAAATACTTAGTATGATTAATCTTATATGAGCAAAAGAAAACATCTAATGTGTTTGTTTACTTCCGAAAATTGCTATGGTAATGTATGTATGGCTGTATTGACGGTTGGCGATAAAATAAATTTTTTCTTCAAACGTCAATAAAACTGACATTTCTCGACTGAGTAGTTGGCCGCAAAGTGTCACTTTTCCTCCGCCGTAGGGATAAGTGTTATTATAGCAACATGTACAAACACATAATTTCAATGTTAACAGTGTCCACTTGACAGCTTTATGATATGAGTTATTAGTTATTATAGAAACAGCTCGTACCTAATTATCGGTCTAAACGTCCAAACATCCTACCAAACCCGCTTATCTTCAATTAAAATAGATATTTTTGCATAATTTGCCGACGTTTGAAGAAAAAATTGCATATTTTATGTGGAGGAAATGTTACTTTTCATGGCTTGCTCTCTATTAGCAATCCCTCAATCCCTCAGGGATCACTACCGGCGCCAAGACTATTTTTAATTTTATCTTTCGTGTACTGAATAATTGTTAATATTCTAGAATTACGTTTTTTCCTCATCCGATATTATAAGACCAACGTGTACACAATATTAATTAAAAAAAGCTATAAAAACAGATAAACTTGGCATCGTAACCGAATACAACCCTGTCCCTCATTTGTAAAATACTAAATATACACCACTTCACACTCCGTTTAGTGACATCGGTGGTTATAAGGACAACAAGGCGTTTTCGTTATCATCGCTGATGACCAGGGACAAGGATGACCACCCAACTAGCATCGCTTCAAGCTCCGCAGTGGGATCACCTGCTTTCCTTGTATTACGCTACTCTCCACTATACCCTTTTTTTATAAAACTAGAGACGTTTTAGGCGCACGTCCCGAAATGCGGGTCAGAAACCATCAACAAGGGTTTCTATACGTATGTATGTATATACAACATGCGTAGATGTCACCGATCACGGAGATACGACTGACGTATACACTCTCTGCGTGCGTGTGTATGTGTGTGTGTGTGTCGTTCCCTTTTATTTTCCAAAATAGGCGATACGAATTAGTGATAATTATCTTAATCAGTACAGAATTGTCATCCGCCATTCATATATGTCCGCCGGCGATATTGTATAAATAAATTATACGTACGGACGCGTGACATAGGACACATCTTCTAAATGTTGTTTGTCGATACTTTACACAGAGATGTCGTTGTAGGCGTCGGTATGGTGGGCGTCTATTTGGACTTATCTCTTGCTCACCCGTCATCGAGGTGAGCGCGAGAAATTTCATTTTTTTTTCTGTGTGTAAATTATCGGGGAACATCCTGTATAAGCGGCTTCGGTCGCACAACGCGTGTACCTGCGAAAGGTGATCCAGAATATTTTAGTATGTATAAAAGTGCCGGGGCACTATTTGTATTCACCGAAAACACGCGTAACGGTACCGATGTTCGAATTTGCATTTTATTTATCTAATGCCATGAAAATTATTACGCTCGCTTGTCAAATATTTACCGAACAAACGCTGTTTTATTGCACTTTAAATTTTACTTTTTATTGGAACGGTATTTCGGTTTCAGAAGAGGATGCCGACACGTCGAAATGGTTATTGGTTGTAATATCTTAAGATGTCTATAACGAAATTTTCGACTGTTAAAAGGAGTATGAATGAGTAGTTAAAATAAATAATTGATTAGATATCTCTGTATTATTTCTACAATGCATTGATTATAAATCTATTCTAGAAGCGTCAGCATTGCCATGTTTCTTGGAAATCATTTTACTTTGTTTTTTTGTACTGATCTGAGATCTTTTTCCTTCATCTCCTTGTTCTTCTTTTTACTATTAGTACTGCTTCGTCTGTCGATGTTCGTAGTAGTACCTGTGTGGAGGTGCTATGCTATGGCGTTTTCTCGCTCTGTAAATGTACAAGCGGTTAGTGTCTATACCTACAGCACGCTGCTTGTGATACACGCAATGGACAGTAATTAATTCACATTACAAGGCACCTAATTAAGCTAATTTAATAAATAAGCTGATAAATCGGTAGCACATTGCTGTCTCCGATTCGATCGGAAGAGGATCAATCACGTGTTCGGAGTTTAAAATGTAAGATGTTTTGCGAGCGTTACATTTGAGCGTTATCTCGCAATCGCAGATGCATAAATCGTTATCGAAACATAAAATCACAGTTCCTCTTTTTTGTATCTAATTTTTTATACCAGCACATCAAACATTACACCTTTTTTTCCTGTATAGCAAAGCGAAAACTGTATTAGAATTGTCAGAGATATAATCAATACAGGGGATATATCTGTCAGGCCGGCTTAAATGGATTGCTGCTGCTATACAGTGACAGAAGTTATACGGGTATCCACGAAAAAGTTTTATCGAAATTATGCATCTACAAATGGCATACGTCATATTAATAACCGAAAAAGAATTCAGAATGCTTAGTTTTTGTGTTTCAACACACAATTTCAGCTGTAAAGCTCTGTCTAAACGGACAATTATTTTTTGTGGTAATGATCTTTCTTTGCTGTAATTAGACTGCCATAGGATTCTTGTAAAACTAGCAGAACATCACAGTACCACGCTGAAATGGGTGCCAAGTCACTCTAGAATTCGAGGCAATGAAATGGGAGACAGGCTAGCAAGAGGTGCCAGTGAACGACCACTCCTACGGACTTTTTTACGCCGGTGCAACCTGGTTAAGAAGACTAAAATGGCACAGAGGCACAATACATTCTGTCAAAATGTCTATACCCGGAATTTCCCAATAAAACAACAAATTTAAATTAATCATCAACATTTATTTTATCGCCTTCAAAGTAATCCCCTTCCGCGGCAGTACACTTACGCCAACGATTAATCCAATCATCCATACATTTTTTATAGGCCGCGGTTAAGATCGACTTCAGCTACCTCTTCGAATTTTCTTTTATGACTTCAATCTACTCGAAGCGTGTTCCTCGAAGTGGCAATTTGACTTTAGAAAAGAGGAAAAAATCACATGGAGCCATATCTGGTCAATACGGTTCTTGTTCGATCAAATTGGTTGAGGTTTTGATTAAAAATTCGCTCACAATGGTAGCTTTGTGAGATGGTGCATTATCGTGGTGGAACGTCCAAACTTTGTCCCTCCACAAATCCGGCCTCTTTTGCCGAATACTCTCTCGCCTAAGTAGTATTCCTTATTCACTGTTTAGCCTTGCAGAAGGAATCCTAAGTGCACCACACCACGATAATCGAAGAAAACTGTGAGCATAACCTTAATTTTTGATCCAATTTGTCTTGGTTTTTTTTTCGATTTCCGTTCGTTTTTGTAGCGCCATTCGATTGATTGTTGATTTGTTTGCATGTCGTACTCCCATAGTCGTAGACCCATGTCTCATCACCAGTTATGATGCGTTGCATCATTTTTGCAAAAAATTGAGCTCTTTTGGAACAAGCCTTGCTGCGACGCGTCTCATATCTCCAAAGTATCGACCAAAATCGTACAAACTGATTCGTGTAAAATTTTCAGCTCTTGTGGTAGCTCTCTCAAGCTACAATGACGATTTTCAAGCACCAACTCCTTAACTTTGGCGAGGTAGATCATTAACGTCTTGACAACCACTTTTGAATGCTTTGTACAGTCAGAGAAAAAATAGTCGAGACAAACTTACCCTACGCGCAGTTTACCTTCTCATTCGCACCCTCTACCGAGTTTTATATTCTGTGCGTGTGCGAATGAGACGGTAAACTGCGCGTAGGGTAAGTTTGTCTCGACTATTTTTTCTCTGACTGTACCATTCATACACTTGTGTTTTTGATAGAACTCAGTCATCGTAGGTTTCACCCAAAACTTTCAACAATTTTGCATACGAAATTCCGTTAGAAACACAAAATTTAATGCAAACTCTTTGCTCAACAAAATTATTCACTAAAACAATCGAACAACGAACTTGAGGTGAACCAACACAGTCAGCAGCTGTACACAAACTAATTATAGACATAATCTCAAACTTGGCTTCATTATGTCTTACAGTGGCGCCTACTTAATAACAATTTTATAATTTGAAACACAGCCTTTTTGAATGCAAAACAACAGAAAAGAGTTTATATTGTAATATGTAGTAAATGTCTGACTGTATTTTGCTATTTCATTGGGTGTGGGTTCGTACAATACAGACAAAAACTCGGTAACACCAACACCACAACATTTAATTAATTAGTTTGAGACATGTGTTTCGAAGGCTTATAAGCCCTCATCATCAAGCAAATACCGGGTAAATAATTAGAACTAAAAACCAACTATCTATATATAAATATCCTTTCTACTAGTATTAGCAACTATTGCATACTACTCTTTACCTAAACCGAACTAATTGCCAACATATGTTGAGAAGGGACCGTCCTTTGTTAAACTATCAAACAAGACCAATTTTTCAAGAAACGCCGCTTTTTTATTTACGCGATTTTCGTATTTGTACATATAAGTACTCGCATACGCATCTAGACCTCGTGGCCTATTAATATCTTTTAATAATTTGAGACTGTCTATTTCAATATGATGTCCTGTAAGGGCAGAATCAGAACATTTCAGTCCATTCTCACTCAGATGGAACAACACTGTACAACTGATAGGTTATAGTAATTGTATGACGATACAGTCTAATCTAATCTTGTTGACTGTGCTCCTGTTTGTGGCAAACCTTCAGCTGATTTATAATTGATGATGCAATCAAATTTAATTTGACAATACAAATTAAACATTGAAATTCCTGATTTCTTAGCATCCTCCTACAAAATCATTTTTCAATTTTAACAATCCTCTGTTTCTTGACCTCTAGTGAGCTTGCGTATTCATTCTTGCGTTTGCTATTCCTCTACGACACTGATGTGGTGCTGAATGTGCGTTGCTTAATCGTTGCATCCGGAGTATATCAATAATTTCCATTTCGACTTCCGGAGCCAGAGTTTCAATGTCAGAATCGACAGGATTTTGAAAAAACTTAATTTTATTCGCAATGACATCAAAGTCTGAGAAACGAGTATCAAAATTTAGAACTTCAGACATATCCAAACATTCTCCTCACAAGGATTGTTGATGAATGATACAATGTAAGACTAATGGTTTTAAACCACCATCATTTTCTACAGTCCTTGACACAAGTGCAACCATTCCTTTACTTTTACCGCACATATTTTTGCCTCCATCAGTTGTAACAGATTTCAACTCTTTCCATCGAAGGTTCTTTTTATTAATGACATTTTCAACTCCCTTAAAAATATCTGCCCCAGTTGTCGTGCCGTGAATACTATCAATACAGTTCATAGTTTTTATCTACTCCGCGAATAAAAATCAACACCTGAGCAGTATCTGACACATCCGTTGACTCCTCCAAGGCTAGAGAAAACCACTCAAGATGTACATTTTTGCCAACACAATTGAGATGATATATTTTCTGCGATGTCTTCTACCCTCTGAGCCACGGTGTTTGCTGATAAACTGACACTTTTAAATAAATTTATCTTTTCGGGGCATATCTCTTCGGCTACTGCAATCAAGTATTTTTTTATCATATCTCCTCGGTGAATTTTCCACGTTTTCCAATTTTAAGAGCCACAACACTTTTCCATACTATAGTCACACATAAAAACAATAAGTCGAATCAAAATACTGTTATGCACGGATGTTACTTTATTTCACAATAGACAGTTTCTAATATATTGAAAAAATCATTATATCCCTAAGGCTTCAAAGTGTGGGTAGCCCTGCTTTAGATCAAAAGCTACATTTTGAATCAAAATTGCGGACACAGGCTGCCCAATCTGCCATTGTTTCATTTTTTACCTAGAACGCATTGTAGAGTTTGTACCTCTCTGAAAAATACGATTACCGATTCCGCGGCTTGCTTGCTCAAATATTTAATTCAAATTTTGTGACTCCATTGAAGGAATACAGTACATGTAGGTATTAGAATAAGCTATTTAATCTAATTTTTTGAATGATTTTTTGAAATTGATTAAGAAAGTGGATAGAAATAATAAAGTAACAAAGGAGACTAATTTTGCATTATAACAATAGATATCCTGATAAAAATGGCAGTATTGTTTAAGGGAAAAGGATTAGCAGGTTAGGTTGTATTGCAACATTTGTATGAGTAAACAAGATGAGCGGGAAACCACAATCGTCTACACAATCTTAAATTACAAACTTTATTACCTATTCACGAACCACGAAACGAAGGCCAATGAAAATCCTTTCTAATAATACCGAATTTGTTAAATTTTGTTCATGGGAAGCAGTATAATTTAAATTTATAGAAGGAATTTTTACCATCCACGCGTTTTTGAACCGCCGTTATCTTCGGATTGGCAAAAGATAGCGATAACCGGTTTTCGCTGATTTGTTGGTAATTTAGCCTACTTTTTTAATTTGTTGTCGAAAATGTATGTTTCCATTTAATATTTTCGAGAAAAATCAAAATTTCCGAAACATTTTAAACAACGCCCTCTAGCATACATTTATTAGATTGGTTCCAAATTTTAAGCATTAGATTGGAGGAGTAAAACTGTTTTCAACGAGACTAAGTTTGCAAAGTTCGGTTCAACACAACCGAAATTATAAGCGTTCCTTCAAATTAAAAATTAGAAAGCGTAGATTGAGCAAAGTTTACGTAAAATAAGAAATAAACGTTTGGTGATCAGTTACGCCCTCTAGCTTTTGTAAATAATTTCCAGATGTTTCTCGAGGTAACTTTAGTCAGTAATATTATTTTCCCAAAGCTGTACTGTAAACCGTTCCTGAGATATGGCCGAACGACATTCTTAGTTGGCCACCCGGTACGTTTTCTTTTGCCAAACTGTTTTCAAAAATATATAGCCCGAATAATATTAACTTGATCTCTGTTATAATTTATTAATGGAAACCTATGAAAAGAGAGCTTGTTGAGAGACATGCTGTACTAACAATTTCACTTTTTTTTTTGTTTTTTTAAAGAAAACTAATTGCGCTGTAAGCTAGACTCGTCAGAGTTTCGCCCTGTTTACCTATCAAGCTGTTGAATGTCAGTAATGTTTACTTAACCGTCTATTTAAAAAATTAAGTTGGTTCAATTAGCAATGCATCTTTCCAAATATTTGCTAACTTTACGTCGTCCCTTGATAGCATAATCCAATCTGTGAAGATCAATTGTTTATCTCCAAAATGAATATTAATCAAAATTAAACACGCAACATGAATATCGACCATTCCTTCTAATATGATTTTGTAACCATTCGATTCCCAATAAAACGTGAATAAAATCACAAATATACTAATTAAATAACACTATAAAAGTGTCGTCTTATAAATCTCCAACATCTGATGTTAATTAGTTGGAAGAAATATAAATTAATAGTACCACGCTAACATCAACGGATAACAAAACAAGAAAAAATGTATGAACACATAGATTAACGATCGTGTTCCTATCGACTATATGCCAATGCCATGTTTTAGCTGTTACTTCTTTATTAAAAGCAATAAAAAGGCAGCAATGAAATCCAATACTTATATAATAGTGTTAATTGACAGCTAGAAGACAATAAATTGCACAACTAAAACCCCGATCATCTTCGGATAATTTATTAATTTTTTTCTACTTTTTTAAGTCTTAAGTTCAAGTTAATTTTTATCTCACACAATATTACGACCAACTACAGTTGTCGTATATTACTTCGCTTAATTCTCGCTTTCTACATTGTTTGTTTTAGTGTCACCTAGGCTCGATTCACACCTGAAACTCACCAGAGGAAGATGATGTATTAGAGATAACGCGTATTAAGCAAGATAAGAGAGCCCGTGTGAGATTAGTCTTAAACTGTGATGCCTGCGATGTTCTAGAATATAAAAATTGTACGTTCGACCATTAATAGAAAATTTTATCGACGTTTAATAACCGTCGACGTTGTTATGTTCGACAATTTATTATAATTAATAGTTAATAAAAGAATACAGTCGTAAATATCGGGCAATTTATGTGTTTTCCGTGTTCCACTTAGCAAGACGCGATTAATAGAGATTATGTATGCACGGATGCACGGGTACACACATACAGATATATATTTTAGATCTCTATCTGGTGGGATGACGTTCGAAAAGCGCGCTAATTAGTTGTAAACGTGGTTAGTGTAGGCGTTTCATGCCGTTGCCAACTTAGAATTAAAAAAATTACTATGTATGTATATGTATATCATAAAGAATAACCTAAATTAAAATAATAATAAAAAGTATAGGTCCTATTACCCTGCGGAATCTTCCATAATTTTAGAAATTATTTCGAAACAAAATTAATAACGTAGATCTCTATATTTTCCGTCCGATTTGGACGTCTAACGCCTGCTTGATTACAATTTATGTACTGTTATTCAATCGGAACGATATCTATTAGGCTATCTACGTACGAGAAAAATTTATTACCGCGTATGTAATTTATTATAACAAACAAGGAAGACACGTAAATTTCAATATTAACGCTAATTTAGATTAGTATTTTTAATTGGTGCTATAGATTTTAGTTTAAACTTTGGGACAGCCGGTCTCTAGTTAAAGGTAAATTCTTCTTTAAGATTTATTTCTGCACCAGATTAAAACTGTAAATATAAATTAGAAATAATCCGCTAGAGTAACGTTTCTTAAAAATGTCTTAGAAGACGTTGGACTTAAATTAGAAGTGTATGTTAATAGCATCTTGATAATTTAGGAATAATAAATTTTACGATTTTAGATTGTCTAGATGATTGGTAAACAAATTTATTTATTTTATTGTAGGCTCATCTTTTTTACTCACAAATAAATGCAATATACTATATAAGTATAGTTTACTATGACGCGGTCAAAACCCGGAAGCCCTCATAACAGAGGATGTTAATACTTGTACTGTATACCACTATTTTCACTTCGTTTTTGTTTTCTAAAGTAAGAGTCTTTCATTAGATGTCCTTTCTTCTCACAGTAATGATACTCCATATTCTTTTTACGTTCAAACTTAAGATGTCCTGCCTTACCACAACTGTAACATTTTTTTCAACTTTCCTTGTTAACAACGCCACAGTTTCTTCTTTACCTTTTCCCAGCCTTTCCTCTTCTATCAACAGTCTTGATGTTAAATCATTTATGTTCTGAGTTTCTGTAGGTACACTTTCCCACGCTAACTTAAAATGTTTAAATTTATCTGGTAATGCCATAATTATTTTAGTGATAGCCATCTTCACCAGTATTTCATCTCCTTGTTTCTTTATCTTTGCACACAAATTCATTACTTTTGATACAAAGTTATTGACATCCTCATTTTCAAATTTTAAATTGTAAAATTGTTCATTCAGCAAATGCATATAAACATCTGACTTCCTGTCATAAATGTAAGTATTCTAACTTCACCCACATGTCACTAGAGCAACACTATTAGATAGAGAGTCAATGAGTGGATGTTGTTTCCTAATTTTTGGTTGTATTGTATTTAGGGTTTCAAAGAAATAATGTACAGTTGCTCTTTCAACAACAGAGGCTGAATATATTGCACTATGTTTATGTATAAGTGAAGCTTGCTGGTTCAGATATTTAATGTCAGAACTGAATATTGTTAACACTAATCACAAGGTAACAATTTACGAAGACAGTCAAGCACCCATTCATACATGTATTACCCATGAACAGTCAAAAGGAATGAAACATTTGGATATTAAATTTCACTTTATGAAAGATAAGATTACAGATGGTATTGTTGAATTGCAGTACATTAGTACAAATGAACAAGTAGCAGCCATTAATTTTAACAAAACCACTTAATAAGACTGTTTTTGAGTACTTGCGTAATAAGATCCTAGGGGTTTAAGGTTAGAATTATGTATTTTCTTCTTATATTAATAAATGTTTTTTTTATGTATGCTTAAATAGTTTTGATTGAGGGAGGATGTTAAACTTATGACATCAATCACAAACTATATATTATGTACTATATGTACGTATGTCTGTCACTTTTATATTTTCAAAGTGTGCGTAGTTAGTTTAATATAAAACAAGTTGTTATTAATATATATAATACGATTATTATTGTTAAATGTCTTTTTAAAATACAATACTTTGCAATAATTATCAAAGTCAGGAAGCTTCGTGTAAAGACCTGACCGTTGATTGACCCAAATTCTCAAGAAATATATATGTAGATATGTACCGGACGGTCAACTAATAATGTCGCTCGGCCATATCTCAGGAACGGTTTATAGTACAGCTTTGGGAAAAATATTACTGACTAAAGTGACCCCGGGAAATGTTTATATAACCGCTAAAGAGCTTGATCACCAAAAATTTTAATTCTTATTTTACGCAAAATTTACCAACTTAAGATTTATCATAAATATGAAAATCGAAATCTACTGAAAATTTTGCATATTCTACGTCGGACAACTTTCTTGTATTTTGTCAAATGAGGGAAAGGGAGGGGGAAAACTTTGTTTTGAAGGAACGTTTATAACTCCGGTTATATTGAACCGAATTTTGCAAACTTAGTCTCGTTGAAAACAGCATTAATCCTCCAATGTAATGCTTTCAAATTGGAACCGTTAATAATATGTGACATGCATGCTAGAGGGCGCTGTTTTTTTCGGGAATTCTGTTTTTTCTCGAAAATTCGCAATTTTCTGGCCCCTGATAGGTGGATGTAACACGCCAGTTTATTTCCATGCCCACCCAGGACCCCAAATTTGACTTGTTTTGATTTTTATTTGTGAGGGCAAAAAAAAATATCTTATTTTTGCAACGCAATCTACTGCTCGTTACAACTTGGTTGTGGGAATAGGAAATATCGTTCAAAGTATTTCTAAGACAGAAATAGAGGCTGTAGTTCTATCCACTCGTTGTAGAGTGAAAGTTTACATTGAAAATAATAGGAGACAAGTTCAAGATTTAGGCCGCCACTAATATTAACTTTATTTTGCTGTTTCCTTTTTTTTCTGCGTTGTTTATTTTAATTATACCGTTGATCTTTACACAGAAATGTTAAGCTTTCAATTCATTATTTTATAGTATGAGCATAAATATAACCTTCCACGCACTGTTCTTTTCAAAAATCATGAAATTTACATATTTAAATTTCCTTAACGCCCTCTAGTGGTAATGGACAAAATAATATTAAACAGTTCGAATCACAAAACATAAACCAATGAAAATCCTTTCTAATAAGACCAAATTTGCTAAATTTCGTTCGCGAGAAGCAGAATAATTTATATTTATAAAAAAAATTTTTACCATCCACACTTTTCTGAAGATATCTTCGGTTTGGTAAAAGATAGCGATACTCGGTTTTTGTTCATTGTTGGTAATTTAGCCCAGTTTTTTAATTTATCGTCAAAAATGTATGTTTCCATTTAATATTTTCGAGAAAAAAACAAAATTACCGAAAACATTTAAACAACGCCCTCTAGCATGCACGTAACTTATTAGACGGGTTCCAGTTTGTAAGCATTAGATTGGGGGAGTAAATCTGTTTTCAACGAGACTAAGTTTGCAAAATTCGGTTCAACAGAATCGGAGCTATAAGCGTTCCTTCAATACAAAGTTTCCTCTCCTCCCCTCCCCTTATTTGACAAAATACAAAAAAGTTGTCCACTGTAAAATATGCAAAAAATTCAGTAGATTCCGAATTTCATATTTATGATAGACCTTAAGTTGATAAATTTCGGGTAAAGTAAAAATTAAAATTTTTGGTGAACAGTTACGCCCTTTAGCGGTCATTCTAAATAATTTCCGAATGTTTCTCGGGGTCACTTTAGTCAGTAATATTTTTTTCCAAAGCTGTACTGTAAACCGTTCCTCAGATATGACCGAGTGACACTCTTAGTTGGCCACGCGGTACACTGAATTGACTAGAACTAATAAAGATCTTATTGATTAAGTAAGATTAAGTGCTGCACATACTACTCTTGGAGGGAGTCACCACCACTGTGTATGCTGACGACAAGCACTGATCGTACAAGCTAAAAATCTTAGAAACCTGATATTTAAAGCGTACGAATCGCAAAGGACTGCAGAATAGATGTACCAGAACGATTTCAAAATAACGCTAGAGAAGTCGAAAGCAATAATCCTTAAGGGTCCTTATAGGTGGCAAGATAACCTTTAGGACGCACGTGAAGCGGCAGATTCCAAATTCACAGCCTTATTGAAGCAGATGCTTCACAAAATCATCCAATCACACATTCTATACGCAATTCCAGTTTGGTTCACTGCGTTGGATAGCAAGAAAAAAACACAGAGACGTGTTCGAAAGTATGAAAACTACTGGTAAGTGATTTTCAGGACATAATGTATACCTATACCTGCAATTAACCAAGTTTTCAGTCAATGTAAAATGCCATTTTATAGAAATGTTAAATTCAATTCTCAAATTGTTAACAAGAAAATCATTTAATTATGCACATCAAGAAGATATTTATTAGAGGTACTATCTTTACCACAAAAAGAAAAAAGTGGAACAAAACTGCTATTAATCTTGTAAGCAGCAGTTTTATTTTCAAAATTCCTATTTAGTAGTAATATTTAAATTCAAATTTCTACATCTTCCACACAATCTCGTGGATCATTATTAATGCTCCTTCTTTCGGATGTATCGTGTGCGTAACGTAACAGATTCCCGTCCACCGTGTGATTTATAATAATGGTTTAATTAATATTTAATTATATGATGTTTTATTTTTTCCGGAAATTTGTTGTAGTAGTAGTCGAAGTAACGTCACTGCCAGCGACTATGTTGTATGTAACGTTTCCAACAGAAATTTATTACCGTTCCGTGAAATATTACGCGTACATTTTGTAAAGCCCACATTCCAAATTCATTAAAATCTGACGCCCGTAATGGTAAGAAGAGGTAACATCTTGATGTCGCTTAAATATATACACACACACATAAGTATAGAAGATATAACATAACATATACCGTCCGACGCATTGATATATTTACTTATTACGAAACGGGTTTCCAGCCGTTTGCTTTTTAGCCATATAGTGTCGCATTAAGCATATAACATTACGCATGTATCTGTGCCGTACGGAATAAGTGATATTTGTCGCTAAATGAGTTATACGTGTTGCTTTATTGATATTGGCCTTTTTTAGAATCAGCGGAACGGTAAATCGCCTATTTTATGCTATTTACAATCTTAAGTGATAAATCTGAACTGAATTATTATACTATGTTTACTCCGAATATACACAGAAGAAAGATAAGGACAAAAAAAGCATCGATGATAGGTAGTGCTAATTAGAACTTAACAAACAATTTGAATTTCTATTTATTCCAATGTTCTTGACGAATCTCAGAAGTAGTTTGGGTGCAACCGACATTCCCATGCCAATTTAGTCTCAAACCTATGTTTGCCCCTGTTAGGTTCTTGTTTAGGTTTTCCCGGACGCAAGGATCTACGGCTCGCATTTCCGCCTGAGAAATAGTTGGAGTTGACCCAAGGGCTCTAACGAGTTTGGTCTTTCCTTCATGAACCCCAACCCCTACCACAATTTAGACTCAAAGCTATGTTCATCGCTCTCTGGTCCTTGTTTAGGATTTTCCCGGACGCAAAGATCTACGGCTTGTATTTCCGCCTGAAAAATACTTAGAAGATTACCCTAGCGCTCTAAAAAGTTTGGTCTTTGTTTCATGTACTCCAACTCCCAGCCCAATTTAGAATCAAAGCTGTATTTGTCCCTCTCAGGTTATTGTTTAGATTTCCCCGAACGCAAAGATCTACGGCTTGTATTTCCGCCAGAAAAATAGTTATGAGATGACCTTAGTGTTCTAAAAGGTTTGGTCTTTCCTCCATGAACCCCAGCTCCTACCCCAATTTAGACTCAAAGCTATGTTTGTCCCGTTCAGGTTCTTGTTTAGGTTTCCCTGGACGTAAAGATCTACGACTTGTATTCCCGTCCGAAAAATAGTTAGGAAATGACCCTAGCGCTCTAAAAAGTTTGGTCTTTCCTCCATGAACCTCAACCTCTACCTCAATTTAGACTCAAAGCTATGTTTATCCCTCTCAGGTCCTTGATCTTCCCGGAGACAGAAAGAATCTATGGATTTTATTTCCACCTGAGTTGACCCAAGGGCTCTAACGAGTTTGGTCTTTCCTTCATGAACCCCAACCCCTACCACAATTTAGACTCAAAGCTAGGTTCATCGCTCTCTGGTCCTTGTTTAGGATTTTCCCGGACGCAAAGATCTACGGCTTGTATTTCCGCCTGAAAAATACTTAGAAGACTACCCTAGCGCTCTAAAAAGTTTGGTCTTCGTTTCATGTACTCCAACTCCCAGCCCAATTTAGAATCAAAGCTGTATTTGTCCCTCTCAGGTTATTGTTTAGATTTCCCCGAACGCAAAGATCTACGGCTTGTATTTCCGCCAGAAAAATAGTTATGAGATGACCCTAGCGTTCTAAAAAGTTTGGTCTTTCCTCCATGAACCCCAACCCCTACCCCAATTTAGACTCAAAGCTATGTTTGTCCCGTTCAGGTTCTTGTTTAGGTTTCCCTGGACGTAAAAGTCTACGAGTTGTATTTCCGCCCGAAAAATAGTTAGGAAATGACCCTAGCGCTCTAAAAAGTTTGGTCTTTCCTCCATGAACCTCAACCTCTACCTCAATTTAGACTCAAAGCTATGTTTATCCCCCTCAGGTCCTTGATCTTCCCGGACACAGAAAAAATCTATGGATTATATTTCCACCTCAGTTGACCCAAGGGCTCTAACGAATTTGGTCTACGAGTATGTTCCATGAACCCCTTGGATCCGTCTGTGTACCAGACAAGCAATCAATTTTCGAATTTAGCTCCAACAGAGCTCCATTCCTCGCGATTCGCAAAGTAGCGCCTTGAATGGTCGTTCGTGATGTAGTTGGACACACATGGTGTCAGTTGGCTTGTTTAGGAGTTGTACCTCTTCACGGAGGTCATCTACGTATTACTGCATACGTAATTTATTATAAGAAACAAGGAAAATACGTAAATTTCAATATTAACGCTAATTTAGATTAGTATTTTTAATTGGTGCTATAGATTTTTGTTTAAACTTTGAGACAGCCGGTCTCTAGTTAAAGATAAATTCTTCTTTAAGATTTATTTCTGCACCAGATTAAAACTGTAAATATAAATTAGATATAATCCGCTAGAGTAACGCCTTTAAAAATGTCTTAGAAGACGTTGGACTTAAATTAGAAGTGTATGTTAATAGCATCTTGATAATTCAGGAATAATAAATTTTACGATTTTAGATTGTCTAGATGATTGGTAAACAAATTGTTTACTGGCAAATGAATGCAATGTACTATTTCTTCAATGCAGTCACACAATTTGAATTAAATGTTTAAGCAGGTAGTTTAACCTTCTAATGCTATCGATATGGAATATAATGCTTAAGTTGTATCCATATTTCAATAAATTCTGTTATTGTGATTCATACATATTGCTAACAACATTAAAAGAAACGAATATCATTACTCGATTAATACGTCAGGAAGCTTCGTGTAAGGACCTGACCTTTGATGGACCCAACTGCTCAAGAAACATATACATAGATATGTACACTGAATTGACTAGAACAAATAAAGTTGATTAAGTAGCCATAATCCTTAGATGACCGCTTAAGTCGTCCTTTTTAAATCAGCGTGAACAATACATTAATCTACTTATTACAGAACAAGAACTATATTTTCATTAATTTTCATTTTTCGCTTGGGAACTGTAAAACTTGGCAGGGAACTTGTCGACAATAACTAGGATTGTTCGTGGTGTAGAGTCGGTCCATTCTGTCGCCCAACTCTGTAAGACCGAAAATAGTGCCCCAACACTGAACAAAAATTGGCAACGGATTATTTATGTATATAAAGTGGCTTTTAAAGATGGAAACAAGACTATATTTTCTAATAAAAATTATTTTTCTAGGGACATCAATAATACACTCACCGGCGAAATAATCGATCCACTTAAAAAATTGATGAAGTTTGTTCGTTAATAAGTTTGTTATTTTAAATTCGATTTGATTCATTTTTTTTGCATATTGTAGGTAAATTTAAATGTAATCTATTCCATCTTTGGAATTTTAAGAAAATTTGGCGTACATCATTTTATACAGGGTGAATGGTTTGTCAAAGTTACTCCACCTTGTATGTTCTTATTTTGTTAACAAGACACATCATTTCTTCACAATTTCCTTTTTATTTATTACAATAGCTTAATTTTTGTAAAAGATAGAAGGGTTTAAGAAAAATCTTACATTTTTACATTTTTCCTATGGTACGAACAATAAGTTTACGAATTTAACTTAACACCGAATTTAATGAAAAGGAATTGAAAAGAAAATGAAAACATAAAAGACTTAATACGAAGTGTTTCCTCCACGTGCACGGATAACAGCTGCAATTCGTCTTGGCATGCTCTCAATTAAGTTTTGAATATAAGCCTGGTTGATTTGATTCCATTCTTCAGTTAGAACGTCACTAAGCTGTTGTAAATTTGCAGGCGTTGGTACACGAGATCGTATTTTCCTCCCAAGTGCATCCCAAACATGCTCAATTGGGTTTAGGTCTGGGCTTAGAGCAGGCCAATTTACTACTGAGATTTCAACCTCGACTAAATACTCGCGTACAATTCTGGCAACATGCAATCGGGCATTATCAGCATGAAATCATCTCCGATGAACGGAGCAAAAGGAACAATATGTGCCTCTAAAACTTCTCTTATGTATCTATCGACTGTCACGGCTCCCCCGTTAATTATAACCAAGTCCGTCCGAGCTTCAAAATTTATGCCACCCCACACCATTATCGAACTGCCTCCATAACTTTCTCTAGGAAGAAAATGGTTTTGAAAGAAACATTCACCAGTTCTCCGGTAAATTCTTTCACGTCCATCTGGTGTTCTAAGACAAAATCTGGACTCATCCGTGAATAGGATGTTGCTCCATTCTTCGTTACCCCAATTTACATGTTCCCTAGCAGTAGTTAGAGCTTGGGTGTTCTAGACCAACTCCGTGCTCCCAAATTTTCAGCCACGGTAGATGCGAGAAATTGCCCCCTCCACTTTAGTTCGAAACCTGACCAGCGGTAGTTTGTAGAGGCGCTGGAATCGCGAGCGTTGACTGTGTAAATAATTGTATATAGTATACAGGTAGGTGAAATGTGACGTAAATACTAATAAGCAAGATGGCGGATGCTGAGGGTGGATTCGGGGAAGCGGTGGAACGGTGATTGAATTAAAAAATTTTCTTTTTATATAAAGGATATTTAATACAAGTGACAATTTTTTTTTTTACTCTTATTGGTAAATATTTACATGATGACAAACAAGCTGAAATAATTTATTCATTTTCATTTTATTAGCTACGCGAACACGTGATTATTTGACGTGTTGTGAGCGTTTCAATACAAACAACTGCACCCACATCCTTTGATTTTCAGGACGTGACCAGACTTTCCCACGGTTCTCAGAATTTTCCCACGGTCTCAAGTTTTTTCCCACGACCAAGTGCACCACTACCTATTATTATTATTAATAAATAAAAGAACACATAACATTGATCTCTTTATTATAAGTTTAAAAATTTACATAATGTTATTACATTCGCTACGGAACATATTTTAAGAATATTTTTGTGGTACATGCAAGATCTACAATTCGATTTTTTTAAATTAGGTGTATTTTCTACATGTTCTAAATTTACAATAGGATTATTAATGTACTGTTGTAAAACGTCAGCTTTTTGATGTCCCTTTACAAAAACTATACTTCTGGGATTTATAAACTCTCGCAGTATGTTGACTAATTCACGTTGACTGACATGTCCATCGCTGTACCGTAAGGAATGATGATTATTTTCCAACCACTTAACCATTCGTTTTTCATGCCATTGAAGTTTGTGATATGAACGGTTAGGCTTAAACACAAAGTGGTTCAACTGTTTACCGTCACCAATCGCTATTTCTTTCACAACAAAGCCATCATTTAGCATGAAACCTTGAATGTCAATTACTAAATCCATTTTTTAGATGATTTTCTTCACAGTACCCGACAGCGGTGTGTACTCAACAATGTTATCATGTATAATGAGACAGTAAGCTGTAGTATCTTCAGTAAAACTACTAAGTGACTCCAGCTCGAGTTTAACATCAACAATAGATGATTTAACTGCTTCCTTCTGATTGGCACAATCAATTACGTATAACGCACAGTCTCTAAATTTTTCATAACTCAACAGAGGCTGATTGTTTCTGTTATAGTAGCTGGACTGAAAGGATGCATACATACGATACGCAGCAGCATATTTATTTTCATTAATCTGCAGATTCATATTGTCGTACGGAAAGCTATCAGCATTGAGATGAAGTTTCAGATTGGTAAGCGATGCGTGATCAAATTTAGATGAATCTTTTGTTAGAATATCTTTTCGATCTGTTTGAAATGCAACGATAACATAACGAGGCTTTTCTAAGTTGGTGCTTGTTTTGATTGGCCATACGTCCGTTTTTGTTTTACGTAGAGATGGTAATTCAAATAGTTCCCATTTTCTGAAGGGTATATAAATGGATTTGTTACTATTTAACGTTTTCAAAAGTTTCAAACGAATTTCATCGTTTACATTGATGTGAGGAACATGCCATTCTATTTTATCAATATCGAACGAAGCAACCTTTGTACCACCTGTAGTTGTATTCTGATAGCAATTCAAATCATTCCCACTTCGGAGCAAAATTAATTCTTGACTCGCATTTATAATTATTTTTTTATAATCTTCTGCAAATCCTAGGAAGAACTTTAAGGGGATGTAGGCATTGAATTTGTTGCTTGGTGCAATTGTAGGCTGCGTTTTACTGTTCGGGCACCAACCGGCCATTTCGAGAAACTTTGTCTCATTATCACCGTATGATATGTAAGCCTTGATAGTGCTTGTAATTCCAGGCTTTGTACATCTGTCTACTTCCACACCATTAATCTCATACCTAATTTGATCAAACAAGAAGGCGTAGGCGTTATTTGTGAGTTCGCAAGTGCCGTTGCCAGCTGCATCAGGCTTAAATCTCCCCTCGATATAAATAAAACTTTCCGATGGTAGTGTATACACATCTTGATGCTGAATGGAAATGCGTATTTCATCGCTCGTTTTAAAATTACTCACTCTAGGATAGTAAGTATGGAGTTGCTTCTTGGTTATTGCTTCGTCGAATTGAAGACCTTGGAATATGTCGAGCGTATCCATTATTTTTTATTTGAAACCCCAACGATACAAGGAAATCTCGATTTTCGCGTGTTAATTGATTAACGTCTGTTTTACGACTGCTGAGTGGTGAGGATGACTGAGGGGTTTTATAACCATTAAAATCCAATCCCATATTTCTTCAATTCCAACCTAATAACGATTTCTTCACCACGAAAATCCACAGAATCACCGTCTTGATCCACCAATCGGAGAGAAATGTTGTCGATACGTGTAGTATTGATTGGAAGATAAATAATATTTTTAGGTTCAATGTTGATACTAAATCCAGGTTCAACTGAAGGCGCGAATTCGAATAATGTATGCGATAAACGTCCGTCGTAGTAGGCTGCCGTGACAATATTACACTCTACGCGAATGGTGACCACTTTAATAATTCGGATTCGAATATCTGACACATGTTGTACGTTTGGTTGAAGCACTTTCTTGCTGAATCCCAGCATTCCTCCAATAGAATCAGGTTTTGTAAAGTCTATGGAAAACTTGCTTGTTAGTTCACATTGCTGAGTACTATTGTTAGGTTTTAGAGAAATTACAGCATTCTTGTTAGCGACATTCGGGGCTAAAAAATTTTGTAAGTACTCTTCAATATCAGTTACTTCATAAGCCCCTGTTGGTATTGTTAAAACTTGGTCATCATAATAAAACTTATTTTGTCCATCATGAATGTTGGGTATCGTGTTATAAGTATGTAAACCAATCAATCCAAGCGCATATTCATATCTAGGATCTAATTCAATCGGTGGATAGTAAGTAGAGTTGAACGCATTGCTTGTACTTCTCAATGTAAACGTATGCGACATGATTATTTGTAACATTTCTCATACAAGAACTTTAAACAAAGGTGACCACAATTGATACTGTCATAGTTTTGATATGCATCATGATTATATACAATATTACAATTTTTTAAATAATGGATTAATTCATTGGGCGGTTTCAAATTTCCAAATGAATCAAAGTAATCAACAATAGATCCCTCTTTAAAGTATGCTACCCAATGCGTTCCTGGTCCAATATTTGAGTCCAAATTAACGACTGCACACTCAGAGTCTTTAGGATTTTTCGGTAAATTATCTCTCATAAATACTCCGCGAAAATATGGAAGATGTGTGTTACCGAACTTTAAAATGTCAATGTTGGTCAATGCTCTGCGTGGCAGTCGGTTTAGAAGTTTTTTTTGTTGGAAGATGACCTCATGTGATAAGGTCTCAAATATAACCCCATACCTTTGCGGTAAGGTCTCAAATATAAACCATCACCTTTTTTCCCTAAAGCAATAGCTTCCATGGTTTTATTGTGTCTCTGCGACTCATCTAGTTCTTTCTGCGCGGCTTTCGCCTTATTAACGGCTTGCGCTATTCCAGCTGCTCCACCAGCCAAACCCCCCAATGCACTCAAACCAGCAAACAATGGTATCAGGAATGGCAAGAAACCACCAGTTTTCGGTAGTGGTATGACTCGAGGTGTTCGTACGTTTCTTCTTCCACCAACATTTTTTACCGCAGCTCTAGCTGCTACCAGTGCCAATTTAGCACCTTCCTTTATATTTCCGATTCTATGATTTTTCAGTGCGTTCTTTGCTGTTACGAAAATTGATTTCCTAAATGGAACACGTCTTCTTTTCATTCCCATACCGAACTTTCTTTTTGCTTTCATCGCGTTAGTTACAACCCACGCAGCTGTTTTTTCGGCTAAACTGGCGTCGTTTGATTTTACACGGTTCCAGGCACGTTCTTGAAGTATACGATCAGCGTCGTGTCGATGTTCCAAATCTGAACTTTGCGAATATGCAATATCGTGTTCCTTGCACGCTTGGTCGAGAGGATTTATGCCACGATCGCCACGTTGTAACCTTTTTCAAGCTTTGTACCAGGCCCGCAATACTGGTAGCCAGGCAAATGCAATTCAATTGGCAATTTGTTAATTAAGGAATTAACAAGACCACTTCCTTCACTCGTCAACAACATTGATGAAATGTTATAAAATCTTTCTTACAGTCTGCTTATATTAGTCTTAAACAATGCGTCTCAGCAAACAGAAGGATGTCGTTCAAATAAAAAACTTAGATACACTCTTTAGTAATAATCAGTCAACGCAACAACGTCATGGTCGACTATTACCAAATAATATACGCTGCATTCTAAGCGCACCAAGCGGTGGAGGGAAAACTAACGTTATGTTAAATCTACTAATTGACAAGAATGGACTTCGCTTTGACAATATCTACATCTATTCCAAGTCTCTACATCAACCAAAGTATCAATTTCTGCAGCGAGTGATGGAAACTGTACCACAAGTGAAGTACTTTGCCTTTAAAGAGAGCGAAGACATATTAGATCCGTCAGAGGCACGTGAAAATTCTGTTTTTATTTTTGATGATGTTGCAACAGATAAACAGAATAAAATTAAGGAATATTTTAGCATGGGAAGACATAAATCTGTGGATAGTTTCTATCTATGTCAAACTTATGCTTGCATACCCAAACATCTAATCCGAGATAATGCTAATTTTCTAATTTTATTTAAGCAAGACGATCTAAATTTACGACATATTTATGATGAGCATGTTGGTTCCGATATGACGTTTGAGAAATTCAAGGAAATGTGTGGAGGCTGCTGGAAAGACAAATATGGTTTTTTAGTAATCGATAAAGAAAGTGATTTGGATAAAGGCAGATATCGGAAACTTTTCGATCACTATATAATATAGAATCACCATTAGTTGATCTGCAGTTGTGTGATTAACAATGAAGCGTGATCATATTACTTCTGAGATAATTAAAGCTAGTAAGGCTATTCGAAAGAAACAGCTTGCTATGCGGATGGGTCAGGCTGAAGCGGAAAACTTGTTAGAAAAACAGTTTAAACCAATTACAGAACCGCTTCAGAAAATACTCAAAACAGGAGGAATTAAACAAGAAATTGACACCGATGCGATAAAATCTGAAATTGCTCAGGATCTTAAAAAAACGTTACAAACTCCCTGACCGAAATATCGAAATTGGAAGCGCCACCTGCTCCCTCACAAACTTCAGACCAACTAACACCTCAGAGAAGAAAAATTCCAGTTAGCAGACGTCTGGTCGAAACTGACGTTGACTACGATCCTTTCACAGAAGAAGAGAACCAGGAGATTCAAACTGAAAAATCGTTCCAACAATTTCGCGATGAATATCGGTCAATGATTGAAAAAGATCCTGAGCGTGTTGACGAATACCTTGAACAGTATCAGATGACGCCAAGAGTATATATAGATGGTTTACTTACTGACACGAAAGGCGAGTATGATACAACAACGGGTGTTCATTTTGATCCGGTTCTTAACAAATTGAAATTAGGAAATTCTATATTAGATATAGATGGCAAGGACCTTATTGTTGGTGGCATACGTTATACAGGAACTGCGGGGCTCTATGAATTAATTTTTAAGTCTCAACCAATTGGTTATAACAAAGATGATCTAGATCGCTATCGTGATATACTAAATCGCACAAATGTGCACCGTCGTGGTTACGATCCCAAACAGCAGATTAAAGGAAATAGGGGAACCAAATATATTGAAATAATCAAACCGCTAACGTTTCGTCCAGGTGAAAGTATTGAAAGTGGTCGTACAGTTGTAGCCGAGTTGCCAACGCAGAGTCTAAGAACAAGCGGTAAGATTCAAGGGAAAGGTCAGAAAATGTTAGTTAGCAATAGAGCTTACCAATACGTCTACTGGGATGATATAAATGAGCTTGTCGAACGACTCAAGTTATTAATAGCATCCGAGCAAGCGGGTCATACAGGACATAACAACGAAATCGCTTCAATTATCGAAGAATTAAAAGAAGCAGGTGTCATATAGAATGACCATCGACAAGTTTGGACGTCATTTAAATGTTGTGGGGAGTACACATCAAACGATAATCGATAAATTTGGACGTCATCTAAGGGGTGAAGTGGGTGAAATACATTCCACTTTTCTACCTCGTACATCAGATGGAAACTATGATGTGGGTGGTAACCGTTTGTGTAATATTCAAGATCCGCAAGATAAACAAGATTGTGCTACTAAAAATTACGTAATTGTGCAGGTTGAAGAAGTTGGTAGTCATTTTGACACAATATCGAGTGAATTGACGGATGTTCACTGGAACAAAGTCCAACCTTTGCAATGGACTGTCACTAGCTTGAAAAGTATGGTGGAGAAACATGAAAAAGAAATTAACAACGTCCTACTTCTGGAAAATAAAATGAATGCACACGTACAGAACAAAATTCGAGATAGTGAGAGCCAGTTAAAACTGAAACTGGATGTCTTGGAAAACGGTCTTAAGAGCATACATCCAGATGATTTCACCAATAAACTTTATGCGCTTGAACAGCGAATACAGGCTAAATTAACAGAAGTGCGTCAACGTATAGAGGACATAGAGAAGAAATGAGTCGTATTAAACAAGATATCGTTAACGAACTACATAAACCTGCTAGAAGAAACTTTAGAAGACGTCGTGTAATTATCAAAGGATTGGACGACTTGTGGCAATCCGATTTAGCGGATTTTAAACTGTACTCTCGCGAAAATCGTGGCTACAAATACATTCTCGTTGTAATTGATGCCTTCTCCAAGTATCTGTGGACACAACCATTGAAAACCAAGAGTGCTGTGGAAGTTAAAGATGCTATGGATAAAATTTTGAAAAGGGGAGGAACCCTAAGAACCTACAAACTGATGCAGGCAAGGAATTTTACAATCAATCATTCAAAGCGTTGATGAAAAAATATGAAATTAATCACTATTCCACCTATAGCGTAACTAAGGCTTCAATAGCGGAGAGAGCGGTTCGTACGTTGAAGGAGAAATTGTACAAAGAATTTAGTTTGCAAGGTAATTATAACTGGAAAAGTATTTTAGATGATATAACAAAACGCTATAATCACACAATACATAGAACCATAGGAATGAAGCCTGTTGATGTAACACTTGTCAAGGAATCTGCTTTGTTGTCAAGTGCGTATAATCGTCCTAAAGTAGCTGGAAAGCGAAAGTTTGCATTAAACGATGTGGTTCGCATAAGCAAACATAAATCGTTGTTTGACAAGGGATATACTCCAAACTGGTCAACTGAGTTGTTTAAAATTGCAAAAGTCCAGTTAACTAATCCTGCGACATATTTATTGGAAGATATGAATGGGGATCCTATACTTGGTAGCTTCTATCAACAGGAGTTGCAACAGGCTAAACATCAAGATGCATATTTAGTTGAAAAAGTTTTACGAAGAAAAGGGAGCAAAGTGTACGTCAAGTGGTTGGGTTTTGATAAAAGCCACAATAGTTGGATTGATAAAACTAATGTTTTGTAACATAGAATAAAAGTCAATTTATAGTTAAATATGTATATAATAAACATGTATAATAAAAGAAATTGTGTTTACAATTTTAAATTAAAAAACTTAAAAATTACATTTACTACATTTGTATATTGGCGGAGCTGGACCATCCACATGACAGTTTGATAGATTATGATGTTTCACACATAATCTGTAGTGGGCAAGTTTATCTTGCTGTTCTTTAGAAAGGGAGTTCCACATTGCTTCAATCCATATCGGGTGTACATAAGTTTTAAACACCCATATTGGTATCTGGGGAATTACACATGGTTGAATATCTCTTAAACTTCCTCCAGTGCTATCTAAATGTTGAATAACAAATTCCAATACTGATGAAGATGCCATCTGTAATAATTCTTTGTTTTACACACAAAATACATAAATAATAGTAAGTAAGGTTTACCATATATCCACTTCTTCCAGTAGACGAACGAAGGAAACAATATGTGCAAGCTTACTTAATTTTATAATGCCCCCACGCCAACGTATTCACACCATCCACATCAATGTACCGCTTATCATCATAAGGTGATAATGCTAACTTATTCTGTTTAATACTAAAAATTTTATGTTTAAAATTTCTAAAAAGGTTCTGGTCTCTATAAATCAATTCCTTCTCAAATAGACAATTTTTATAATCTTCAAAACTAATCTCCTTTTCCACAACATAGCTTTTTATACCTTTCGCTTTCTTTTTAATTCTACCATCTATTTTATTACAATACATTTTTGAACGCAATGCGATAAATTCTGTTTGGATAGCGCCTGCGTTCTCATCCTTAAAAAGCCCTAAAACTGCCTTATTTTTAAGTGGTAGGTTAAAAACGTTATTTGTACTAAAATTGGATGTATCAAATTTCGTCAAGTTTTCTCTGATTGTGTTATATAGATCATCTGTATAAATGTGTAATATAAAACTATCAGTGTCCATGTAACACAGCGTCACATTATCATTGTACAGAGGCTTTAAGAAATTATAATAAAAATCATACATTAACAACTTAGATAATTCTAGTACAGCGAAACCGACAAAGGTCGGTTTGCCGTATAAAACTTTTAACCTTTCCATCTGAATTGCAACTAAACTCTCATCGAATATTGAAACGTTCTTAAAATTTAATTTTGAAATATAATACTTTGCACCTTTTTTTGACCCACATTTTCCCAATGTGTCACTAGTTTAACATCTACACGTTTGTCTACATTTTCTAGACTCTTGCCATAACAACTGTTGTTCATTAATTTGTAGAAATCTTTCTCAAAATTATTTGTTGCTAGCTGTCTGAGCCGTGTATTCAAATCAATGTATCGTTTTAACCAATCAGATTGTTTAAATTCTAATACGCGATGAATTTTTACAACCTTAAGACCATTCTGAATTATCTGTTTTAAATTTCTGTAGTGGATGACATACTTTTCTTTATTATTTAGATCAGCTATCAGTTTTTTGTTTTGAAATTTAGAAGTAGGAGGTACAGTATTTTTAGCAAGAAATGGTAGATCATTATGTTTATCATGTAATTCTACTGGATATTCAACATCCACTTCTAGATAGTAACCAATATTTGCATCATCTGCGATGGTTAATACATCAAGTTGTTCAATTTCCACACTGCTAAGCCACCGAAAACCCGCATAAGGTAAATGCTGCGACATCGCCCATCCATACAAATTATTTGCATCCCAATATGCTATATAAGAAGATGGTGTATTAGGATCATAGTCGCGCATATATTTATTATTTGCTTTGGCATAGCGGTGTGAACATTGACTAATACCACCTCTAATGTTTTTCTGAATGAAATGGTGCATATCGATGTCAGTAAATAGCTCCAACTCAACGCGAGTATATTTCAACATAGCATCCCAAGTTAAGCCAGGGCTTGTATAATAATGCGCAGGATCGAGAGCATAGGTCTTACTACAAATTTTTCGGAAATTCTCAAAAATATCAGCTAGTAACAGAACATCAATTTTTAAATATAAGTTTGAATAGTCATGCAAATTTCGACAATTGAAAATATTCCAAACAGTTTGCGCGTGTAAATAATCAGAATCATTGATTTCAGTATTGGTTAAAGAATTAAAAAATTGATCTTTTGGTGGTAGCATTGTTTCTGACAGTTTATCATAGCAATCTATATATTGATATGGAAAGACCCCTTTTCTTCTAGCTAACAGAAACTTTTCATCTTCTGCAAAATGTTCTCGAATATGCACCATACTTTCAGGTGTCAAATTTTTTGCTAATTTGTCTATGGAGCTTGCCATGAATCGAAAGCTATCCAGAAATCTAAGTTTTAAATACACTGACTTTTCTACACCGCTCTTATCAACATATTTATCTACAATAAGACTCTTACTTAGAGAGATGTATTGCTCTTTATTTTGAGGAAGAATATCTATAGCTTCATAGTCATACGCTAAATCCTTGACAAACAAATGCAAATCGTATCCACTTAAGTTATGAAAAAATATTGGTATGAATTTTTGAATTTTAAAATTTAAATTGCATTTTGAATGAGCAGCCCCCCTGAATACTCCACTTAAGTGACAATGATCCATCACCTTAGTATCATCAAGAGGTGATTGACAAATATGACATAGTTCAGAATTATCAAAAGCTATCTGCTCTTCTGAATTTAATGGTATCATGGGTTTTGTGTGTTTTAAATACGTGTTGTAGATGTAGTGTGCGTCTTCTGTTAATTTTGATATGAATACTTTTGGACTGTCCAAACCGGTATATGTAACAAATTTGTTTAAGGCAGGATTGAATGAACAAACAATTTTGTATGCAAAACTGTAGGGTACATGTATGTGTGAAGCATTCGGCAATGCTCCATCTTGAATTTGTTGTAAAATACACTCAAAATCTGCATAGATGACAAACGGAACTGTTAATTGTTTTTCATAACTCGTGAATTTCAAGATATTCTCTGGAATCATGTCTCCCGTTTTACATTTTTTTAACTGAGTGGATGGTAGAATAGAACAGATTTTATTGCAATCATATTGCGAATGATTATTAAGAGCTTGTTGTGATGGAAACTTAACTAAACATCCATCGCAAAGGTATACTGTCCCCTTATGATGAGATAGCTGATGTGAGATTAATCTTGATAGATTTTTAATTAGTACAAAATGTGATTTTGAACCTTCGTCAACATATAACAAATTTATGTGGGTGTTTCGTTTTAAGTTGGTATAGTGAATTGGTCCTACTACTGTAAAGGAATTTGATTTAGTATCTTCTTCCAGACCGTAAACATTTATACTTAAATTATTCATTTCTTCGATTTTTGATATATCTTTAAGCTTAACCGGAAATTCAATACCTTCTAAATTTAGCACTGTGCTAAAATGTGGATAAGATGTAATTCTATCAGTATGGGTAGTAGCAGGATGTAATGCAGCAGTCAACGACCAAGCAAGACATTTATCATCGTGAGATTTTATATTGATGCACGCTTTTTTGGTCTCAATATTTGGCGGAAGCTTTATATAAGATGACCCTTCTATAGGTTTAAACGAATTTAGATTAACTTCTAAATGTGATATTTTAGTAAAGGCAAATCCAGAATCTTTTTCTTGAAATTCATCACTTTTAGTTTTTATAACATCTGTCAACTGATCGTATACATCCTCTAGAACTGTGGATTCTGTTACAACTACATATTTTGTATTGAAGGACTTTAATTCGATATGCTCTTCATCATTAACAAATTTGGCATAAAAAGCAAATAATTCTAATTGCACTTTTAAAGAATTTAATTGAGAAATGTTGTTATGAATTAATTTACATACTTTAGTTCTAGTTGATTCTAAGAACGTAGAAATATCTGTTTTATCAGAATCTAAAATTCTGTAGCTAGCAATACGATTTTTGAAACTAGTTTGGATCTTATATACACCTTCCTCCAAAATTTGTGCAGTATTTGCAGCGTGTATCTGAGAGCGTAAATGGTTTTTGTATTGTCTTTGATTAATAAAAGATAAATTGCAACATTCAATACTTGCCGAGACCTCCAAACGTTGTCTTTTCGTCTCCCTATCAACGTGCACACATGTTTCCAACGTTCCTCCACATTTTTCACACAAATAGTCTTTGTGTAGACGATCGATGTGTCTCTTTAGATTACTTCTTCTGGTGAAAACTTGAGAACAGCAACCACAAATTATCGGTGTTGTTGATGATGTTGAAGGATGTTCAAGCTCCGCCATTATATCTAAAATACGCTAGAATATATGATGAAAATTTAAATCAAGTTTCGTTAGGTTTACTAAAGACACGTCGTTGAATATAGTTTGCGTAAGAATGAGTCAGTTCAAAACATTCTTTCAAAGTATACACTTTAAACAAAGGTTCTTTTATACATATACTGCACCAACTATCACAATCTTGTACATACTCGTAAAGGACACTTGACAGTACTGGATAGTGTTCTTCAATCAAGATGGGATTAAATTTTCCAGTAAGTTGATAATTACACCTATAGCAAATGTTTACCGAATTGTATGTAAGATAGTTAAAACGTATACACAATTTTTCTTTAGTATAAAACGCTTTCCAATCTTTAAATGTCACTATATATAGAAATAAGTCAATATTATCTTTATCAAATTCGAAATTAAAATTTAACCAATCAATATTGTTGAATGCCGTGTCAGGATCGGATTCGTTCAATGAATGTTTTAAAATTTTACTCCAAAGTAGTAGACGTCTTTTTGCTATAATTTGCCAAAGTAAAGTCTTCGGAATTTCTTCTAATAACTTCAGAATGTTTCCTTCTAAGCCTATACTCTCAATAACTTTTTGGATGCATAATTGCTTTAGCCACATTATACATGAACAACTTATATAAGAAATTTATTTTTAAAATGATGTAAACTGAAATAAATAACAAAAATTTATCTTTAGTTAACTTAATTTTAAATTGCTTACCTAAAAATGGGGGAATGTTAATATTGCAGTTTCTTTGTCTCCGAATTTAACAACCTCTTTCAATACAATGGCATATGTCTTTGAATTGAAATTTTCTATGTGTTGGTTTGTGATCGCATTAACATAACGTCTTGGTAAAAATACCACATTATCTTCTAGTTCCAGTAATACTGTCTTACCATATCTGCCTTGTGTAATTCTCGCACTTAAAACTTTATACTTGGTATCTATTTCAAGTGTAGTCAATTGTCTGACGTCCTTAGTAAATCCTAACGCAACTTGGTTTAAATCTTCCATCTCGTAGCTATGCACAACAACTTCTATTTGAATAATATGCATTCGCAAACCATCTTATATATGTTTACCACTACTTACTTTTTCTAAATTAAACTGCACTTACTGGTTTGGTTGCGCTTTGTCCTGCAGCTGCAACAACCTTGTATGTGGATAGATATTTTTATTGATTTAATATCGATAAATTTTCAACATCTCTTCACAGAATATGGTTTAAATGAACCAGCTAGATTATTTAAATATTAATTAAGCAATTGTTTGCTATCCAATTTATTCTTCTTCGTAATTCATTCATAAAAATTTGTGTTAAAATGAAGTGCAATCGCGCGTTAAATAATTACAGTTCCGCAACAGTGTACAGGAACTAATTTAATTTCACCAAGATGGCATCATCTTATTACAAAATTCCTAATATAATGATGAAGTTTAGACACAAAATAAATATCATGCGTACACTTAATAAATAGATTATTTTGAATAAAAGGTTTTAACTTACGTTTGTAATCGACGTCAGTAACGATGTTAAAATTTGCATGTTAGTGGTGAGGGGTTAATTACATTGAAAACAGTCTGCTGCATGTATTATTAATATTAAAATAATGCGACATCTCTAACTATTGTTCAAACTGTTAAAAAATTATTTAATTGTTTTCACAACCTGTATATTTCATATGAATATTTAAAAATAAAGATAGCCTTCGATTCAATTCTGATTGCTAATTTATTCCTTAAGCCCGCCAATTAAATATTAAATTTATGACATTGAAGTCAGCAGGCCTCTGTATGGATGTATGATACATTCTTCAGTAATTGGATATGCAAATTGCTAGTGCATTCGAAGCGAGTATACTTTGTTGCAATTCTTACATCAAAAGCAATCTGTCTGCGTCATATATTCTGTGTACACTACATTGTAACGTAATTCATGTTATTTTTGCGTGAACTAAAATGAAAAATCGAGCCGTTGCATTAATGGTTGGTTTAAAATTAAACATGCCGTTTATTTTAATGACATTGCGATCGGTCAGAGACGGTAACCTATATTATACATATTTGCATAATTATCCGAACTTCAGCTGCGTTATATGTTTTTATATTTTTTGTTTTAACATCAAAAGGAATCTGTCTGCGCCATATATTCTGCGTACACTACATTGTAACGTAATTAATGTTATTTTTGCGTGAATTAAAATGAAAAATCAAGCCGTTGCATTAATGGTTGGTTTAAAATTAAACATGTCGTTTATTTTAATGACATTGCGATCGGTCGGAGACGGTACTCGGTAGGAGGCCTTATTATACATATTTGCATAATTATCCGAACTTCAGCTGCGTTATATGTTTTTATATTTTTTGTTTTATATTTTAAAGTATAAAAGCGGCAACAGTATTCGAATATTCATATGTATTCAGAAATACAACAATGGGTAAGCTTATCTGTAATATTTCATATGTTGTTTTGTTAGAGTTTCTTTTTTATTACAGCAGAAGCACAAATACATAGTATTTTGTTGAGGGTTTTACCCGAACATGTAAAAGTATGTAAAATTTTATTTTATTATCTAAATTATAACACCATTTTTATAGTCAATGACGAAGATGGTATTGATAGGACCACCACCCATACCCTCAACACCGCCTCCCGGATTCAAGGATGTGGGGGCACACGAGGGTCACCACCTAATTTGGGGGTGGTGGATAATTTAGTGGTGGTGTGGGCGTACCCCTATAATGGTATGAATTTTTGTATTTGGTTAATGTTTAATGTTAATTTTTTCGTTCTGTTGCAACCCTAATGCTATGTGAGTATTAAAGCCTTCTTGAAACATTCAAACTGAAACTTTAATTTCATGTTTTATAATGTCACATTAAGCAGTTTATCCTTAGAAATCTTATACTTAGAAATAAAAAGAAAATTCATATTACGCTTAGTCGCTAGATATTTATTAATTAAGGTTTTCTTGTTACAGATTGATAGTATTAATAAAAAGATTTTTATAACAACTGTGTATTACTTATAGTTAATATAAAAGAAAAGATATATTTATAAACATAAATTGTTAAAATCGTTTTTGAAATGTTCAAAATGAAACAGTAATATTTCAAGCATAGAACCGCTATATTCCGAATTCCATCCAATTTGATTTTGTTGTCCTGGACATAAAAGGTTGACTGCGTAATCTTCAAGCTTCCCAGCGACAGTTTCTTTATTTTCAACAAGTAGATGTAATAAATGATTGTAATAACGTAGAAAATCTAGGTTTGATAATCGTTGTAGTCTTTGATTTACCAGAGGTGATAGACGTAACAACGTTACAATATCTGCTTTGCACAACGTTAATGTTGTACCGCGACATTCTATGTACAGGGCTGGTTTGAACAACTTGCCAGTATAAATTAATCTTACTGTAACTATTTCAGCTGCTTTATATTCCAGCACGTTTTGGTCACAATTTTTATATTTTGATGTGGTGTGCTCTTTAAAATGATCACTATATTTGAGAAATTCCTCCCAATCAAAACTTGTAAAACTTATTCGACTTTTATTTCTGCGTATTATGCTTACTGCTGGAATAAAACCTCTAGCTGGACTGAAGCCAACAGATATTGAATACGATCGACTTATAGGATAAGATACTTCATTGACGAGTCGTGTCTCTATTTTAATTTCTTCTTCATATTTTTGTAACAATTTGTCTAACAAGTCTAACGCTTCTAAAGATGAAAACGGTTCAACTGATATGTCACAATTCATTTTAAACACAAAGACGTAAACACTTACAAACAATCTTTGCAACTGAAGCCGAATACCTTGAACTCGTTCTCCCCACCATATATTCCCTCCTACCGAGTACCTTGAAGCCTCTCGTCCCCTCATGTATCCCCTCTTTTGTTACAAGTTAATAGTAGCTGTTCAAGCTGTTAGTTTAAGTTTAACAGTTTCACAATGTGGATGGCATATGAAGAGACTCGCTGGCCTAAAGCTGTGGATTTAGAATCTACCATACAACGATTGGAGAAGAATATAGATGCATGTTATCGTGAATTTGTGCTGGATGGTAATCGACCAGAAGGTGATATGAATCATGAACATCGACAGAAACGGTATCGTGAATTTGACCACGCTCTGGAAGCTGTACGAAATTATCAAAACAAGAGGATCAACTTGGATGATTTAATTGGTGTATTAGTACAAGATAAGTTACAGAATTGTATTATCATCGATCACCTTCCATATTATCTTGTTCGAAAATACAATTTAGATGGTTTGGAGACAACTAGCGATGAAGAAGAAGATACCGATGAAGAAACGTGTGATTGTTCATGTAAATAATGAAATTTTGATTTTATCCAATTAGTAGTACAGTGTTTATTGTTATATTAAAAATCCTATTGTAAATTTAGAACATGTAGAAAATACACCTAATTTAAAAAAATCGAATTGTAGATCTTGCATGTACCACAAAAATATTCTTAAAATATGTTCCGTAGCGAATGTAATAACATTATGTAAATTTTTAAACTTATAATAAAGAGATCAATGTTATGTGTTCTTTTATTTATTAATAATAATAATAGGTAGTGGTGCACTTGGTCGTGGGAAAAAACTTGAGACCGTGGGAAAATTCTGAGAACCGTGGGAAAGTCTGGTCACGTCCTGAAAATCAAAGGATGTGGGTGCAGTTGTTTGTATTGAAACGCTCACAACACGTCAAATAATCACGTGTTCGCGTAGCTAATAAAATGAAAATGAATAAATTATTTCAGCTTGTTTGTCATCATGTAAATATTTACCAATAAGAGTAAAAAAAAAAAATTGTCACTTGTATTAAATATCCTTTATATAAAAAGAAAATTTTTTAATTCAATCACCGTTCCACCGCTTCCCCGAATCCACCCTCAGCATCCGCCATCTTGCTTATTAGTATTTACGTCACATTTCACCTACCTGTATACTATATACAATTATTTACACAGTCAACGCTCGCGATTCCAGCGCCTCTACAAACTACCGCTGGTCAGGTTTCGAACTAAAGTGGAGGGGGCAATTTCTCGCATCTACCGTGGCTGAAAATTTGGGAGCACGGAGTTGGTCTAGAACACCCAAGCTCTAACTACTCCTAGCAAATCTAAGGCGTTCAACTCGATGGTGTCTCAATAACTCTAGACCAGTTGCAGGTCTCCTAGAACGCAGTCCAATATCAAACAGCTGCCTTCTTATTGTTTTATTACTTACTTGAACTTGCCGTACGTCCTCTAATCTGTTTTTCATTTGCACAGAAGTAACTTTTCTGTCCCTCAAAACATTTAACGTTATAAAACGATTATCTCGCTCACTAGTAGATTTCTTTCGACCACAATAATTTCTTCTTGTGTATACACCAAATTCATTAAACCGTTTGACAGCTCTTTAAACTTTACATATTGAAACTCCCAACACTCTGGCCACATAATACTGTGACCTACCATCCTGAATCAAAGCAACAGCTCAAAATATAGTAAAAGATTTGGATCTATGTCAGGAATTGAACCTGCTACTTTACTCATCGGATAGTATCGTGCTGAGAAGGACATAAGTGTATAAAATTCTTACAAAGCCATGTACAGACAACAATTTTTACAGGACGTCTTTGCTAAATCTGTATTTTTTAAACGATAAAATATTATTAAATATTTGCATGAATCAGTTATCGAATTTGAATTCAGTTTCTGACAGCAGTCGTGACAGCAAAGATGAGAACATGTCCTCTAAAATAGACCTCACTTTAGGACTGTTAGTTATGAACAATATATTGAGAGTGACTGCGTATTGCTGAAAACACATGTTAGTTGTGCCTACAAGTATGTATCGATATCGTTGTCCGACATCACTATTTACACTTTCTCAAAAAACGTGCGACCATTTATTTCATTTGAGATGACACTGCACTAAACGGTGCACTTATCAGAGTGAAATTTCCGCTGATGTTCTTCGTTAATTAACAACTCAAATCCTGCAGCTTTCTTTGTATACCAAACTCAATTCAGTGCTCCATAAGGTGTTGGTTCTTCTTCCACAATTTCTCACAAAGGCTTAATGATTGCTTGATTGATTAATTTGAAACCAATTCCCCTGAAGAGCAAGCAAATTAATTTAAAATATTGAAGCAAGAAGCAATTTTTGGGATTATTTTCACCACTTTAGATCAGTGATAACAGTTTTTCCCAACGAGTACCACTTGACGAACAAGCAGGATCCTATGAAAGCCTAGAAACGGGGACGGGTCTTAATAAAAAGGTGTACCCGTTACAAAATCAGAAAAAGAATATGGATCATTGATATTGCAGTGTTCTCTACAATTAAATCCAATTCCAAAATAAAAGTATGGAACGAAAGGGCTTTCTTAACGTCTTTAGGGCGTAATGTTATCCAAGAATACTTCATGGGCGAAACACAGCAGTGCTTCTCCTTAAGAGAATTAATTGCGAGGATTCAATAATCGGTAAGACAACTATGACCTGAAGTGAGGCGTAAGGTCTGGGGAGTGCTGAAATCAATCAGTGGTACCTCTTCATCCAATCCATATGTTTTGGCAGATCTTCATTGAGACACGAATACTTGACAGGACATTTTCAAATATATCAAACTAGAATTTTGCCTTATCACTCCAAATAATCTTGTGCAAAAGCTGTAGGTGCTCTGGACAAATTGCTAAGTACCATTCACAAAACTCTACCCTCCGATTATAATCATCAAGTCCAGTCAGGTATAAGACTAAAATTAAAGGACGATTATACTAAGCTATGTTACCCAACCTTTATTCTTATATTTTGTAATTATTATTTTATATTACTTCCAATATCTATAATTATGTCGAGATGAAAGCAATTTAAACCGGTTTCGCGTATCTGAAACAAAACTCATATGTTACAGTAAACATTATCTTTCTTCCATTTGACAGATGTAAGTTGCCGCTTTTATTATTCCACTTTCAGCGAAAAACGTAAACGCATTTACCTATATAGTATACGTTCAGGCATCAGGTAAGGCCGGGCTCGCATTATAGCAATTTATATTATTATCGCGTTGTAAATTCGTCGAAGGAGTCGCTCATTATCCGAAATATACGGTTGTTTCTAAAACGGTCGCCCATACACATAATATTCAAGTAATTTAATTATGCATATTACCAATAAAACTGTTACGCTAATGTCCCCCAGACGCTTATAAAAGTAGTCACATTTACCTCGCGACTGCTACTCTTAATAAATTCGCTTTATCTAATTCGCTGCGATGATGGTCGCCGTGGTCGTTTTCTTTAAATCATCAACTTAAGTGCAATCGTTTACTTTCTTGTCTTTTTAGTTTCGCAAGTTTGCGGATGAAACTGCGACCGTTTCCGATCATTTTATTCGAAGACGGTCTTGAACAAATTTATTATATGCTGATTCACAAACAAGTAAGATTTTTTTAATGATTCTCAACTAGTATAATTATTTAGAGCAGCTTTAAGAAACAAAATAATAACAAAATCTGATTAATAACAACCGGTTACGCGATCGGGGTATCGGATGACAATTCGGAGACAATAATTTGTCGGAAAACGATCCGTACGTAATGGATCACCATCGTTCACGGCCAATTAATCAAATCGGACGCAATTACGGGTATTGATTTCAATTAATCACGTCCTCGACTGCTCGATCGAATGATTCGACGTCTTCCCCCGGACCCATTTCGATGTGAATATATATACGAGACGAAGAGAACACGGTGAGCTGATGCATGCGGCAGATCACGGTAGCCCCTAAGGCGCGGCCGAGCTTGATGTCGAGCGTGTCCCACCGCAATTAGATCACATCTCGCGCTTGTAATATGAATACGAAAGTCGCCCACGTGTGTTGACTGTCCTCCTGTCTTCCAACGTCGCCTGTACTTTTTTCTTGATTCTGTTTTGGTGGAATTTCGAAGTTAAAAGCGAAGCAGTATTTAGAGCGATTTATCATCGAAACCTCATGTCTTTCAGTAGCCTAAACTCTCTCACTTAACAATTAGATATTAACTGCTCATAACACTACAATCTATATAAATCGAAGCATCGCAGTTGGTGGCGATGTTTTGCTATCGGTTCCCTGGAAATTCACCGCGATGCCATAAGCGGAGTCATCGGTAAATATTTGATTTACTCAAGGTGAGGTCCTTCTCTCTTCGTTTATATAGACGACTTATATGTATGTATATATTAAATCCGAGTACGTTGATGCTCTATTTGAGCGTGATAAATAGTTAAATAGATTCCGAATTACAAATATTAAACAACGACCGACTATTCTAGCAATGCCTTTACAGTTTATTCCAAGATCGTACACAAGAGGTTATAACTGTTGAACTAATCAAATAATCCTTACACAAGAATCGATAGGTAACTCAGATGGAGTGATTAAAAGCAGTTCTTGGTTTTATGAAACTAGAAGATTTTTATAAACGCTTAGTTATAAGTAGGTGGTGGTTTCTTTTTCTTAGTAGAGAGGCTTAAACCGGAACTGCTTGTGAAGCATTCCGAACATTTAGCTAAAAGATATCCTGAAATTTTAATTATATTTGAACATACCGAAAGATCCTTCTCCTCTAATACTAGTGTTGGTAAAGAAATAACTTAACAGCAATTTTACCAGAATGACTCGGAGCTAAATCATTGCCACCGCCCCTTAATTTACAGAATGCGGCAAAACAAAGGTAACTGAGATTATTAATCGGTATAGGTTTCCATAGTAACCAAATGTTTGTATTTATTCCATATAATAGTTTGAGCCTGCTCTAATTGCTTCTACAACAAATTTATCCCTAGTCGTCTCTTGGTTTATTTTCTTCTGAATTTCTATTAATTCGTTTCCTCCAACCTTTTTATTTTTATGTTTTCTTCTACGCCTGTATTCTCTTCAAAATCACTTCCTGCAGTATCTTTATTTGAAATTTCTAACGTGTGCCTTTTCTCTGTTTTTACCTTAATTACTACTACAGGCGTTTGGCCTTTTTTTTGGCAAAATGTATCTTTTAATTTGGTTAACATTGCTGTTTATTATTTCGATCACTCTTGCATCTCATTCTTGCTACCACCAATAAATGAATATACCAACCCCTCGCTAACCACTTAGTAATCCTTAATCGATTTGCCCATTTGGAGATGTACAGATAGTTTTATAGTTATGGTTTCATAGCCAATTCTATGATCATTTTTTCTCGACTTGTACTCATTCAACAAAATCATTGTTTGTATCGACATCTTTGTCCTCAGAAGGTGTACACATATCCAAGTCATTTCCAGAAAATTTTGTCTAAAACCGACATAAAACTTATCCCTGTCTTCTTCATTTGAGTAGGTATTTTAAAAGTCTTATGCTGATCTTCCCGCTCACTACTAAGGTCTTAAAGTTATAAATCTTTAAAATCTGTGTTTCCTTATGCTAAGCTTGATGAAGTGTAAGAATATCTATCTCACTATACAATTCGCCAACTTGCGGAGATTATTTCAAAAGCTACGATGAGTTGCCTAGTTGCAGAAAAACGTCTTAAAGGAGAAATGGACAACGTTCCACAAGCATGCTTTGAGTAAGAGGATAATCAGGTACATCAAATAATTAGGAACCATAAAGATTCCTACAGAGATAAAGACTTTGAACAGCAACCAGTTTACTACCTATGCAAGTACCGATGCCTATATAACTCTTTAGCAAAGATAGTCTTGAATGTAGACAACGACACTAGTCCATCCTTTCTTCCAGGTCACATTTTTGCTCTCCTTTCTGATTGGACAACACCCTAATAGAGAATCTTTGATTACATTACATTCTCTAACTATATCCAGGTATTCAATATCTTCTTCCTAAGGCTCAAACGAGAAAAATTCTTTAGTCTCACCACTGCCGCCGTAATGTGATGATGACAAAGTAAACCAATAAACCAAACTCTTAGATCTGGATCCTTGAATCTTATCTGACAATAAGAAATAAAACAATAAAGAATGTACAGACGCTAGATTGCTGTAAGAATAACAAAACTATCTTGATGCAAGATAACATTTTTTGATTTAAATCTTGAATTTATTTAATTGCCATCACAGAACAATGATAATTATGAACTAAAATATTATCCTGATTTGAGGCATTTTCATACCTAATTAGATTACAAAAAGAATGTTCTTGCCCTACATATCTAACGGTTAAATTGATTCGAAATGCTGCTTGATTTCCACAAGAGAAATCTCATCTCACCTGGTGTAATCGTTCTTTGTGTAGATATCCATATTCTAAAATAATCGAATGCATTAACCGTTGAACTCGAAATAAATTAACTGTATCGAAACTTATTAAAGGGAAAGAAGTAGAAAAGCAGGTATCCTACTAATAACGTATAGAGCTTTTACCCGGTATCTCCAAGAAGATGTTTCGAATTCATTTACCAATTAATACACTCAATACTACCAACCTACGTTCGGCTTAATGCACACGACCGTAGAAAAGATACGACAAGAGAAAATAATTATTTTGTTAATTTAGGATAAATAAAGGTACCTATACTGGTCGTGTTCTTTCTACACGTTCAACGGGAAGGCGAGGACGACGACAACAACAACAACAGAATCCAGTGCTGACCGAAAATATTTTTATTACTCCTTCTAATATCAGTCGATTAGCTATTCCATTTAAATAACTGTCAACGAAAGCACTTTTCCATCAGTTCCAGCTTATATATTAGCGGTGTTCAAGTCCCTGTCCCACTCTATCTATCGGGGTTCCCTCAGATCGTGCCGCCTCCTAATAGCGAGTATAACTATTTCTCCGGCTCGGTTTTGGCCGTTTTCATTAACACTTCGCCTGATTTACCGGTGAAACGGCGAGCTCCACTTGTCAAGTTTGAGAATTTACCGGCTTTGAGAGTTACCGGCTTTCCGTGGTAGATAGTGGTGTTAAAGGGAGTTTCTATTGTTATTGTACTACTTTGTCGGATCGTCGAAATTGATTTAATGCTAATTTAAGACTACACTGTCAGTTTATACTCGGCGTATATATAGTTTAAATTTTTTAATAACAGTGCGAAACATTTTAGGTACGGTGAGTCCTGTACCTACGTATATAGGTAGAGTGATAATGGGTACCCGTGGCACGGGCTATCCTGCGGTCAAACACGTCGCGTCCTCTCACTCTATTTTATGAGTATGTTATTAACCGGATAGGTTGACAAATGACCGAAGCTAGCCCGTGCTATGCGTGACCTCTGATCTCGGACCGCATTCGCATTATTCATGGACCAATCTCTCCAGTTTCTTGCACTCTCTCTCTCTAGCATGGGCTTTGGTTAGTACGGCTAGGTGGTTATTGACACCGATTAAACTACTGTAAAAGTTATTTTCGGCCCTCTCTTCATCGTCCTCCTCTTCTTTATCATCTTCTTCTTCATGTTGTTGGTGTTGTTAGTGCCGTTCGTCTTCCTTAAGTACTGTATAGGGAATTATTATTGTGTAATGTAGGTACATATACATATTTAAAAGCAGAGTTATATAACTACAAAAATTCAATTAAGCTAAACAAAGTTCTTCTTATCACACGAGACCTCCAGATAATACGACGTTCTATTTACTACTTAATGAGATCTTTATGGTTGCGCTATTGTTTTCGGAATTGGTCGGAAACAAGAAAGCTACAGCAGCACGATACTCAAATAAAGAAATATAGGTAGCACAAAGGGGGAGACATTTAAATTAATCATAAAATAGGTACCTCATTTTTCATAAAATTTGCTAGCCGGACATTTGTCGAATTTTTTATCTCCAAAGGGCGGAAAAGATTGTACTCAACGTCCTGAACGTTGTACCGAAGAGTTTATGCTTCTATCTCTTATAATAGCCGAGATATAGCGAAAAAAAAAAAACATGATTTTGTACCTCATTTTTAATAAAAATCCAAAATTTGCTAGTCGGGTATTTGTCGAATTTTTTATCTCCAAAGGGTGGAAAACATTGTACTCAACGTCCTGAACGTTGTACCGAAGAGTTTACGCTTCTATCTCTTATAATAGCCGAGATATAGCGAAAAAATCATGATTTTTGTACACAGTTAGAAATTTAGTGTAAATAATTAACACTAGCCGGTGTTTATATAGGTCAACTCTTTTTAGAGTAAAATATTAACACGGAGTGCACGAGTAAATTTTAGAGTAAACATCTCTCTACGTAGTGCAAACATAGTTACTCTACTTTTACACGTTACAGATATATTTCTAGCCCATCCATCCAAATTCTTTCAGTTTGGACCACCTCCATTGACCAGCACCAGCTTCATTACCATTTAAAAGTAATCATAAAAATGTTTTTGTGGAAAAAAAAAATCGTGCCTCGAAGCGGGATCGAACCCCGTACCTCCGCATGACAAAGCAATAACATTACCACGGACCTACGAATTCCGATAGTTTTACATAGCGATTTAATGTATATACATAATCTATAACGAAACCTAACCTATACCGATTACAAAAATTATTATTTCCGCGTAGAATGGTAACGGCCTCGTCGAGTAGACAAACTACCTCTACAAACACCAATTATTACAGATATAAATAATATAACATTGAAGTTAACACTGTTTTGATAGGAAATTTTACACTATCGTCTACACAGTTCGAAAACAGAGCCGTGTAAACTGTCTAGTGTTACTGGTAAATATTTTAAAAAATGTAGAGTATATACCTATTTTAAATTGCCTCTAATAGTAATTTTACACTAAATCGAGCAGTAAAGGATAGCAAGCATGCATCCAAACAAAGACGGTAGAAGATAGTGTAAAATTTCTTATGAAAACAGTGTTAACTTCAATGTTATATTATTTATATCTGTAATAGTTGGTGTTTGTAGAGGTAATTTGGCATCTCTCCTACGGCCGGCAGGATGTGAGGAACTCGACGAGGCCGTTACCATTCTACGCGGAAATAATAATTTTTCTAATCGGTATAGGTTAGGTTTCGTTATAGATTATGTATATACATTAAATCGCTATGTAAAACTATCGGAATTCGTAGGTCCGTGGTAATGTCATCGCTTTGTCATGCGGAGGTACGGGGTTCGATCCCGCTTCGAGGCACGATTTTTTTTTCCACAAAAACATTTTTATGATTACTTTTAAATGGTAATGAAGCTGGTGCTGGTCAATGGAGGTGGTCCAAACTGAAAGAATTTGGATGGATCGGCTAGAAATATATCTGTAACGTGTAAAAGTAGAGTAACTATGTTTGCACTACGTAGAGAGATGTTTACTCTAAAATTTACTCGTGCACTCCGTGTTAATATTTTACTCTAAAAAGAGTGGACCTATATAAACACCGGCTAGTGTTAATTATTTACACTAAATTTCTAACTGTGTACCGTCTTTGTTTAGATGCATGCTTGCTATCCTTTACTGCTCGATTTAGTGTAAAATTACTATTAGAGGCAATTTAAAATAGGTATATACTCTACATTTTTTACTCTAAAATATTTACCACACAGTTCGAAAACAGAGCCGTGTAAACTGTCTAGTGTTACTGGTAAATATTTTAGAGTAAAAAATGTAGAGTATATACCTATTTTAAATTGCCTCTAATAGTAATTTTACACTAAATCGAGCAGTAAAGGATAGCAAGCATGCATCTAAACAAAGACGGTAGACGATAGTGTAAAATTTCCTATCAAAACAGTGTTAACTTCAATGTTATATTATTTATATCTGTAATAATTGGTGTTTGTAGAGGTAGTTTGGCATCTCTCCTACGGCCGGCAGGATGTGAGGAACTCGACGAGGCCGTTACCATTCTACGCGGAAATAATAATTTTTGTAATCGGTATAGGTTAGGTTTCGTTATAGATTATGTATATACATTAAATCGCTATGTAAAACTATCGGAATTCGTAGGTCCGTGGTAATGTCATCGCATTGTCATGCGGAGGTACGGGGTTCGATCCCGCTTCGAGGCACGATTTTTTTTTCCACAAAAACATTTTTATGATTACTTTTAAATGGTAATGAAGCTGGTGCTGGTCAATGGAGGTGGTCCAAACTGAAAGAATTTAGATGGATGGGCTAGAAATATATCTGTAACGTGTAAAAGTAGAGTAACTATGTTTGCACTACGTAGAGAGATGTTTACTCTAAAATTTACTCGTGCACTCTGTGTTAATATTTTACTCTAAAAAGAGTGGACCTATATAAACACCGGCTAGTGTTAATTATTTACACTAAATTTCTAACTGTGCAGTAACACTAGACAGTTTACACGGCTCTGTTTTCGAACTGTGTAGGTATGTACCTACTTGTAACCCTTTAGGTGACAACATAGAATACAAAATAAACGAGAGGGCTAATATTTTAACTTTTATTGCCACTACGGACAATCTAGAGCCTATTGTGACGTTAGAAACAGCTGTCAACTATGATTTAATCAGTGATTTCAATGCTGAGTTAGACGCGAAACCTGTAGTATTAATAAATAATACGGGAAGTTATTCAACGGAAGTGGTTTCAATAAAAGAGTTCTTTATCACATAAAGATTTTAACTGTTATGGTCACTACGGGCAATCTACAACTTATCCTAAGATTGGAAACAGCTATCGATTGCGACTTCATCAGTGATGTTAATGCTGAGTAAGACGCGAAACCTGTTGTAGATTATATCAGAAGCTATTCAATGCAAGTTGTTTGATTAAAACTTTTTGAAAATCGTACATTGTTCTAAGCTAGAAAGGAGAAATGATGATGTGCCGCTTGCACTATGCACTAGTAATTTTGAGTTAGTAATTAGAACTGCTACCGTCAAACGGGGCTATTTTGATACCACGGAGCAACTTTCACACATCGTGCGTTTTTTCCTTCATCTTTATTCTTTTTACCTCTTCTTTGTTTTTGCTTATTCTTAATACTGCGTTCCATTGTTACAGATACTAGGGAATTAATAATGGTAGATAAGGTATTACTAAAAAAACTCCGGGAAAACGGGGTTATAGAAACTGTACTGTACATATAACTCTTTGAAATAAGTGGCTTGGTAGGCACCAATGGTCAGTAGATCATCCAGGTGTCTTCAGTAGTGCTGAACAGCAACTGATTAGGGACACTTCAACCTAAGTCGCAAAATGGGAGTTTGCGTTAGCTAAGTGTGACATTCGTGCGATAGGAAGTGGCACGAAATATTAGAAAAAATGGTGAAGAGAGAGCAGATATTTCGGAACGTTACCCAAAGAAAAATTTCCCTAATTTTAACTCTGTGAAACAGAATTTCAAACACTCTAAAAGCAAATTTGTATCCAATGAATGCTAATGAAGTGCTGAAAAGATTCCTGGAGCACTGCTTGTAAATGAAGAAGAGACGGCTCGAGTTCTCGATGCATCGTTAGTAGAATTTTTAAAAGAAATGAGCGAAACAAGCGAAGACCAAAAGAAGAGAACAATGGGAAAGAAGTTTCTATAGCTGGAAAGCGGATGAAGAAAATCTAGCCACCATTAATGAAGAAATCGAAAATGAACCGGATGAATCACAATCAAGCGCAATGATTAATGATAATGAAGAATTGCCTTGCTTCCCTGAAATCACTTCAGCCCCATCGGGAATCCCACCAAAAGTGGTTACAGACAAACCCAAGAAACCTAAGCGCCCCATAAATATAATCAAAGCAAATTTGAGAGGCAAAAGCGAATTAAATTCTAAGTGTGCCACATGCCATCTGTTTTTTTAATTACAAAGGAAGAGCTGACTGGATTGAATGTGTGCAATGCAAAATGTGGATTTGAGGAATGGAGAAAAATGGGGAAAAATGCAGATTCTAGTTTATTTCTATTTTAAACACAGGTAAGGGAGGGAATTGTTTTTAGGTTTGATTCTCGGTTTATTTTTAGTTGCTGGTATACCAAAAGATTTTTGGTTAACGTTTCCGACGTACACACCTGATTTAGGCTTATTGCAGGTTACCTCAGTGAGAGGATCCTTAAGTTACCAAAGAATTTATTTTTGATTTGTTTTTAAACGTTTATTTTATTTTTATATTATCAACGCTTTACTTTTATATAAGCAATAAAAAGCGCCTTGCATAAACATATTTGGCCAAATTAGTTGTTTTTTTTTAATAAAAATCTTTTATTTGGAGTTCGTTTGGCAGGGCTTCTTTGACACTACAACGCTTGAAAATCCATTTCTTATCAAAATTGAGAAGTGTGTCAAAGTAGCCCCAAACCCGGGGTAACTTTGACAAAGCAATTTTTATTTTCTATAATTTAAAATATTGGTTTTAGATCAATTTGGTGTAGAGCAATCGATTTAGCAAACCCGACTCTAAATGTGCAGCCGCGTTGCTTGAAGAACGGCACCTCTATCGAGTATCCGCTGCTTCTGCATTTACCCAGAAAGACTTTGCGGTTTAACTCGCTGACAATCAGATGAGGCGATATCACCTTTTGACGTCTATAGTATTAGGACTCGTACGGTTCCCTGAAATGCTTCTTGGTTCTTCCTATCCTCGACGATATCTCCGAACTGAACGTAGCTCTGATCTTCGATTTGGTTATAGTGATTATCTTCGGTTTGACGAATTTCTTTTTCCCTCATGCACGACATCGCGTCACCGTTTCGAAGGATGGCCTCGCCAGGATTCAACGCAATCCTAGGAATTTCTTCATGCGTTTCGTAAAGGTGGATGAGACTTGGATCCACCACTACATACTGGAAACCAAGGAACAATCAATCGCAGCAGTGGACATTTCCGGGCGAAAAATCGTTCCATCAGCCGGAAAGGTCATGGCGACCATTTTTTTGGAATTCCCACGGTGTGATCCTCATTCACTATCTGTAGAAGGGAAGCACGTATTTCGTTCTCTCTATTACAGTCTATTACAGGTTACCGTGGGCTCTTGTAATAAAAAATTTTGCACTAACATAAAAACTTGATCATTTTCCTCATTTACAATGAAACTCCTTCTAAATACTTTAACATTTCTACTCGTAAAATAGAAGGAGAACACGTGACATAAAATATACGCGAACGATGTTACCTAAATTATAATTTATCTAGATGTGATATCGGAATCTTCTACTACGACGACGACGACGACGATATCGTTATGAGTCCGGGGCACCCAGCGGGAACTATCTCTAACTGGTTTCTTTTTTCTCCTTTTCGCTTTCGTACAGCCAGCGCGAGCGTACGCGCCGCGAGTCTTAAGGGCTATATTAATTTAATTAAATTTTATCGCATATTTTACATATTTCGTAGTCGTATTATAAATACTGTCCGACTTAGACAATAACTTATTCCTTTTTCTCCGGGGAATTCTTCGTGGCATTCTTCGAGCGTTTCTTCTTCCATTTTAAGTATACGACGTCTCCGCATCGCTTGCGTAATAGATTAAAATTTTGTTTATTTGAGAGGTGCCCGAAACACGGCGAGATAGACGTGAAATGGTGCGTAAAAGATAGCTGCATATGCGCAACACGAGTCGAATGTATATAGGAAATGTGTCACTGCTCTCTATGGATATTGTTTATAGATTTAATTATCTGTGTAGTTATGGGGAAATTTAAAATCGAAGAGGACATTTCTGACAGAAATATGTACGTGGCAGCGGATATAAAAACGCGTGGATGATATCGAATTCATGGAGTTATATGCCATTCGAAACTCTATAAATATAAGAATTGAATTACGATCGGTTGCCACGTGTTTTGATTGAGTTATCTCGTTTCCCATCCACGATTTACGGTAAACGATTAAGATCGGTATCAGCGTTTAGATTTATCGATTTCTTGTTTAAATTCTAATAAAAATTTAAACAAAAAGGAACTTAATTTATTCAAGTTCCATGCCGACCGTCCACCTAAAGTGACTCCGATTTGGTGTAGAACCTTCAAATAACAGGGTAACCTAAATGTTATGCACGGTCCACCCGATACGCATCATTAATTTCCGATTAACGAAAACAATGACGAATGTGGGATAGGACCGTTGTCACAGTTCATTACACATGACTTATTTTTATATATTTCTAAACTGTCGAAAACATTTAGAAACTTACAATTGTTTATTTGTCTAATTAATTTAACATTCGTATGATCGATGTTGTGATCTGTTTCAAAAATGTGTTGAGCAAAGCTCGATTTCTCAATTCTATTTAATCTAAGATTAGCCTTATGCTTTTTAAATCTAGTTGAGACTGTTCTCCTGGTTTGCCCAATATATTTTTGATTACAATTTTTACAATTGATTTCGTAAATACCTCCCTAACTTTTCTAGAGGTTGTATTTTATCTTTAGGGTTACCGATGAGACTTCGTAAACTAGTCCCAGAACTGAAAACTATTCTGAGATCTAGCTCTTTGAAGATTTTACTCAAACCTTTAGTGATAAAGGGAGCGTAAGGGAGGGTCACAACGGGTGAAGCTTTAACATCCTCTCGAAAAGTCGTAGATTATTTCACTGGACCACCTTCTTGCGGGCGCGCACGCGAAAGAATTGAGAAGAGTACAACAATTTAACTCTTAATAACCCAGTAGGGTCCGCGATGGACACATTTTCAAATATATTTGTCTACAAAATCAAAGATACTTAATCGATTATTGAAACACCTTGTCTAATTTATCCTTGGCCGTATATTTATTGAATTATCTTGTCAAAGACTTGCAAAAAGATATTGTTTCTTTTTGATTTTAGTATTTTTGAAAAAAATATGCTAACAACCCAGTTATGTCCGCTGGACACTGTTTACCAATACACTGATTTTAGGCTATGTACTTCAACACTTATGTGGAGTCTGTCAGTGTTTTTCGATAATTGAAAGATTGTTATTTATATTTGCAATAATAAGACTTTGGTAAGAAACTTGAATCTACATTTTATTATGATTTTATATAGCAGATTCGTTCGGATTTTGAAAGAAGGCTCATCGTAGAGTGTTGATTGATGACTACTACTACTACTAACTACTTATTTACGGAAACTAATAGTGAAAATGAAGATTTTGTTATAGATAATGTTTCTGACGGGGAAGATAATTTGGTAGGAACAGCATCCGAGGTAGATGATGAGCACTCATACAGCTATAATGAGAACACAACCGAAGAAGAATCGAATAATTCCAATATTGAATATGCCGATAAAGGCGGGACTATGTAAGTGGAAAACTGTTCAATGCAAGAAGAACTTCGCGACATAATGTAATTAGTGGTCGTACAAATAAAAATAAATTTGAAATAAATCTTTACTACAATGCAATGAAGAGCAGTGTTGATATGTTAGATCAAATGGTGCAGGAATATAAACATGATGCATAACAAATACATGGCCAGCTGCATCTTTTCAGAATATTATTGATATTGTTGGAGTGGCATCACTAGTAGTGTGGAATAATTTACATACTACTTGGAACCAAGTCAAAACTGTTCTAAAAGAAAGATTTTTCTACAAGAAATAGCTACTGGATTAGTACAGCCTCATATACAGAGGCGTGGAGAAAAAGAACTTCTTAAATGAAGAAATTGAAGCGATGGAATATGTTATAGGCGCAAGTCAAAAATAATGTTCACTTGATCAAGCAGACCAAACACTTATAAAGAGACAAAAAAGATGTAACATTTGTTCATCCAAGCTTTCTATAAATACAAAGCAGTGCTGTAATATGTGTAATTTAAATGTATGCTTAGAACACTCACAACTCAAAAAATTATATGCAAAAATTGTGCTTTGAAATAAATTATAATATATTATATATTATTAAATAATATTTGTAAAGTACAGCTTCAATATTGTCAGGTTTGTTTCAATTAATGCTTAGAATTCTACATAATGTGTCTGTTGGACACTACTGGGTGGTTTCAAAACAAAAGCTTACTGGATTGTTAAGGGTTAGAGATAGGTTAGCTAAACGTACCTTAAATATTGAAATTTCTATTCCATTTAATGACATTCGTTATATTCAGATTCTATCGTCTTTTAAATCTGATCTTTCACATGTTTTGCCTGCTTACACATAATACGTGATTTCGAATCACGCTTAAAGTCACGTTTCAAATACAACTTGAATAAGGTTAAAAGGAGTAATATTAACAAATTCGAAAAACTTCTACATTCACATAATAGCAATTTACTTCAAATTTTATCCAATCAAGATTGGTTTCTGATTGTACGTTTGCGGAGAATGTATCAGTAGTAAGGCTAAGTCACCATCAGCGCAGTCACTCGACGTGGACACCCTGTATAAGCTGTATTTTGACAGCTAAAACCTGTCAAACTGTCATAATTATGACAATTTGGTGATTTTACACAGGTTTTAGCTGTCAAAATACAGCTTATACAGGGTGTCCACGTCGAGTGACTGCGCTGATGGTGACTAAGATACTACCTAAGATTCATAAAATCAATTGTCCCCTTCGAACCATTGTTTCCTTCTGCGAATCACCGGTTTATAATCTGTCTATCTACCTCTCTGAGGTGTTATCGAGATCACTGAGTCTTAGAATTAACTTCAATATCAAGAAAACTATCAGATTGTCTGTTTTCATGTTGTATCTCTGTTCACTTGCATCCCCTCAGATCTTATATTTGTCATCGAGCTTCACTAGGATGACATTTCAACTCATACTGATATTCCATGCGACTATTTCGTTAAATTGGCTAAGTTCTTACTTACAAACTATACGTTTACTCTCAATGGTAGCTTTTATAAACAGACATTCGGTACTCCTATGGAAAGTTCAATTAGCCCCATACTGGTACTTATAGTCATGAACAAGTGATTCCTCAACTTTCTTTTCTTTTACCTTTCATCTATAAATACGTGTTCCATCCCCCTTAATGAAGAAGATAATATTAGCCGTCAATTCAATAGCTTCAATGAATACATTCAATTCACTATTGAACTTGAAAATAACAGATCTATCCAGACTTCGGATGGAGATCGCGGAGGTCTACCCGACGAACAATTTGGATTTAGAGCTGAGCTTTCAGCTGATTTCCAACTTCTGACGTTTACCGATTCCATCCGAAAGGGCCTCGGAAAGGCGGTTGTTACTGAGGCGGTATTTCTTGACGTGCAGAGAGCTTTTGATACCGTCTGGCATCAAGGACTCTTGTACAGAATGATGGTCAGGGGGATCAACAATTCTATCATTAGATTGGTCTCTTCTTATCTCTCAGGCAGGTCCCTTAGGGCAGATGCTGGCATGCTGTCTCGGCGCCTTCCTATCGGGTCGGAGGTTCCTCAGGGCTCAATGTTGGGGCCGGAGCTCTTTCTCCTCTAGCCTGCAGATCTGCCAACTGAACGCTGATGCAACCTAGCTGTTTATGCTGACGACACTACAGTTAATACGTCATGTAGAAATGAGACTATCCTCCGTTTACGCGTCCAGAGGGCGGTTGATTCAATTATGAGGTGGGCCACTTCCTGGCGGTTGAAAATCAATGCAAATATATGCGTAGCGATGAGGTTTACTTAGAAGCGGGGTCTGCCGCCTGGGGGAATCTCGGTTGGAGGGATGTGCTCCCATGGAGTCGTCACACAAGGTATCTAGGTCTGATCCTCAACCAAAAACGAACCTGGAAACGTCACACCGAGTTTCTTAAAGAACGATTTTTCACCCTCCAGGAACGTGTTGATCCCGCTCCTCGGTAGGGAAAACAGACTCAACCTCCGAAATAAGATAACCCTGTACAAATCAATGTTAAGGCCAATTCTAACGTACGGCTGTTTGGTCTGAGCTACCATCTCCAAGACCAATCTGAATCAATTGGAGATCAATTGGGGATAAGATTCTGCGTATGCTTAATAGAGTTGAGAAGTCGAGCGTTGCCCAACACATTTTTGAAACAGATCACAACATCGATCGTACGAATATTAAATTAATTAGACAAATAAACAATTATAAGTTTCTAAATGTTTTCTAAAGTTTAGAAATATACAAAAATAAGTCATGTGTAATGAACTGTGACAACGGTCCTATCCCCCATTCGTCATTGTTTTCGTTAAACGGAAATTAATGATGCGTCTCGGATTGACCATGCATAACATTTAGGTTACCTGCTGTTTGTAGGATTTATTTTAATTTAGTTTTATTATCGCCTTAATAATGACAGCGTTGGTGTCTTAGTTGAAACTTGTTTGGTGTTTATTGGGTTGAAATGTTTAGTGTTCTATTTCTGCACCAAGAGATCCAGTGAAGAACTTTGTTAAAATTGTAGTTTTTCTTTTTTTGTTAATCAAAAACTATCTAACATATAAATTCTTCAATCGCGCCATCTTGACAACAGACAATATATAGATAAAAGCGATAACTTTACCAGCGTACATCTTACGCAGTGACGGGTGGCATCTCGAATTGTTTACGCGCATATTGTGCTCAAGTCGCCGGTCTTAAAACAGTGCAGTTTATTACTGTATAGCTTGCGATAATGTTTGTAAATTGTACACAGACGCGGAACAAAACTAAAATACGCAAGGAATACAGTATACGCATTGACTGACAATCATCATATACTATACATAACCTGAAGTTAAAGTGAAATAACGTTTAAGATCCGCAGACACGAAAATAATGTCGGTCTCTCGAGCTAGGAAGCACCCTCAGCAGTCTCACCGGAGAGAGTTAAACGTGTAGCGTCTTCGCTGCGGATTTTTGCACGAATCGTATTTTAAACGGGATAATACATGAAGGAGTTGTATTAACTTAAATTATGGCGCTCCACGTCCCATGTAGCAATACCTACTGTTGACAAAGATTTTATTTACAATAATTGCTGCTTCGGACGGTGCGTATTTCTAATAATACTTTATTATGAAATTTTCTGCGATGTGTGCGCAAGCTAGCTGGGGTTATAGGTTATAAATTTGCTCTCGAGTACTAGTAGTGTTGTCTCTTCTATACACACACACACACATACTTATACACATACACGCGAAAATAAATAAGTTAAAGCTATCAGGCGACAAGAAATTTGTTGCGAATTATTTAATGTGCACGACGAGTTCTATCAGGGGTAATAACTTTTGATGGCCTGCGTGTTTATTGTGACGGTATATATGGAAAAGTAAGTGAAAATCATATCCGTATACGACAAGATTTTTTTTTCTGGGATATCGATTAAATGTTATTGCTGGAATTAAATGGTTATGAATGTCATTAATGTACTGTGTGTAATCATCGAGTTGTTTATTAGAACACCTTTCATAAAATAATCATAAACGGAGCTTAAATAAGCTGGAAGCGTTTACGAGCAGATCAAATTATATCGATATAGACAGGAACTCACTCACTCACGAGTAAACGAACTCAATCTGCAATAACTTCTTCTTATCATGAAATTCGTTATTAAACGACCGGAACATTGGAGTGCCCTAGGGATCAATTCTTGAATCTGTAATCTTTACTGTTATCTCTAGAAATTTCACTTGCTAGTTGTTACCATTTTAGAAGATAACACTGGGGCGATCGAAGTTGTTTACTCTCTAGTTTTAACAATTTTTACATTAAAAGTTGAGTAAGTGTATGTTTTTGGGTATGCTGAATCTGAAATTATGCATAAAAAACCTGCATTTGTAAAACCTACCCTACAATACAATCCTTAAACGCGAAAAACAGATATCACTTGATCAGTGCCATATCATCTTTCCCAATAACATTCACTAGCTTTAAAATATCCGAATCAAATTGCCATCTTCTAGAATCAGTTAAATGTCGTAAATTTAAATATGGATCAGAACTTAATATTAATCGACAAAACAACTCCACATTTCTATGCTTCCTTGATGATTTTCTCGTAAAACGTGTACGAAATTTTTTCTTATCTTCGTTTTAATGCTTCCTGTGCTTCTTCTGACAATTCCCAATCCGTAAAATTGTGTTATTAATGACCGAAGCCCTATGTACTGTGCCAATTGTACGAAAATTATTTACATTAATACTGTCAAGACCACAATTTATTGTCTTTAAAATTACTCCAAATTTATGAATTAAATCTTCATTGATTCCGGTTATTTCAGATGACAATTTAGGGGTTGCAAAAAATCGTCTAGCTGTATTGCCATTATTTGTTGTACCAAATCCTGGTTTAGGAATATCAACAATAAGTCCCATTTTTTTGATGGTCGATCGCAATAAACAGATTCACGAAAAATAATTTCTTCTTGTGGCCAAACATTATGCTTTTTCATAAAAGCACTTGATGTTCTATTGGACGCTCAAAATTGTGTCAGCAACAGTGAGTCACAGCTTATCTTATGGACTTATCTTTTGGAGAAACAGTGCCGACATTCAGTCCGTGTTTCTTTCACAGAGAAGATGTATCCGCAGTATATTTGGTCTGAAACCGCGAGACTCTTGCAGACTTATTTTCGCTGAACAACGTATCCTTACCGTTTTACTTTCTGGAATGTGCAACATTTGTTAAGTGCCACTATAAACAGTATTTCGAAAAATATGAACTCACACACGCGTACACAACTAGAGAAACTTTGAAGGCGTGCTTGAATCCTCCTTAAACCAAACGAGCGAAAGTGCAGAAGAGTGAATATCGACTTATTAAAATATACAACCACGTTTCGGATAAACTTAAAGGACTACCTTCCAACAAATTTAAAATGATCCTAAAAAAGCTACTCCTTCAAAACCCTATTTACAATCTAGAAGACTTTTTTCTGCAATCCTATTAAATTGTAAATTGTAATGAGTCACATCTGTAAATGTTTTGACAATTGTTATTGTATGTTTTTGTGAATATACCCGGGAATATGTATGAACATACGAGGGAGCGTTTTTATATTCGCGGAATGGGGGATAAGGGGTGGAAATAAAAAAACCAAATTATTTTTCTTTTTCAATATATTCACCTGCAAGACGGATACATTTTTCACATATTTCAATTAATTTATTTATACCCTCATAAAAAAATGATTTCTCTTTATCTGCAAAATACGCCGAAACTGCCTCCTTGACTTCATCATCGGCAGTAAATTTTTTACCCCGCAGCTCTTTTTTCATTTTCGGAAATAGGTAATAATCACTCGGGGCCAGGTCTGGGCTGTAGGGTGGGTGATTCACAATTTCGAAGCCCACCTTATGCAGGGCAGCTAACGCAACGCGGCTCTTGTGGACGGGCGCGTTGTCGTGCAAAAGCAGCACATCTTTCGTCAATTTTCCCCGTCTTTTCTCTTTAATGATTTTTTTTAGTCGCTCTAATATTGAAGCGTAATATTCTACTGTTATAGAAACACCTTTATCTTTATAATCAATCAACAATATTCCTTCCTAGTCCCAAAATACCGTTGCCATGAGTTTCCCAGCTGATTGTGTGACACTTTAAATTTCTTGGGAGGTGCTGTGCCCTTCTTATGCCACTGCATGGGGTCTTGTTTGGACTCAGGTTCATAATGATGAACCCAAGTTTCGTCTCCAGTAACAATTCGACTCAATACACCATCCTTGTCTTCATTACAGAGGTCCAAAAATGCACGCGAACACTCTACGCGCTGTTGTTTTTGCGGCGGCGTGAGCATTCTCGGCACCCATCTTGCGCTGACCTTAGACATGCCGAGATGATCGTGTAGGATTTTAAAAATTGTTGTATGGGATACTCCAACCATTTCTGTGAGTTGTTTCTTCTTTAGTCGAGCATCTTCGAGTACAATTTTTTCAACTTTTTGGATAAGTGCTGGCGTGGTCACCTCAATGCTCCTGCCCGGCCTCGGGTCGTCTTCAAGGGATTCCCTTCCTTGTTTAAATAAACTATGCCACTTGTACACCATGGTTTTTCCTGGACAAGAGTCGCCGTTAACCAATGACATCTCATTCATTATCGTCGCGACTGATTTTCCTTGCCTGGTAAGGAACTTTATAACGGCACGATATTCGATTTTTTCCATTTTTCACTTTTCACTCCTGATTATGTTACTTGGTTGACGATAGCTCAAAGACTAACTGTCTAATAACAATGAAACTTCGTATTTATACTAATTATGAGTCGCTGCACAGACCGCGCCCTCAATGCGCGTAATCACCCCCCTACAACGCGCTCATTCCGCGAATATAAAAACGCTCCCTCGTACGTTCCTATTTTTGTAGATGTATTTTTACATATTGCTATTATTTTTGACGCTGTCTATACAAACCTGTATTTTTGGAACAGAGAATATATTATTATTTATTATTATTATTATATAGTAAGCCGCAGTTTGTACATTTGCGAAGGTTTCGTTAACAAAAAAAAAAGAATTTTAAAAGTTAATTTCAGTGCAGACAACGACAATCAAAGGCATACACCAGTACTACATTTCACATATTGGATACTCGTACGTCTTTAAAAGATAAATATTTACAATTCTTCCTCAGGTAGCCTATTCGTTACCGATATACTCAAAGTAGAATGGAATATCGGTATTGAAATTTGCATGAGGCAAACGCACTGGCGTTGAATATGTGAAATTTAGGAGATTTTAGATAGTCCGTACTAATTTTTACACGTTTTTCTAACGCTGTACAGTTACACATTCTTTTCCCCGTACATTTCATCTAGTATTGACAGTCACACCCATCAAACGGATATGCATAGTTATATATATTTTTTATTTGTTAATATGTGCGTCAGTACACACACCAATATTGATTTAAATTAACCGAAAATCGTTACAGACTTCTTTGCTATTACCGTTAGTGTTATCACTTTATTAACTCAATTCAATTCTCGATTCGCAATGATCTAAAACGTTCTGAACGAGAACCGTTTAGACGCTAAACATAGCGAGATGTAATATACGACCGTTGTGGAACAGTATGTTACGATTCGAACACACAGTCTATTTGCATATAATGGGGATATATAGCATAAGTATTATGCGAGTAATATAATTGATGGTGCATGATATTATGTATGTAGAATACCATGCCCTGTCGTTTAATTAATCTGTAACATTAGCCGTTATCGTCGTATGCGTTTTCCACGTCTCTTGTTTGCAGCTCATTGTTTATACATTAACGTTATTATTTATGGATATCAAATGCATTACGTTCACGTGTATGGAATTATATGATTATTCCAATTCGAGAGGAAATTAGCAATTATATATCAGAACAGATTGTATTGTTTAACCGCACACGCTACTCTCCCATCTTACCTCTACGAAGAAGTGATAGAATTAATTAGAACACGATAGGACACGTCTAATTTAATAATTTTAATCTATATCTACAAACAAATCGATTATATTAAATTCAAGAAATGTTCTAGTATTCACGTCCACGCCTTTTATTCAAATTTTTTCTGTAATTATTAGCGAGCTACAGGAGTTCTAATTTGATAAATTACGTAACTATATAAATCAACAACTTCGAAATATGTAGAACAAACATACATGTGTATAAGTATTAAATAGGGTGTGGTGAGGTATCGACACTTTTTTTTTTAATGTTCCCAGACTTTTACCAATTATATTGTTGCGTTAGCTTATAATCAATTATAATCTGTTATAATACGTAATAGTTATTGCTGATTTATAAGAATCGACAACAATGTGTTGAATATTTCGAAGGCGAGACGGACGAAAATTTATATGAAGGAGACCTTACCTAATATTGTATTTCATTCACGCGTTAAGGACTACCGTACCGGAAATAGCGACAGCTATAGTAAATTTCGAACACACACAGTATATTAAGCACTCTGCGTGTGGATAATGTTAGCTCTATCGTATAGACGGCATTGTATTGTATTTCTTCAAACATTTTGTGTCTAATAAATAAAAGCATTTTGTATGGCCAGTTCAATGTATTACGAATAAATTATATCGGAACGGTATCGACTTGGAATTTTGATGAGGACGGCACAACCAACTAGATGTTGTTTAAAAGAAAAATTATTTCGATTTTATTTAAAAAATATGTATATTACATATAGAATCAAGAATGTAATAGTTTAATCTTCTGAACCCAAAACCTATGATGATTATTTAACATCTGTAACGATGATCGGGAATCTTCAAGGCGTTGGGCAGGCCATTCCATATCTTTAATTGATCCTTCGGCTTCCGAGTGTTGTAAATATAGTCTTTGCACAGTTTAGATGCGTGCTCTGGACCATTATTTTGTTAGAATACAAACTTGAGTCTCGATATTATTCCTTCTTTAATATACCTACCATCGATCTTTACTCTATCACCCTGTTCAATCGTACGCTCACCTGTGGATCTCCGAACGAAAACACGTTTTATTGAAGTCGTCAGGCTTTCACGGCCGCTGTTGATGGCTACTCTCACTTCTGAAGAAGATCACGAAGTAAAGTGACTTCACTTCTGAAGAAGATCACGACAAGATTATCGAAACGTCAAGTACCACAACCTTTCTACATGGCAGAGAACCCGAGACCCGAAGAGCAGCCACTAAAAATCTCGAATTTTGACTCATCGGTCCACAAGACTTTACTCCAGTTTAGTCTGTATACGCAATAACGGTTTCTTCATGGCAATTCATCCATATTTTTCTACAAGCGAAGTTTTACTGTAGTTACGGTTATCGACTTTAGATAACCTGCATTGATTTCAGCAGCTGTTTCCGACGTTGTTTTCCATCGATTTCGTTTGCTAGTCACCATTATTGCACGATCTTCAGCAGAAGTTGTCGTTCGTGGTCTCCCACTTTCTCGGTATTTTTTGACGGTGGATATAATCTACGGTGGTATTGTTTAACTTTAATTGTTTCGCAATTCGGCGCTTACTTTTGCCAGCTTGATGATGCACACTTACAAGAATATGCGCTTCTGTGTTTAACTCTTTTCATGTTCATGTTTAACAGTCTTAACAACAATAGTTGCACAGGATTATTTCACAACGAGTACAGAGCACAATTTCCTTGACCTATCCTGAAAATTGTCCGATCTCGACTACAAGGCTATTCATGGAGAATCTGGATTCCTTCTCAGAAGAAAATGGTACTAAGTCACGATGTAATACTTACACCTAAAGTTGTTTGCAATCTCCACACCGGCACTGCAGAGTTTGAAGATCAACGTGAAGAGACCTTGCCCGATGTGAACAGGACCGAAGTAGTCTGCCACGACGAGAAGATAGAAGATATCATTGAAGAAGAATCCGATACGGCATCATGTTCCGGAAGAAATCAAGTGTCAGATGAAGAAGAAAACGAAACCGAGCATGATCAAAAGCAACGAAACGGCAAACTTGAAGAAGAGAAACCAGGATGGATGACAAGTGGAGAATATGTGTATGCGGCTAGATGCAAAGGATCCAAGTTCATATTCAGAAGTATTGCAGCTTAGCGATAAAAATCTGTGGCTAATCATGAAGAATTGCAGTCCCTAAATGAGATAAGTACTTAGGTATTAGTTAAACTTCCAAATGGTGTACAAGTTTTTCATAATTTATGGGTATTACATCAAAGAGTTGCAGATGACGGAAAAATTCGCTTGAAAGGATCGACTGGTGGCCAAATAATACATACAAAAGCAAGGTATTGACTATGAAGAAACTTTCAGCCCTGTTGCACGTTATGATACCATTCTAACTTTGTTAGCAGTAGCTGCTGCAGAAAAATTAAAACTTGACCAATTTGACATCAAACAGCCTTCTTGAATGGCTTGCTCGAAGAAGAAGTATACATGGAAGTATACATGGCCGAGTATGTCTACTGAAGAAGAGTTTGTATGGCCTCAAACAAGCACCACCTTGCAGGAACAAACGTTTTGTAGACTTTATGAAGAAAGCTGAATTTTAAAGCAGTGATGCAGATCCATGTCTCCTCTACCGCAGAAGCAACAACAGCTGTTTGTAAGTTGCAATCTACGTTGATGATGGTTTGGTTGTGAGCATCGACAAAACAGAAATTGGAGAATTTTTGGATATGTTGCAGCTGGAATTTGATACAACTAGAGGGCCTTTCAATAATTTCTTGGGTATGAAGTTAAAGGAAAATGAAGACGGCTTAATCGCAGTGAATCAAGAGGACTATGCAATTATGCATTATCTTGAAGACAAAACCTCTGCGAAAATTCCTTATCGCTAAGCAGATGTCTGCTATACTTAACTACAGGCTCACGTCCGGACATTGCTTTTGCAGTGAACAAAGCAGCTCGAGCTATGGAAGATCCTACAGTTCAAGATTGGAATCGAGTGAAACGTATATTTAGATATTCGAAAAATATAGTAGTAGTAGTAGTATTCTCAACCATGGAGCTGTATCATGGACCAGTCAATTGCAAAAGTCAGTGACAATATCTTCCATGGAAGCAGAAATAATATCAGCAAGTGAAGGAGCAAAGGATCTGGTTGAAAAGGCTGCTGATTGAATTAACTGGAATTGCCAGTCAAGACAAACCTCCTACACTCTATATCGACAATGAAGTTGTCCAAGGATCCAGCGTATCATCGAAAATCACAGCATATAGAGATCCGCCACTTCTACATCAGGGACAGATTTTTTAATCAAGTTTCATCCACAGTAACAATACGACTTAGGAAGTCTGCATCATTTTCAAACCGAGCACAGATCGAACATGATGCTTTCAGACTTACACGCTTCTGATCAACATTCACAGATGTTTAGGCATCCATTTTGCAGACATGTCTAAATCGACGTGAACTATATGATGGATGCGCCCATATAAAATATACAGTGCCTCAGATATCGGTGTTCTTCTTCAATGAATTTATTAAGCATATCTTAATAACCTATAATTGACAGTGTTATTAAACAATTCGTCCATTTCATTAGTGAACTTCATTTCTACCGAATTCTTGTATGCATATCTAATTTATAATAAACCCTAATTCTTGTGTGAAATTCCACAATCCCCCTCTAAAATAACGTGAACTAGCTTGAAACAATTTAATTTTACAGAATAAATTCGAACGGTCGTAAAAACTAGGCTCTAATCTAATTTTATCAGAGGAAGATTTTTGATATGGTAGTCGTTGTAATTTAATTAGAATTTTATACAAAAAAGTGTTAATTCTTTTATATATAAAATAAGCAAGCTTTTTTCAACGATTAAACTGGAAAAAAAAAACAGAAATTCAAAATGCGTATACGTTAACGCTTCAACCAGCAATTATTGTACATACATACATACAATAGAGCGTAAATTCCACGGAGTTTACCTCCAATGTACTACCGTCAGTCGCGAAGCCACTGGCCTGGGGAACAACTTAGTATCGTAATCGGTTTGCGCACGAGTCTCTTAACTTTTTTATATTCGGTAAGCGTTGCGTCCGGCGGCTGTCGCCATCCTCTATATAAATAAATCAACATGTAAGATATGGATTATTGTATAGATCTTACTCAGGAAACAGTTATAAATGCTAGGCCCGGTGCGTGCGACTACATGCGTCATAAAAATAAAGCACGTCGATGTCACTCACACATCGACCTGCCTAGATTTCGCGATAGACTATAGTATTGTCTACTTTCCTTCTCACTTCGCAAGTTAATCGTGATTTGACGAGAGAGTCCTTTTAATTCATTTATTATTTTTTATTATCGGAAAAGAATCCGAATGAGAATAATTTCAGAGTATGACTTCATGTTGTACGCAAATATTGACGGATATTTTATTTTCCAAGTACGTCGCGTCTTTGAGATCATTTAAAACGTCCTCTTGTGTTTAATCTGTTTAGTAGAAGAAGCGTAAAATCCGGTTTAGTAAAGTCATTATACGCTCCTCGTGAGTGTATTCTAAGAATTTTTTCGGAAAGATGTTTTGTTAATCTATATTTGCATATATGAACGTAATATACACCTAATGTTAAGCTTGTTCAAATACATTTCTAGATAAACATGTTTATGCATATCTAACTTGCCTAGATCATCGTCAAGTAATCTGATATATTAATGACGTTTATGGTTGGAATCCGGTTAGGAAAATCGTTGATAGATTCGGAATAAAATTAAAATATGATACAACTTCATTTTTTGCAAAATTTTGGTCTCATCCAGGACAAAGTCGTATCAATTAAGCACTCAAAACACAAACTAAGGTTTGAACTTGAACTTATTTTTGTCGAGCCTCACGTTGGGTGCCGAACTTTTGTTACGACGAAGACTTATTACAACTAAGACCGTTCCTGTTTCTTCTAAGACGGAAAGCTGAAAGCAATCAATTAATTTTGGGGAATCTCGATCACAGTGGTCATGAATTTATTAAACATACTAGGTTGGACGATATTTGTAGTCTATCCAAAGTTTTGATGAACGGCTAACGTGGGCTGTGTTTCGAAGAACTAAGAAACCTTTACAATCAACCTCGGAATCCTATTTTGAGCAAGTCAACAACAGTTGATACTTATATAGGTATATAAAAGGCCCATTTTGACGTTGTAGGTACCATTTTCTGCCGATATAGTTGACCTGCACGTATCTACTAATGAAGGGGCCGAAATAGTTGACCTTCCAGATATAAATGGCTCTCACAGAGACTGCTTTGACCAAAATATAGCCTACGAACATATGATTTTGGCTAATTATTCTAATTAGAATCAATTGTCAAGCGACAGATTTTGACATAGTGCGCCACCTATCATTTTTTCACCGTAGTTTGACTGGAGGTGAGCGCACTTATTCATGCTGTAGCTTATCCGAAAAATAATGCAATATTAAGATTATTGACCTAAGAATTAGCTGATGTATTGGACACACTTTTGTTTAACTTGTTACCGAAACTTACAGGGAGTTGGTATGAACAACAGCATCTATTCTTAGTAGAACTGATGAAATCTATGGGTCATTCATACATCACAATAATGAGCAATGTAGGATCAAGGAGAGACTGAAGCAAATCATTGTCGTAGCACTCAGAAAAACCTGTTTCGAAGATACAAGCCTAAAAGTTCTACCAGAATTGAGACCACAGACAGTCATTGATAAAAATTTGATTGTGTTGAAAGCTCTGACTCTGAAAGCTAGCCTGGTGAATTTTGCCGTGTGAAAATTGCTGAAAGAGCAAAAATGACAAACTGCAAATCATAGATATGAGGTTTCCACCCGGTTTCTTACCAATAACACAATAATAAACACAATAAGATGTGCAGATTTATACTTGGATGTTGTAACAATAAAACGAGAGAAGAAAGACTCCTGAAGATATGAAAAAATGCAACTGAAGACCTACTCTACCAGGAAGAACCGCCAGAATTTAAATGCAAGGCTGGTTTGGATTCAAAGCTATATTTGAGTTCAACCAGAGAGTATTTCCACTTGAAACAGTGTTCAAATTTTGGTTCGCCAGTACACTATTGATCACACGTTGGAAATGGTACCGCAATTTAATTAGATACGATACTTATTTATCTAATAATTACACCTATTTTTGAAGAGCTTCCGGAATTTGTATTCTCTACTTGAACTGTGATTGAAACTCATTATTTTTACCAAGCACACAGCAGTCCAATTTATCAAAAAAATCATTTATATAAATATTAAACTATAGTGGACCTAAATTAGACCCTTGGGGAGAACCAAGGCGGATACTGTCGACTGCAGTCAGAATGCATCATTCAACAACAAATTCATTGAATACATAGTATACATCCCATCGTAAAAGTTTCTGACTGCCATATCTACATCTACTAGTTCTGAAAGAAACGACCAATCTATGGTCCAATGTATGTCTATGTCATAGTATCGTACAATCCCACTAAGTTGGTCTTACGAAAATGATAGCGCAGGTTTGTATTCGATGGAAAATTTGTTTTTGTAGATCGTGTTCTAAACTGCAGAATTATGGATAATGTCGGATGGTGAACATGTTCACTCATTAGTGGACTCATACGTGGACAAACTTTACAGTGCAATCCATTTTTTATAAAAATCAGATCCAGCAATCTGTTATTGATGTTAGATTAGATTAGGAATGGGGTGGCCATGCGAAGCTGTTTCACCGCGACCTTTGCAGGTCTATTATGATCCTCTTTTATCCTAGAGGACGCTCTCTAATTTTGCCTTCTTAATTAGGCCTATCATTTTTGAAAACGGCTCTTTTATGTAGCCGTTAGCTGTAGGGTTCTCTACGCACATTGCTAGAAACCTTGTCCTAGTGGCATAAAACATGAACTGGAGTTTCTTCTTCCTCTTGACAGAAGCCGCAGAGAACATCATCTGCCAGTCCGATGTTAAACATATGCCTATTCAGTCTGCAATGACCTACTATCACTTTGACAGTCTTGTCTTTTCTCAGTAAGTCTTCAGTAAACTCAGGCCTCTGTTCCTTTAGGAACTTCTTTGCCTGTCTTTGTCCTGGTGAGCTTTTCCACTATTCCTTGAACCTGTTATATGTCCATTCGTAGATGGACTTTTTAATTTGAGCTTTGGTGATGCCAAAGAAAGGGCCAGCTCCTATGAAACTGTAGCCCTTATTGATGTTATACAAATAATTGTGCTGGACCGGTTCCAGCGTGCTTTCAATCCATGATTGACCCAGAGTAAAAGTTAGGTGCATTAAAGTCTTCAAACAATAAAAGTGGTTTCAATCAAGTAAAAGTCAACTAAGCGCTTCAAAAAATATTTCGTTCACCATTGGTGGTATGTACATATGTACTGCAGTGCTCAATATTAAAATCGAATAAAATAAAAAGAGAAACACTTTACAATAATTTTGAAACCCACCCTCTCTTATCCTCAAAACATCTTGTTCCTGCTTCTACTTATTTTCCTTTTCCTTCCTTTGAATCTTTTCTTTACCATTTGCTCTTTTCTTTCTTCTATTTCTTTTCTCACTTTTCAATCTTATCCAAAATCTTTTCCTTTTTATATTCTCTCATCCGTTATTTTTTCCAAAATCAATCCAAATCTTTTTTTCCAATTCTCAAAAACGTTTCTCCTTCACCTGTCTCTTCTAATTTTCAATCTTCTTTTCAAACGTCCGACTTCCTATTTTATTAATGTCTTTTCTTCTTTTTAAAAAAGAACTTTTCTCTTTTACCTGACCTTTTTCCATCAATTTCAAAAACGCCTTCCCTTTTTTCTTGTTTTTTTCGACGAAGACTACACCGCGAGAGTTGCAATGATAGCCAGACAAGTGATAGAGCTTACAGAGCCACTGCAATTAAGCACCCACCATACATAAAAGAAAGACAAGTTCCGCGAACATTTTGATAGACGATGTGCAGCAAGTCGACGAGCTTCCAGTTCCCTTTTTTTCTTTACGAAGTAATTCGATTTGAAGTGGTGTCTGGTCCTTGGAAACGAAGACGCAACTAAATTTGCCGCAGAAAGACCGTTTTTGTCTGCCGCTGAAGATTCAAATAGATTAAAGATGACAATATTTTTTTATCCTTCTTTCACACTCAGTGAGTTCCTGGACCAATTTTTTCTCTCAGCTGATATATATAAGAAATTAATATATGTATTTTTTTACCTTTATGTACTTATCTTTTAATTCCTGATTTATTTCCACTTAGAGGTCAATAAAACAACAAATAATTAAATACCAATTTATTCCATAACATATAATAATATGTTTTCGTTAAATAACTTCTTCAGTGGAAGAAATTGACATTTAATATGTGTCAAATGACTAATAATATAAATATAAATTGCCATGCCTATCAACAAAATTATCTAAAAAACAAAGAATTCATTGATATATCGAATTTTAATTATATTCACAAGTAATAATGAAGGAATAATGATTTAATACAACATTAGAAATTGAAATGATTTGAATTATTCGTATATCAATCTACTTTTTGTCAAGCTCTAACAATTCTGTTCAAGGACTAGGGAAAAACATGGCAAAAAAACCTAGTCAAGAGCTTAAAATTCATAAAATTCATGCGTGAATTAAATTATTATAAATAACGCTTAAATTATCAATATCCGTTCTAAAATTTACCGCGTTTTCATCTTTCTTAATGTATATCATTTCGTAAATTAATCTTTTTTTATAATTATTTTCCTTTTTTAAAATTCTAGTGTTTTGAAAATCAAAATTATGTCGTCTATCTTTAGAGTGCTTAGATAAAGCAGTTTCAGCGGTGCCGTTATGTGTAACAGTGTATTGATGGTTATAAATTCGTTTCTTTAAATATTGTTTGGTTTGTCCGATATAACATTTATTACAATCTTTGCAATCTAATTTATAAACGACATTACTTTGATTATCATGTTTAATGGGTGTTTTTAAATTTGTGAATAAATGTCTATTGTTGGTAGGTATGAAAGTTATGTGAATGTCTGATTTTTTTAATTCGTGTGTTATTGTGTCGCTTAAATTGTTTATATATGGTATAGTGTGGTATATGTTATTATTTGATTTTGTACCTGTGTTATATATTATTTATTCTTTTTGTGATTAATTTATTGACCTCTAAGTGGAAATAAATCAGGAATTAAAAGATATATAAGAAATAAACTCAATTAACAAGGTACGAACCAACACGTACAACTGTCAAACTGACATAACCGGTATGAATGGAACTGTGTATGCTACATACATATATCGAAATGACCCTTATTTTCCGAACAGTAAGTCCTTTAAATCTCGGTGAAATTTCTCTTTTTATCTTCAACACTCATATATATACATACATATGTATATGTGTAAATAAAGAATTCAAACCTAGTAACAGTGTCGCTATTTATAACAATCAGGTCTATCCATTACCAGCATTCTAATTCTGTTTAATTACAATTTCATTAATTTTCTCCAATCCAATTAACATTCTTAGAAGAAAAAAAATCGAATTATAGGTAATCCGATCGTGTCAACCGTGTTCTGTTTCATTTCCGACTTTCACTGATGTTATTCTTTCCGACGAGAGAAGGAGATTTCCCCCTATAAAAAAGAAAATACCGTACCGAATACTGATTTTGTTCGAAACCTCGATTTACGAATCTAAATTGAATCATCCTAATAGAGCGTCCCGAGCTGAATTCGACCGGTTTCTCCGCGTTAGATCGCGGTATCGGTCACAAGAGCGATATAAAGACCACAACCGGCTAGATTGTAGCGTACATGTCGCTTTGACACAGGACACAAAATTAATTATGTACATGCATTGCGTCTTTTAATCGTCGGGATGATTTATGCCGTCTCCGCTTTTGGACAGAGTCACCACGACATGGACATACAAATATATGTATTTATTCTTTCTTCGATAGATGATACTACAAGCACACATATACATATATATATATATATATGTATATATGCAGTTCATTCTTTAAAGGGTGATTAAAGATTAAAAAAAAAGAGAAACTAATAAACTATATAAATATCTTGAACATACATTTTACTTAAAGTTAAAAGATTCCACTTTTTTAAAAGGAATTTTTAGCCTTAGACCTAATATATCAACATTCCTGCCACTATTATGATTTCCATTTAAATATTTCTCATTAAATCGATAATGATATGATAATAATACCACCTCAAGTAAGTACCTACATTATCAACTCATCTGACTTATCTTGTGGTACGCTAATTAATAGAAATATGTGGGCTGAGGTTGTCAAGCGATTAGGTAGATATTTAAAACCATTGTGACCGATACTCTTCTATTTTATGTTATAGATATTTCGAAGATAAAAAAAGAAAACTGTAAACTTTCTTTATATACAATATTTTTGTAATACTTTTTAACTATTTCTTTCTTCTTCGAGCGTTCTTCTAGAAAGGAAAAAAAAAGGAATTTTAAAGAAGTAGTCGATGTTAGAAGTATATTTTATGCAAATAATTCTATGTAAACATTTATGTGTGTGTGTTGTAGAAGGATATGTGCGAGCCTCATATTCATGTAAACTATATTAGTTTTAGCTGTTTGAGTAGCATTTAGCTGGATGTTTTTAACATGCCGTAGAGATATGATTCTTTCTGTTTGTGATGAATTATTAAAAATGCGTAAATTACTAAGAGTAATATTCAATATTTGTACAGTTATTAAGGCACTCATCGCATCTCATTATGCTGATTTTTCGTGATATGTGTAGTAGGTAAAGATGTAGGAAAAAAATCGTCTTTTTACCGTTCTTCAGCTCGCGATATGGATAATATATTTCGGAATGTAGATATCTTATTCCAATAAATATCGTGGACTTTTACGAGAAGTGTCAATTGCGAGGTATAAACATTAAAAAAAAATTATATTAGCTCAAGATACTAACAGTACAAACGCTATCTTCATCATCCAGTACTACCGAAAAAGAATCTTCGCAAATTAGTCGGCGAAGAAGTGTTAATTAAAATGATATAGCACCGAATGATGATTCTGACGGCAACATCGATGACCCGATTGATAACCGTAACCAACCTCTCCAACCTAAAATGCGAAATTCTTCGTGTGACGGGCACTGCTAAACTAAAAAAAAACATCAATACACATTCTCGTCCACAACATCTTACAGGACGAGCAAATTTAGATTTAGGGAGGGATTATCAGCCGATTTTCAACTCTTTAGAATCAGCGAGGCCATCAAATATACCTGTGAGACGAAGCAGACTGTGGATGCAGTGTTCCTGGTCGTGGACGTTGAAAGCTACCTTGTGAACATCAAAATTAAATTAAAACCCCAGCAGTAAAAACACACCATTTTGGAGACACTAGATATGGTGCGTAATAACAGCACCCTGTATATTTAAATAAAAAGTATTATAAAATAACGATTAATAAAAAAAATAGACTAATTGAATCTAGGTAAATCAGCACTGTCATAGGTAATGTAGAGATAGGAGATCTAATAGCGAAATTGATTTAAAAAAATCATTAAGAATAGAGACAACATTTTGTCATGAATTACAATGCTTCCGATCACGCACCATAAAAAAATCACATAGTACATAAGGTAATTCCATCCTATTTAACACAATCTTCAGGATATATCACCATTTCAATAGTTTTCATTAAAAAAAAATTGTTCAATTTCACGGTTTCACCTCCTCATCATTCCCAAATGTTAAACAGAATTGTCAAACGGCAGAGTTAACTTACAGAAGTGAGTCTAATTCCGCAGTTAATTTTCGAGTTCTAAAAATGAATTAAATTAAGTTTTCCAATAATTTCCTTTCGCAAAACGATTCCCTTTTGTTTAAGATATTTACCTCATCCAATAAGAAGCAAAATGACACCAAAATTACTTCGAGGATTCGCTAAAAAATTAGCAAAACGACAGTCGAATTTAATCGTTCATCAAGGACACGCCTCGTGCATTTTGTCGTAAAGTTTTAAGAAAAAAATCGTATCGATAACCTATAAATTTCTAAAAATCACTAATTATCCTAATTATATCCCTTTCCCAGCTTACCAAAGGTCTAATTATTTCACAACCCGAGGGAATAATCCTGAACCGAGACCCGTCTTCAATCTAAGGTCACTTTGGATCCAACAAGATCAGATTAGTAAAAAAAAAGAATTATTTATTCTTGGATCGTGATAAACGATTTGTGTAGATATACAAAAACTAACCTAAATAATATTTTGATAGTAGTATATATAGAACACTGTAATAACTAAAAGATCACAGCAATTTTACTTTTAATATAAATAAATTAATCATTTTGGTCTCGAGTAGAGTATGAAGGATATATTTTTTTTCTATTGTGAAACACTACTCATCTTTTTTTTCTTTTTTTGTGGATGCTCTGATGACGTTGAAGAACCAACTCTGCGGTTATCGAAGATTTTTCTAGATTTGAATCTACTGGGCCATGAGAATGAACTTCAATTCTACCAGGAACGTCTATTGGATGTGTCTTCCAAGGCATCTTCATCAAAATCTTCTTTATCGCTTACGACGTCTACCCTATCTGGTGGTAATTCAACAATGTCAGGTTCAGATTCCTCATCAGAAAGAAAATTTGCATAATCCCAGAGTTCTTATAGTTCTCTAAGAGAGAGAAACTGTCGAAAAGCCATAACTCCTAGAAAACATTCACGGTGAACGTCAATGCTGGTAGTAAATATATTTGTATATTTTACATAGAATTCAAATGGGGATAAAAAAAAATGATTTTATACGAAAAAGCATATAACTATTAACGAACTGCAAACTTCAAGAATAAAAAGAACATTTTATTTTATATACTAATTACATCCATATGGATATTTATTCGTTTAAAAAGTTAATAGAAGAACTTGAAATCAGAAAATAAAATTGCGACAAGAAATCGTGACCTCTACTTACCTAAGTGCGTATTTCACAAATATTATCATGTAAAAAAATATTCGAAAGCATCAACGTGATCAAACACGTGTTAGGGAGTAACTCTAACATAAAAAATTATGCAGACAGTTAATAAACAATTATACAAGACGGGCAAGCATGAGCAATCCCCAAATGGGGATACTTAATGGGTTAAAGCGAAGCACATTCGAGAATTTTTTTTTTTTATGAAACAGCCTGTATATCTTTTGTTTTTTCTTATCTGCCCTAAAAGGTTTTAGTTTTGGGTTAACCATTGTTTCGTTATTGACGAAAATTAAAAAAAAATAATTGCTACAAAGTTTACTATATTAATTCTACTGTAAATTAATATTTACAATAATTCTCTCTCAGCATAATGTGCTGGAGCACCATCGTGCTGAATATTGTGTGCATATTTTCCTTTAGAACTGGAGCAACGTTTTGCAGAAATTGAGGCAAAACATATTGCAATATTGTGTAACATTCAAATGTCTGCGTGAGAAATGTAGTTCAATTATAAAGGCGCCCATAATATACCACCCCAAACATTTATAGTGCATTGTATCTGCTTAACAACCGCTCTGAGTTTTCTTGGATGTTTTATTGCATAATTATGAAGATTATGATGGTTTGAGCCACCACTCTGAGTAAAACTCGATTCATCAATAAATAATACTTTTTGATAGATGTTGGAAGTGTTCTAGTGTCTAAATCAGACCCCAACAGTTCTTGATGAAAGGATCCCATAATGATAAACATATCAACGGGTTCATTTCTTTCAAACTGCATATTGACTTATCTAAAAACTGTAATAATAATATGTGGCAAACCACAAATGTGCAAGAGAACGTAACCACTAATCCAATCAATAAATAATACAATGACAATATTAAAAACAAAAACTTAATTAATCACTACCTTACATTTACATTTAATTACATTACATTTTTTAAGAGCAATAATTAAGATTTTAATATTTGACATTTGTTGTCATTTATTTGTTTTTGTTTGTCAAATCGTTGATTTGACAAACAAAAACAAGATACGTTGTCTTAGCTAGTCATAATACTGTCGCATGAAATTATCGATCGTAACCATTTTTTTAACTCAATAATCTAAAGCTAAAAGTCCAGACATCGTTGAGAACACAATTTAACAGATAAGAAAACACAAGAGATATACCTGGTGTTCCATTTTAAAAAATAATTCTCGAATGTGGCCTACTTTAACTCGTCACCCCGTATAATTTAAATGTGTGTTTTGATAAAACAAATTCCTTCAGTTCTATTTAATAAAGCCTATATTGGACTTCGACGTACTAACGTCCCTCCTCCATCTCACTCCTCTCAATATTGGAAATCATTATTATACATAAACCCAGTAGTTTTTTTTGTAGCTTCTATTGAGCTTCTCTCTACACACTTCACTTTAAAATTACAACAGTTTAAAATCAAAACAAAATTGATTGAGAACGCTTTCTAGCACAACCCCAACTATCCCAGTACTAAGCATCGAAAAATAACAAATACATCCAAGAAAGGGGCTCTTTCGTTTTCACCAATATGACTGGCGTACATCTATTCTCAATAATAACGTCTTATAATACGTAGTGTATGCATGTGTGGAGGGATATATACACACGGTGGAGTCTCTTCGCCTCGCGTGTATGAACGGCTCTTGACTCGCGATGACCTCTTCACCTCTCTCACATTACCATAGTCAGGGCAGTATTGGACCAAACTAAACGTGCACGTGCTGACCAATATTAGAATACCGTCTATCATAAACAATATTGCATTTGGATAGCTAGCGACGACACGTACCTAAGTTCGTCCACAATTAAAACACTTATACGTATAATTACAGGCTTAGTTTTATGTACGAGCCCACGCGTTCCCCATAACCTGTATGTGTGTGTGTGTGTGTCTCTCTCTCTACGGGTATTATGTGTACTATGTTGTCCATATGCACGTTTGTACATATAATGGGTATACTTGCTTTTGTAAATAAATAATATCGTGTGTTTGCTTTTTATGAAATCGTTACGTTTAACCAAAAAAGAAAAAAAATTACACAATTATAATTCCTTGAATTGAATAATAGTAATTGTATACCAAGAGAGAGAAGACATTTTTCTCAGCCGAGTAGCATTATTTCCCGAGACGCGGAGCGCCGAGGGAAATAATGGCTAAGAGGCTGAGAAAAATCTTCTCTGCCGTGGTTTATATACTATTTTTTCCACTACTAGCATATTTAACCGCTTTCTCAATGATAATGTAATATAATAAGCCGTTCCGATAAATGTTTAATTTAAGATATCCATAGAAAACATGTTAGTCTATAAAAACAAATGAATAAATATTTAATGTCAAATTGAGATTTTATTCATGTCTTGTCACAATACGAAAAAAAATGTCAGACAGTAGTTGTACTCCTCCAGAAATCCGCAAGGAAGCAAATCAAATAGAGTATCAAAAATTACTGCCTGGAAAATCAAAAAATTTTTACATAAAAGTATGTTATATATATTTTTAAAGATTGGTGTAAATTAAAAAAAGTAAAGAGTTTCTGAAAACGTGCTCTTGCTATATTTCCAAGAGCAAGCGGAAAAGAGACAACCCTCTAGTTTATGGGCTAAATTCTCAATGTTAAAGCAAACTTTAAGATTAAAAGAAAATATTGACATGTCAAAATATTACAAGGTAATTGCCTTTTTAAACCGAAAAAATGATTCGTATATGCCAAAAAAAGCTGCAGTGTTTGAAGAACATCATATCAGACAGTTTATTACTGATGCACCGGATGAAGTTTTTCTTCCGATTAAAGTAATTATTTTCATTTGACCATATTTCCAAAATCAGGAAATTACATTTATATTTTTAGGTTATTCTTATAATAGATATTGCTGGAGCCTGTCGAACGGACGAACTCTGCAACATGAAAGTGGCTGATGTCGACCTGCGAGAAGACATAATTGTAATAAACATTCCCCATACAAAAAATAAATCTTGTAGAAAATTTGTTATTGTCGAACCTATGTGGATTGACGTGGTGACAAGATACTTGATGATAAGACCTTCGCCAGACATTCCAAGACTTTTTATTGGCTTTAGATCTGGAAAACCTACAAGACAAAATATGGGACATAATACCATTAGTACCTCAGCAATTGAAATAGCTACATACTTGAAACTGCCGGATGCAAACAACTACACTGGCCATTCATTCAGGAGGACGTCAGCTACAATTTTAGCAGATAACGGGGGTGATATCCTATCACTTAAACGCCACGGAGAGTGGAAAAGTTCCACAGTAGCCGAAGGATATGTAGAGGACTCTATCACTGACAAGAATAGAATTGCAAGTATGGTTCAGGAAACAACAGTTAATTATGAACCTGATTTACCACCTAGCACTAGTATTTTTGAGGTGACGCCCTCAACTTCAACTTCAGTATCAAAATCAAACACCGAACTGAATATACCGGTAGAAAACTTTACTTCTAATACTGGTACGTCAGGAATTAACATGACCTGCCATAATTGCACTATTAATTATTATTTTAATAAGTAGTGTTAACCAAATTACGTATTTCCTACTTTGTTTATTCATGTTAAATGTTAACCTAACCTTTTTTCTTGAATTGCGGATTTCATTCGCGCATCTACACGACATCTATGGCTTTATATTCAAATTATTTCTATTCTATACATTTTTACTGAATAAATCATAATTTTATTATTGTCAATTGTTATTATTATTTACTAGTAGGAGATAATTTTTATTATTGACTACTAGGAGAGAAATTCATCTTCTCGGCCCTAAAACATACCAAATAATGACGTCTTCTAACGCTAGTAGTGGAAAAATATATTTGGCGCCCAACTTTTGCCTTATGACTTATCTCGAGTACCAACACAATGTTTCAAAAATTTAACGACTCATTTACAACATCAGCTTAGGAACGACCAATAAAAGTCCGCCTAGTAATTTACGATATGGTCCATTTTTCATTCCGAATCGTACCAGTTAAGTTCCACATGTAATTAAGTAGCTGGTTCATATATATTCCATACACCCGATATTCTTAAACTACCTTTTTTTAGCGACATGCACACGTACAACAGCTAGACAGACGCATATACGCAAGCTTTATAGAAATAGGATTGCGTATTTTAAAGCTCTCTTAACCGCAGGTGATTGATATAGTGTTCTGCGTCCTGGCAGATGCGAGTCTTCTTCTTTAATTGTCGGCAACCGGGCTTAAACAAACGGGCAACGGAGAGCTCGCCTTTGTTAAAGAATTAACCGACGGAATCGCAGTACAAGACTTTGCGTTAAGGATGAGACGTCGCAATACGCATTATAGGTTGTACCTAATGTCGTTTACTTACAGATGACGTAATATATGGACTATTGTGTGTGTGTACGAAATAAGAAAAAGCCAAACGGAATGCTCAGTAATAACGTGTGTGATTGAAGTATGCGCTTCTTCTGACAAGGAAGCTACTTATTCAAAGACCAAGCGAACGGGATACAGAAGAACACTTCACATCGGTATATATATATATATATATATATATACGAGTTGAGTCCTTCCGTGGCTCACTAGGGCCTTTTTTTCCTGACAGCTCCTCTTCTCCATTCGACCAACCACTTCACTTGAAAGTGGACGCAACAAGCACTCGTCGTCGCCCGAGTCAGCAGCAACCGAAGAATCAAGTGAAATCCTCCTTGTGTGTTCTCGTTCTTCTTGTGGTCGGATAAGTGTTCGGTATGTCACATTTCGAAGAGTGGAATAAGTTCGGATTGGAAGGCTGACGGAAGGAACAGTGAATTATTCTCTTATATGGAGTTGAGGAGTAATTATAGATATTTATAAGTATATATCTGGGTGTTCTTCGCGAGATTAACAATTGTATTAAGAAAATGTTATAAATTGCCGTTCTTTATTCGAACGTAGGGTCATAGTTGTCTCTTTAATGTCTTCTTCCTCATCCTTAGAAGGTTTGAAAATAATTCTGTCCAACGGTTTACCTGCATATTCTATAACTGCCAGCTCTTTATGGCTAGCGTAGCTATCTAAAATTGAAAGGATAGAGTTCGTTTCCATTTGCTGAAGATGCTGTTGGAAATGTCGCAACTATTGCAAGTAGACGTCACTGTTCCTCGATTTGCTCTCATGTGGAATAGAAATACTGTCTAGCCTAGCTGCTATCACCAAGCAATCATCCTTCTTCATTTTCCTCTGCGAAAAATGAAAAGTGGAGGTAAGATCCATATGCAGAAAGTAGTGTTGTCCTCTTTTTGCATATATTAATTTGCCAACTTGTTCTTTCGCCTTTTGAAGGCCCTATATCATCGACGCTGTAAATACAAGAAGGAAGGAATTTATATTTTTCCTTAAGATGATTAATCTGGACAAAGAAACGGTTAACTTCCGATATATTGAATTCAACAGTCGTTTCGGAAGCTGGTTCCTACTAAATGGCTTCAGATAATAAGAAGAGATTTAGAAAAGTTGTTAGATTCATATTCCCATATATCCCAATCTTAATTGAAAAGCAATCCTTTTTCCACTTTTTAAAGCTTTCAGACGATCTTGAAGTGAACTTTTTGCTACGAGGGAGCGTTTTTCTATTCGCGGAATGGGGGATAAGGTGTGGAAATAAAAAAACCAAATTATTTTTCTTTTTCAATATATTCACCTGCAAGACGGATACATTTTTCACATCTTTCAATTAATACCCAATAATTTATACCCTCGTAAAAAAAGATTTCTCTTTATCTGCAAAATACGCCGAAACTGCCTCCTTGACTTCATCATCGGCAGTAAATTTTTTACCCAGCAGCTCTTCTTTCATTTTCGGAAACAGGTAATAATCACTCGGGGCCAGGTCTGGGCTGTAGGGTGGATGATTCACAATTTCGAAGCCCACCGTATGCAGCGCAGCTAACGAAACGCGGCTCTTGTGGACGGGCGCGTTGTCGTGCAAAAGCAGCACACCTTTCGTCAATTTTCCCCGTCTTTTCTCTTTAATGGCTTCTTTTAGTCGCTCTAATATTGAAGCGTAATATTCTCCGGTTATAGAAACACCTTTATCTTTATAATCAATCAACAATATTCCTTCCGAGTCCCAAAATACCGTTGCCATGAGTTTCCCAGCTGATTGTGACACTTTAAATTTCTTGGGAGGTGCTGTGCCCTTTTTATGCCACTGCATGGAGTCTTGTTTGGACTCAGGTTCATAATGATGAACCCAAGTTTCGTCTCCAGTAACAATTCGACTCAATACACCATCCTTGTCTTCATTACAGAGGTCCAAATATGCACGCAAACACTCTACGCGCTGTTGTTTTTGCGGCGGCGTGAGCATTCTCGGCACCCATCTTGCGCTGACCTTAGACATGCCCAGATGATCGTGTAGGATTTTAAAAATTGTTGTATCGGATACTCCAACCATTTCTGCGAGTTGTTTTTTTGGATAAGTGCTGTCGTGGTCACCTCAATGCTCCTGCCCGACCTCGGGTCGTCTTCAAGGGATTCCCTTCCTTGTTTAAATAAACTATGCCACTTGTACACCATGGTTTTTCCTGGACAAGAGTCGCCGTAAACCAATGACATCTCATTCATTATGGTCGCGACTGATTTTCCTTGCCTGGTAAGGAACTTTATAACGGCACGATATTCGATTTTTTCCATATTTCACTTTTCACTCCTGATTATGTTACTTGGTTGACGATAGCTCAAAGGCTAACTGTCTAATAAGAACGAAACTTCGTATTTATACTAATTATGAGTCGCTGCACAGGCCACGCCACCAATGCGCCTAATCACCCCCCTACAACGCGCTCATTCCGCGAATATAAAACCGCTCCCTCGTACACCACACATTTAACTGGGTTGTTCATTTTATTTCCGTCCCATTTTTCTCTATTACTAGTTCGGCCTTTAAATTTCAGCGTATTTCAAATTCTTCTGCAATGATAGAAAGATCATTTTGAAATATTTTCCATGAATTAGCTAATCGGATAAAAAATTACAGTTGATTAGTTTCTTAGACATCCAAATCTCCGTGAAGGAGCTCTTAACACAGTTTTTATTGTAATATGATAAAATATCTGGTGTATACTGATGTATCTGGTCTATATTTCTCCTGTATACGCTTCTCCCAACGATGCTCCCATCTCTTCAACACGTCCAAACAGTACTCGGCGTCTTTCTCTGCAAAATAACTATTTACGAAGGTGATGGCCTCCTCATTTATTGAGCATCCCTGTTCTTCGAGCGCAATTTTCAAATTGAGGAACAAAAAGAAGTCGATTTAGGCTAGATCTGGTGAGTAAGGAGGGTGGTTAAGCAATTTAAACCATAATTCGTCGATTTTAATAATAACTAATAATAATAATAACCTTATTCGTCCTATGTTACATAAGATTATGTATAGGATATGTCATATAGTAAATCTATACAAGTAACAATTGAGACAGTGTGTATCATTACACATTTGTAATTCCACCACAACTCATCCGAAACTCGTCAATTGAGTGGATAGTCTCATGCAGCAGAAATGCTTTAATGGCACGCTTAAAAGAAATTAAATTAGAACTACAAGAAAGTATACGAAGATGCGATAAATGCACACACACACGTTGCCATCACAACATGCAGCTAATGCAATCAACTAATTAAAACAGGGATATGTGGCGGATATTCAATACTCATATGGATAAAAATGCATCTAGAGTAATACCTTCAACCGACACCCTTCAATTGCTAGCAAACGTATTTAACCAACAATTTGTTAATGCGCCAACTGCTCGCGAGGTGAGGTTAATAATGAAAGGTTAAATATTGCAGGCAATGAGTGTTTCCTCTTTTTTTCCCGTTATGCGAAGTAGAGCTCGAATCCGTACCTTCATCACCTAAAAAATCTAAATCATGTGGTATTGACAACTTTCCTATATAACTGCTCCTTTGAATCTGGTTGCTTTCCTCCAAGCTGTCGTAATTCCATTCTATAAAAAAGGTTGCCCTAATGATCTTATTAACTACAGACCGGTTTCTCCAAATTGTTCGAAAAGGTAGTATATGATCGAATATATAACTTCATCATGGAATATAACATTATCAGCCCCTTCCAGCATGGCTTTCTAAAATGCAAAGGTATCGAAACTGCGCTGTTTGATCTCACACAAGCCACCTTAGAACTCTTAGAAAACAAAAGCACTCCTTGTGGTATTCTTCTAGACCTTTCTCAAGCTTTCGACAACATCGACCACCAGCGTATACTTCTAAAGCATGAATATTACGGCATTAGACGTATGACTCTATCTCGGTTTCGCTCCTACTTATACAACAGAAAACAGAGAGTTAGCTTGCGTTCCAATGTCACAAATGCTACATCCGAAGATTTAATCATTATATTTTAATGATATCTACTCTATCACGTCCCCAGAGATTGATTTCAGCTGTTTGACTATTAACTATGCCGATGACACGACTTTCCTGGTAGATGATGCTTCCATCGAGGTTCTTAGAGCTCTCTTAACTCTAACAGAAAATAATTTTGAATACACCTGTATCAAATTCTATAATAAGTTGCCTCTACAGATCAAATCTGTAAAACATTTCAATTTATTTCGTAGAACAATATTTGACCTATTATGTAAATTAGAACCGGTATCGATGATTAACTTGGTGCTGTTCTATAACTACTAGTGCTTTATTACTAAAATTTTGTTTTTGTTGACGTTTGTTGTATGTATATGCGCATATTACAGTAAAAAAACATTTATTAATTTATTTATTTAGATGTTGAGGTAATGTATTATAAAGTTGTAAACCCAAAAGACGAGGTGAATTTTGCGTCAAATTTAAGGAACAAAAAGGTATCTTAAAATCGAACCTAGAACGAGTGTTGTACTGATGAGTGTCCTTATTGCAATGAAATTTATCTTTGTTTTTGTAAATAAGAACTAACAAATCAAATATATGGATCGATGATAGGGTAAGAACATCCCACTCTCTAAAATAGCAACGACATGATTGTCTCGAGCTGATACCAGCTATGCAACGTATAATTCTTTTTTGAGATAAAAAACTTCCTTACTGGCTCCTAAAGCACCCCAAAAAGCAACACTATAAGACAATCTAAAATGAACATGTGCATAATAAAAGGATAACAAGGAATTTCTATCTAATACTGTTTTCAAATTTCTTATTTAATAGCACACCAAATTAAGCCCACGAGCAAGTTTGACACAGTGAGTCTGCCACGTTAAACAATCATCCACCGTTAGTCTCAAAAACCTAATCTCAGATATTCGTTGAATTTCCTTCCTGTCGGCGAAAATATTGATATTAAACTCGGTTCTCTTGCGAACACCATGAAATATAAGATATTGAGTATTTATTAAGAACAATAAAGGGCCCAACACACGTTCAAGTAATAATTTTGTAGACTCTACTATAACATAGTTATGGTGAATATTGAAAAATTCCCTCGCAGAGAATGCCAATAGGGAGTCCACCCGAATCCAAAGCACACACAACCCAATCGTAAAAGTCATAAATTGCAGTCATTGTTGCATGATTAACTCTATAACCATGTTGATTCTCAGTCAAAATATTGTTTATTCAAATGGGAATCCAATCTATAAAGCAACGCATATTCGAAAATTTTTGAAAAACTAGAGGACAAGGTAAGTGGTAATTATTAACATCTAACTTACTTCCCTTTTTATGAGGTGAAATATCTTTAGCTTTTCAGGAAATACTCCAGAATCGAATGACAAATTTATCAAGAACGTCAAAGGGGGGTCATCATGGCAACCGCTGAGATGTAAGACGGTGCATTGTCTTTGTAAAAATCTGGTCATTTTTCAGCAATTTCTGCCTTTAGTTTGTCAAGTAATGATGCTCCTGTAATAGCTTTTTCTGTTTTAAGATAATCGATTACTATAATTCCATGACTTTCGTAGCCGGAAAAACATTTCTTGCATTTTGTGGAGATGGTTTCCCCTTAGCAGTCTACTGTTTTGATTGTATTTTGATCTCAAGCATATAGTGTGGTATCCAAGTTTCATCTACAGTAATTAATCTCTCCACCAACAATGCGTTGAAACTGTTCATTCGAACACGTTTTTGATCTAACGTGAACAAGTACGACACCCAACGCGCAGACAGCTTTCTCATGACTAAATCTTGATTCAATATGTGACAAACAGGTTCTTTGCACATGCTCATAACTTCTGCTATCTTTCTCACTTTAACACAGCGATGTTATCGTCAGCGGTTACAATTTTTGGATGTCCCGGACGCTCATTGTCTCCCAAGCTTGTACGGCCACGTTTAAATTCTACCGCCCAAAATTTCACTGTGGTAAATGATGGTACAGAGCCCTCTTCATTCATCTTTAATTTGCGTCGGCGTATTGCCCCAACACTCACTCAAACGATAACTACGCTTCCCCAAAATGATTGAAATTTTGGTGAGTATCTGTCAATAGATGCGCAACCACATTACAACATTATAAACTAGTCAATTCTAAACCGGATCTTAAATAAAATAAGATATTCATAAACGGATTTAGCACACTTAGCCTCCATACGTTACATACTTCACGCATTTGTCTTCTTTGCGCGTTTATTAAAATTTATTATCAATTCTTAACAAAGAATACCGACGCAGTACTCGTTTAACTTTAAGCATAATAAAACAAAACAATTGGCAATCAAATTCATCCATCTTCCGGATCGTTAACCCTTTCTGTTATTGGCTCCTAAATCCTCGATGTACGCTTACGCTTCAGCAAAAAACAACGAAGCCAAACAATACCATATAACCTACTCATATTATTGTTTAGTACTTATAATTATGTTACAGCCATGTTTTGTACGATACCTACCTACCGCAGAGAATTGGCTAATGATAAATAGTAAAATATAATTAGCTAACTGTATTTTACATTATATATGTATATATCTATATATATATACAGATATATATGTACATATAAAATAATGACGACTGTATCAAATACTCACAAACTACTCCACCTAAAAAAAAAACATTCAGGTGATGGACACTAGATTACTGACCTCATCGTGAATGCATAACAAAATATTTCTTAAGTTTAATAATATGAGGATCGCATCCGTGATTGCGCAGTAGCGTGCGATGATCGCGGCTCCGTAACCGAATCCCCGTCTCTAGTGGCTCGGATAATATTGGCGTTTCTTCCTGCTTATATTTATTACGCACGTGATACCGACGTCCGACCAATCGGCTGTAGCGTCCTGCGGCGTCGGGCGTGTTGATAAACGTACCGGGGCGGCCAATCTTTCGCAAATGACGCGGCGGCGCTAGCCAGTTTAACATATCTCACATGCATAGAATGCCTCCGATTCTCCTGTATCCTCTCATAAATAAAAATTGTATCGAATTGATCGTGCGTAATCGTAGTATCATCATTTTTAAATAAAATAGAGGTAATACATAATTAATGTAGTTTAGCTATATCGATCAAACTAAACAACATTTAAAGAAACGACGATAACATCACCGCTGAAACTGCTTCGTCTGTGCACTTTAAATTTGTTTTTGTAAACTTGTTTTGTATATACAGGTGCCGTTTATCAAGCGAGAGAATTAGGACTCCCATCGAGGTATTATTACATATACATTTACATACGCGAATAGACAATACAAACAATTAAAGCACTATTTCAATATTTACGAATCGACATGCGGATGATAATTTTTTGACAACCCACGGTCGATCGTAAAGTTGAACGTGTGAACACGAGACTAGACTGTGGTGTACAACAATTATGTAAGTAATGTATGTATTGTCCGTTTCGATATATTTTCGATTATTTTAATTGTCCAAAATAGATAATTAGAAACGAAGAACATTCAAAATAATTCAGGCTAATAAGGCTATTGCGATGAAGATCGAGATTGTAGGAAGTTGGGAATAGGGTTAAGTGATGCAGTAGTTTGGGAAGTTCCAATCTGTTACCTCAAAATGGTCTAGTTCTCTCAAAAAAGCTCTATCGTCGCCCGGAAATCGATTCTGTTTTGGTTGGATAACTTCTGCAAATCTGGTAATGCTGCTAACAAGATAGTTGGTGCACAGAGAATTATTTGAACACTAGAGAACATAGAGCGAGTAAGACCTGTTCATCCAATTTTGTTTGAGGAACATGATCGTATAGTTGCCATCATTTCCGAACTGTGTGTGGATATGATCAAAAACTTTTTTGCACCACATCTCGAACAGGTATATGTGGCACGTGTCTAGTTCCAACTGGATGGCGCCACGACCCACAGAGCCCATAATTCAACGGCTGTTCTGAAGGAAATGTTCGCCGGCCGTTTCATCATCAAGTTCGGTGACATTTCATGGCCTGTGTGCTCGCCGTATGACTATTTCCTATGGGGGCTACCTCAAAGCAGAGGTATACAAACATTGTCCTAGCAGCATATAAACCTTAAAAGAAATAGGTCGCATACGGGGAGTGATGCTTTAGAGGGTGATTCAAAACTTCAATATCCGGCTACAACAATGTACCCCAAAAAAACCGGAACGACTCTATGGTGAGCGGAGTTTTGGTAGTACCGCTTTCTCCCACTGTCACTGCATAAGCAGCTGACATTCGGCAGTCAGTCTGCAAAGCATCACTGCCCTAGAAGGTAATGTTCTCTTTGCGTGAATTTTTTAGTGACACTTGTTCTGTGTACTCGCCGTTTTTTGCGAACAGCATCCTGCCATCAAATTTTGTTTTTTTTGCTGGGGAAAACGGGAAAATAAACGTTTGAAATATTACAGGCAGCCTACAAGGATGATGCTTTGGGGAAAACGCAAGTATTTGAGCGGTTTTCCCGTTTTAAAAAAAGGCGAAATTGTCAATTGATAACCAATCTCTCTCAGGTCGCCCTTCCACTTCCCGGACTGATGAAAATGTGGATAAAATTAGAATTCCAATCCAGGAAGATCAACGTCGAACTATAGACGAACTTGTGCAGCTGAGCGGAGTGACTTGGATTTCAATCCAGCCAGCGAATTTTGTCTGAAAATTTGTGTCTCAGTTGCTGAGTGTTGAACAAAATCAACGTCGCATGGAAGCGAGCCGTAAATTGAAAGAAATGTTTCAGACCGATTCAAACTTTTTTTTAAACAAGATCATAACAGGTGACGAGTCGTGGTGCTACGGTTATGACCCCAAAAAGAAACAACAATCAAGCCAGTGGAAGACTCCAAGTTCCAATTGTGTACTCAGAGTTTGTTCCACCGGGTCAGACTGTTAACCAGGCATTCAACTTGGAAGTTTTAAAAAGGTTGCTTAACAGTATCCGGCGAAAGAGACCCGATTTGTGGGCGACTGGTGGTTGGTTTTTCCACCACGACAACGTTTCTGTACACACAGCGCTACCTGTACGCCAATTTTTGACTAAAAACGATGAGACCTCTGTGCCCCATCCCCCCTATTCACATGACTTGGCCCTCTGTGACTTCTTTTATTTCCCCGAATAAAAACAAAACTGAAAGGAAGGCGTTTTGTGGACATTGATGAATTGAAGAAAAAAAACGACGGAGATGCTGTCAGGCGTCAAAGAAGATGAATTTAGAAAATGTTTTGATCAGTGGAATAAAAGATTGGACAAGTGCATTAGTAACAATAGAGAGAATGAGCGAGATTAAACGGTTTTTGTATATAAATTGAATAAAATTATTTTTATAAAGTCATTTCGGTTTTTTTTTGGGTCTCCCCTCGTATTGATAATAAAAGACGTCATTTGCAAGATAATTTGTTTAAAACTTAACGAAATAAACGTCCAATATTTAATAATCTAGTTAGAATTGAGAGTTTATTTATTTATTATCTAAATCTAAGTTTATTTCATTTTCTTGTAATATCATGCAACCCAAGTGTTTGAATTTTGAAACTGTCTAAACGTATTCAGTTTTTTTATTACTTCTTTCCTATTTTCATATCAAGTTCGTTCTCTTAATAGCTTCATCCTTCTCCCTGCATATTATAATAAATCTCTCTAAAGCCCAGTCTTCTGTAGCATCTCTCTTCACTGTTTCATTCATCAATCATCAAATGTTTCTGTAAGTTGTCCTAATGTAATCTCGATTTATTTATATAATTTTGTCCTCGTTTGTTATAAGCTTCCTAACTTTATCTTTAACATTTATTATAGTTTTTTTATTACCCCTTGCCTTTTGTTGTCTTTTGTTTCATTCATTACTCATTTTAAATTCTGGATTTTGCGTTTTCATTCTCGATTACTTCCTTAACGCAATTTCTTTATTGTCTGCATTCTTCGCAATGTTATTATTCCTTCGTCTGTAGATATTATCTTCAGTACAACTGCTACCCTTAATATTTCTTTCCAACTCAATTCACAGGATTCTATTTTGTAATTTGTTGTCGGCAATCTTTTTTCTAACTCTCACCTTCATCTGGTCTTAAGTCTTTTTCTTACCTTTATATCGTTGATCTTCTCCTTTGTTCGTTCAAACTGCCATCGTTCTTCCTTTTTCTTGACATCCTTATTTGATACTGTCATCTGTGGTTGCCTCTAGTTTGCACACGTTGACTGGGAAGCGAGTCCAAATTATTTTGTCATTGAGTCCGCAAATGTCGAAGCCAGTTTTTCTCTTGCAGTTGGTGCAGTTAATTCTCCACAGTATTTCCCAATATTCAACACTAAACATTATTTACCGTAACAACCAGCACCCTAACTGTGCAAGTTGGTTTCAATAGAACTTAAACTATCTTCGGTAGGTTCCTTAAATTATTTTTAAAAACCTTAAACGTTTCTATTGTGCTGAATAACCCTGAATATTGTCTGTTATTATTAGAACGCTAAATCAATTTGCAAGTGCAAACATTGTATTTACATATCCGAACAGGCAACGACTTTGTATCGCAATAACATTTCGCTGCGACTGAAAATTATAGAGTAATAAAACTAAAACGTGTATATGAAGCAATTCGCAGGTTATTGGGAGACATAAATTAAGCGTTCCCTATAAATCGGAACCGGCCGTCTATTCATTCGACGACGAATAGGAGGTGTTAAGCGAATGAGTTTCCTCGCGAACGACAAAAAATCCATCGCGTCCATCATCGGGTAGATTGCAAGCGGCAGGTTGCATCAGCGCCAAATTGAAAAAAAAAATGCCGGGACGTAGGATTTTAGTCGGCAGTAAAACCGACTCTTCTATTTCATTTTATTATCAAACGAACGTGCGTAATTATAGTTTCGCCGATGGATGTAAACTTTAATAATGACAGTTCACCGCAAAAATTAAGGTTAAGTACTTGGGCGTGTTGCTTATTTGAGATACTGACAATATTGATTGTACGCTATATCCGCGATGCTTATTTAATTGCGATGTATTTATACACATCATATTAATAATAATAATTAATAATAAATTCATCATTTTAAGTTTAAAAAAAATACAATTGAATGAATTTAAGTGACCAATACGAAATCCCTAGTGAATCAGTCGGAGCACTTGACGTGTCAGAAGTAGTCAGGAGTCGGTGAGCGTTATAAGTAGTCTTCTTGAAATCCAGCTTGTACACGAAGTCGTTTTCAACCTCTTCCGTTACTTATTTAAATATTTTATGAAGGCTAATTTACACAGAGCACTGTGACACAACACTGCTGACTGCGACCATTTCAGATCTCGTATTTTTTTTAAGTATACGACGCGAAGAAGAAGTGTTATTTAAACATCGTGAGGCGAGGTGGAGAAGATGTGAAACGGCTTTTTGTTCTTATATGTACTACTGATAAATAAGGAGGTTGCGAAATATTAATATACTGCTTTTAGATGTACTATTCGATATAATTTCTTAACGGATTATGTTTATATTATAATGTGGAAACGATGTGCAAAAACTAACCCTCCCTCCCACCGCTAAGAAGTCCAAATCAATTTTGCAAAGATTCTCCCATAAAATCGATACGATTTCTAACATTACCTTTAAAATCTCTCCTCAGGAAATATGGCTTTTATAGGTTCTTTGGCCGTAAGGAGTTGACATTAATTTCGAAACAGACTTAGTTATTACCACAACAATTATAGTCCCAAAACACAAATGTCCTATCCTGCATTTAAAGTTGCAGAAAGACTAAGTCTTCGAAGTACCAACCTCCCAATTTGAAGATGACTTGATACTAAGAAAGCTTCCGATAAGGTCTACTTACAATGCACCGATTAATAGAGTTGTAAATACTCAGCAATATACTGACAACCACACCACGGTGAGGATAATTAGAAGCTTCAAAGTGATGACCTTGTTTAGCATTAAATATGCCAACGCCTAGGACCTTGGCTTTACAATGTTTTCTCAATCGTTTTGGTACTATCCCAGTACCAAAACCGTCTTCTACTAGTCTTAATATTTCCATTCCTACCACACCCCAAAAAGATAAATCATCACATTCTTTCAATAAAAGAAGAGAAAGAGGAGAAGAGGAGAAGAGAGGTTATCAAGTAAGGAGGGAAGAAGAAAAAGAGATGGTCCCATGAGATGATGTAATATCGATCTTTTAAATTTTTGAATAAGAAGTCTGACAGAGCTAGGTCGAGGCTATAAGGTGGATGCTTTAACTCTATAGAGCCACAGCCATTGATTATCTGCTGAATTTTGTTTGCCCTATGAACTCGCCTATTGTCGTGCAGCAACATGTTTTTTTGTGGATAAGAATGTGAGCGATTTTCCTCTAAGGCGTCTTGGCTTTCTTTGGTGGTGGAGAGCCCTTATGGACCCACTGCATGGATTCTGGTTTAGTAGAAGGGTCCCAATGGTGTACCCAAGTCTCATCTCCGGTGATAATTCGAGATAAAATGTTTTGTCCCTCTCCAACTCGGCCAAATTTTCTTGAGAAACTTCTTTCCTGTACAGTTTTTGTTCAGGAGTAAGCAATGGGGGTATCCACCGTGCAAACATCTTCTTCATACCCAAATCGTCATGCAAAATTTTGAGGACACTTGCTTCGGATATACACACTTCATTGGCAACGACAGAGATCTTTCAGGTCGTCCGGACTTTGGGTAATCACTGATTGACTCTCGGCACCATCGAAAGAGTTTAGACCAATATCTTACTTGAAAATAAGATGGTGCATCTTCCCCATACACAGCCAGCAACCATTCTTTCATGAATTGCTTTTTGACCATTGCCTACGATGTTCAACATTAGTTTCACTCATTTTATCGAGAAGCAGACTGTCTCAAATCTCTGTAAACAGCACAAACTAAACACAACTTAGCACATGTACTTCTAGCAGTGACAGCAATTTTTCAATAATTTGTTTGACATCGTCACTCTTTTGTTTCATAGTAGATAACATAAAAATACGCCCTCGTAGAAACAAAAAATGCCTGTAATAGGCGCATTAGAAGCGGATGACGTGGTTTCGACCTCCCAGGTCTCGTTAGTGCAACTACGAATGCAAGATCTAATTTAATCGTTCTTCGTTGTTATGTTCTAATGCTTAATCTATTTTTATTGCCCTCGTTCGCAGAGTGATTTCCAACAATATACCATGGGCGGCAAATTTCAGATAGATTTAATATTAATTCAAGTAATCGTGTATTATAGTAGTACTAACAATAACATATTTATTTATTTTTATAATGCAGGGGATGGAACATAGAAAAATACGATTCTGGCCCTAAAATTGTTACAGATTGTTTGCACTAAACCATTCCTATTTAGGTACCGCCAGTTAAGTCTTTTATATACATAATAAATAGCAATGGTCACAGGATTGAATCCTGAAGTACACTGTACATTTAACTGCATATTTAAGCCCACCATCCATCCATCCACGTTCATCCGTTGAAAGCGATGCGTCAAATAAGATCTAAATACATTTACATAGGGCTGAATCTCTAATCCCATAATACTCCAACTTATCCAACAGTACTCTATGCGAAGCACGATCAAACGCTTTAGATTGGTTGCAGAGGTGACCACGCTCAGATTTGGATTAATTGAATGATTTATAAATATAATCTGAAAGTTACAAGACTACATATGCTATAGACACTTTTTGTCTAAATTAGAATCGTTTAGCAATGTCTGGAATATAAATTTTTCAAATATTTTTGAGGATACAGGTGTAATGGCTGTATGCCACGAAACTATAGACTTTTTTCTAAATACCACCATCCTTAAGTAGGAAACTCTGACTGTCAGTTGAGTCGCTACTGTCATAGAGCAAACGTGCTAGATAGCGATTGAGGCAACTCGGATCCACAACAGGACATTGCACTCTATCAAAAATACTAACAGATGATGAAATTTACATCCTATTTTATGAGATTATTACAAGCCAGGAGAGCCGTGTGTGGATCCACGAAGATGCACCAACCAGAGTTTTCAGAAGCTATCTGTATCGTTTCTTTCACGAACATTTTTATTCGAATGCTTGAAATGTTTCTTTCACTGTTTATTACTAAGATTTGCTATTACGTCAGCTAAAAAAGACATGAATATATCTCGAAGCAAACGTTTTTAATTCCCCCATTTTAGCGCTGTTATTTCTACTTTTATAAAAGCAGAATTCTAATTTGTCACGTTTAAAACAATCGCTTCATTATGATAGCAACACAATCCAACATAAAATTCCCATACTTGAAACGTCTTACGCTCGTGCCCCGTCCAACACGGCATTGAACCAAATTATATTACACACGCAAAATATAACAGAAAACAATATGACTCGTGCTCGTCCGCGAAAGAATGCAACACCTACACGAAACTGACACGAGATGAGGAAATAGAAAAGCCATTGTTAGCTCGTGAACGAAAATAGAGCACATTGACAACTAAACAGGCACCGTGTTGGCTTATTTAATATTATGCATTGTTATTTTACGGGTTACGAGTCTCTTTCTATCTTAACGTTGGCGAAACGAGAGGGAATCGGGTATAGTATGTTTTCTGTCACTCCTCACCCATTATGCTTTTAGACATCGTAAGACTTACTTAGTTTATAATAACGTCTAGTTCTCGATTTGCATAGAATAGAGTGTTTATTAATTACACATGTCACCGGTAGAAAATTAAGAGTTTGTGTAATTTAAAATATGTTAATCTCTCCACGGTTTTATTTAAATTAATCTTTATGGTGTAGTGTCAGCGTTGTGTACGAACTGAAACTTTGATATGCACGTATACATACATATTTAGTTTCGTAATGGGCGGTAGACAATTGCGTTTTAATTAACGCTAATGGTACCATTATAATGCGTGTATATGAGGAATTATGTACGGGTTCAATTTGTACTGTTAATTAGTATAAGATGGCTTACATTTAAAGTTTAGGTTTAAAATAAAAGCAAGGACTTTAAAACAATTAGTTAGAAAAATAAATCTTAAAGAGGTAAGAAACAAGGTGTGGTAGCTGCCGCTGTATCTGTGAGACTCATCGAAGAGGAAACTGAGATATCAAAAAGCACAGTTTATCGAATTTTGAGCGATCCACACACTCTGATAGACGACCAAAACAATTGAAGAGGTCAGCATTGCAAAGACATATTAACGATGTCGAACTGGTGATAAAACGTAGTGTTTTAATACGAGTAAAAATCAAAACGTCAAAGTGTGGTATGGAAGTTAACAGAAGAGCTGAAAGAGAAAAAAGCTTTTAGAAGAGCAAAATCAAAACAATGTTGAACGTTGACGGTGAAGGCAGAATATTATCTGAGAGTTCTACTTGTGGATTGTTTTCACACCAAAAATGGCAATTATGCTTATCTACGTAACCACTTAACCAAAACTGAGCTTCATCTAAAAAGATAATTTTGCGATCAAAATTGCGATCACTTTCAAGTCGTTCTTAACTCCAAGCAGCAAATTCGCAGCGCCGACGATGGTCCAGTGGCTTAAGTTCTTGGGTCAAACCAATCTTATACGGGTGCAAATTTAAATCTTTTTGCAAAATTGGCCAAGTTGTTGCTTTTTTAAGTCCTAACTCTTGAGCTAGACGCGGAATTGATAAATTTGCAACACGAGCTCCTACAGCAGCAATAATCTCAACACTTCTGGCATTTCGACGTCTGACTGATGTTTTTACATCGTGAAGAGTAAAATTATTTTCAAATTTCTTAACGATGCGACGAATGACAAGCACAGAAGGGCGATTATTTGAACCACATAAGTACGACGATTTTCGTAAAATTTTTCGACAATAACCAAACGTTCTTGAAGCGATTATTTAACCATAATAAATTGTTAGAGTTTAGTGAACATAAATGACAACTAGTGACAGGTATAACTTTATTACCATGGTTACTACATCATTACAAAATCCTCTCATTCTTATTAGAAAACCCTTTATTACTGATACATTTTTTTTAGATTAGTTGTAATTAGCAATAAAATACCAACAAGCTGGCGTACCCAAAGTGGTCTTGATTAACTGAGATTGATTTCCACATTAACTCGTGTTAACCATTAACATAACAGATTTAATGTAATTTTAATCGCTTTAACTTGATGGAAGCGCTCTTTATGAATGTCAATCGAATTAATTATCGAAAATTCATGATGCACGATTCTAGATTTCTAAAATATTCCTTCGCCTCTCCGATAAATTATTACCTCCGAATGCAATATGTACATAAAAATGCAGAATCTCTCCGAAATATTTCACAGTTTCGAATCATCTTTGACCTTAAAAATTGAAACGTCTACGTTTTTCATCTGGGATCGTAGATCATTGCCGAAAATATAACTAATGGTGCGCTGTCGATTTTTTTTTTAATTTTACAGTTTAAAACTTGCAGTGAAAGAAACAAGAAATAAACAAGCGAATTGCTAAGGTGTACACTTTTTGCTATTTCATTATCCTTGATATTTATAAGTAAAATTCGAATAATTAAAGGTCGCAAATAATACAAAAAAAAGCAGTAAAATATATTACGCGCATAGGTAATTACTGAGATCTGTTGTAATATTATTAAATATTTGGTGGATACTGTAATTATCCCGAATTAATTGATCACAGTTTCGATCATTTATATTCCGGAATTAGTAATGAGATTTCACGCTTATTAATTTTAATATTACCATGAATGAATAATGAATGTGTTTAATTAATAAATTATTATTGATTATTTGATTACAATTTTAAATATATATTTTTTAAATGTCTTGGGAACTGTAATAAATATCAAATTTCCTAAATTGTGTTAAAAGTTTTGAAACAAAAGGCGGCTCGATAGGTATAGAAGAACCCACTTCAAGTTATCTGTTGATAATTGCTGCTTACTCAATAGAATTGAGATTGATTAAGGTCAGAGGTTATACTGTCCATAAATTTAAGTGATGATTTTATAGAAAATTACTATCGCTGTGATAATTGCTTTTCTTGTTTTTATTTTGATTAATTAATAAATTGCTTCGAGCATCTTTTATACTAATTTCAATTTTACCAATTTTTTTTGATTGTTTATTGGGCGCCAAAAAATATAGGTTATTGAAGGTTGTTATAAATGTTTGCAGTAACGTTTCGGGTGTTTGGCTAGAGGTGCAATTTAAAAGTTCACAACTGCGTCTTGCAATTCCTGTTGTTTTGTAAGCGTTTTTTCCGTCAAAAATTGCTTCAGGGTAAACCGGAATTATATGGGAGATGTTTGAGAACTTCCCACTTTCACTTTGTCAACCAAGTTTAACATCTTGCCGTAATCGTCCCGACTTTTTCCTTCTAATGCCTCTATCCAATTTCTGGAGAGTTTCGCTGTTAATGGTTGTGTACGGTTCAAGGAATTTATTAAGTAATACGGTGCCCATAGTTTTGAATCTGGATGTTCCCACATTATGGACTGTTCTTTCGACTCTAGTGTGAACTTATAAACCCAGGTTTCATCTCAGAAAGAATCAAGGTTCTACTTCCGAACCGCGAGGAATGGAGCTCTCGTGGACGCAAATTCGAAAATGGGTCGTTCGACAAACAAGATGGTATGGGTTGGGATTTATGGACCTAAGACCAAACTCTCCAGAACCTATTTTTCAGGCGGAAATATACGCCATAGATGTTTGCGTCAAGGAAAACCTCAACAAGAACCGAATGGGGTAAACATCTATATATGCACCGATAGTCAAGACGCTTTAAAAGCTCTAGCCTATCATAGCTTTGTGTCTAAATTGGTCGGATGAATGTTACGAGGTTAGCTGCAACAACCAAGGTAACCCTGTTGTGGGGACTTGGGCACACCAATACCAAAGGAAATGATATGGGAGATGAACTTGCAAAGCAAGGGGCTGACATGCATTTCATTGGACCGGAACCCTTCTATGGAATTCTCAGAAACCAGCTCAAGAAGGAGGCTCGAGAATGGGAGACAAAAGATATGGTCTCCCTCTGGAGGAAAGCACCCGAAGCGAAGAAATTTATGAACTCCTCGCCAAACACCAATAAAAAAAACTACTGATCTCAGCAAGTCAGAGTTAAGGACTCTCACGGGCTTTCTAACTGGAAACTGGAAAGATGTGAAAAGTTGATAAAGACACGGCAAAGGTTTCAGCATCTAGGACAGGCTACCTTAACACCTGAACAGATCAAAGCCTTGGCACCCAAACTAGTCTTCCGGTTCGTCAAGAGCATTGGAATAGAAAGGTACTGGTAGGATAGGGTAATGACAATAGATCAATAGATCGCAGTGAGGAGAGGTGCTTGGAAGCTGGACGACCCACCACCAATACTATACAATACAATACAATGAAAGAATCGCCGTCCTGTTGGTATCTGGTGAGATGTTGAAGTGACGTTATTCGATTGGATTTGTGGATCTCGGAGAGCATTTTCGACGCCCAACGCATACTATTTCACAACTCTTAGGCAGACTGCACACTGACGAAACTGGTTTCATAAAACCGGTTTTATGAAACAAATTTCGCAAAACTCGTCTCATATTTGACAGTAAATTGACGAAACTAGTAGATGATCAGTTTCTGAGATGTGGTCGGATGATGAGGACAGAAAAAGAAACTGAAAAAAGGAACGAAAGTACTGCGTTTATCCCCTAATACAGGACAGAAGTCACAGCAGTGATGTAGTGGCTTTCATTCCTATTTCCACAATCATAGCGCCTCTAGTTAATTGAACGTAAAAGATGTTGTCAAAGAAAACATTCCAGAGTGACCAGTAGTGATCCTTGGGGTACTCCTGCCTCTATTTTAATTTCCCCTTTCTCGCAGCTGTAGTTGTGTGCCTATCATTCCATCATTCCACGTTCCAATTCACTGAATGCATCCTGGATAATTCCTTTCCACCACATTTATGATTTAATTCAAATTTATCATTTTCTGAAATAGAACCTGTTTGCAGGTAATCCTGTAGATAACCTTGACAATAGAATACTTAAAAACAAAACGTACTATTTAGTGCACTTGTGTATTTACAATCTAATCTAACACATAGTAGTAAACTCACATACTTCACTCTCAAACTTAATTTAATTATTTAATTACACTAAATTATATCTCACCTTTGTCTCAGTCCGTTTTAAAAACACTCTCTATTATCTTTAATTATCCGTATTAATTTTTATTTTCCTTACATTAATTCATTGTTATTGGTGTGCATCGTCAGCTCGAGACGACATTGATAATACCCTTGTCTTACCTGTTTACATCATCTTCGTCCCAATAAAATTTTACAACCGAGTATGTGGGACCCCGCAATAACAATAAAATGTAACTGGACACAAAAAATAAACGCTCACCGTCTATATATCGTTAAAATAAGCGGAATAATATGTTGGTATACATAAATATCGGATCTAAATCCTATTTCTTCCGAACGCATACGAATCCGCTACGTCTACATCCGCGTGTGAATTTGTTGAGGCAGATTTTATACGCAATTACGTCAATAATCCACTGATACACGTTTATAGGGCCTGTTACTAGCGCGATAATGTGCACGCGTACCGCTCATAAGCGGCCAGTTATGCAGAAATTATGGTGTTTTCGGGTTACATGGGAATATACTGAAGTGTACCCGGGTTCTCGTTGGTCGTTTAGATGAAATACAATATTGGAAAATTATTCTTATCCGCGTTCGAATGGACGCAGGTACTCGTATTATGCGCAGTTACCGTTAAAATGTCTCATTTATGGCCTTAATGAATCGGTTACGTTGAAAAATCTCGCGTCTACGTTTTCGAATTTTTCCAATCCTTTTGTACTCGGTGCAAAGTTATGCTCACAACTTTCCCATCGTGTGTCGCCGTTTAATGCGAAGTATGAATGTGGAAGCATAGGCGTTTGTATTTTGATTTCGCTTAAAAGTTTACTCGTTTAAAAGTGAGATATTCGCTCGTGAATTAGCACCGATGCACATACGAGGGAGCGTTTTTATATTCGGGGAATGAGCGGGTTGTAGGAGGGTGATTGGGCGCATTGGGGACTTGGCCTGTGCAGTGACTCATAATTAGTATACATACGAAGTTTCATTGTTATTAGACAGTTAGTCTTTGAGCTATCGTCAACCAAGTAACATAATCTGGAGTGAAATATGGAAAAAATCGAATATCGTGCCGTTATAAAGTTCCTTACCAGGCAAGGAAAATTAGTCGCGACCATAATAAATGAGATGTCATTGGTTTACGGCGACTCTTATCCAGCAAAAACAAATGGCATAGTTTATTTAAACAAGGAAGGGAATCCCTTGAAGACGACCCGAGGCCGGGCAGGAGCATTGAGGTGACCTCGCCAGCACTTATCCAAAAAGTTGAAAAAATTGTACTCGAAGATGCGCGACTAGTATCCGATACAACAATTTTTAAAAACCTACACGATCATCTCGGCATGTCTAAGGTCAGCGCAAGATGGGTGCCGAGAATGCTCACGCCGCCGCAAAAACAACAGCGCGTAGAGTGTTCGCGTGCATTTTTGGACCTCTGTAATGAAGACAAGGATGGTGTATTGAGTCGAATTGTTACTGGAGACAAAACTTGGGTTCATCATTATGAACCCGAGTCCAAACAAGACTTCATGCAGTGGCATAAAAAGGGCACAGCACCTCTCAAGAAATTTAAAGTGTCACAATCAGCTGGGAAACTCATGTCAACGGTATTTTGGGACTCGGAAGGAGTATTGTTGATTGATTATAAAGATAAAGGTGTTTCTATAACCGGAGAATATTACGCTTCAATATTAGAGCGACTAAAAGAAGCCATTAAAGAGAAAAGACGGGGAAAATTGACGAAAGGTGTGCTGCTTTTGCACGACAACGCGCCCGTCCACAAGAGCCGCGTTGCGTTAGCTGCCCTGCATAAGGTGGGCTTCGAAATTGTGAATCACCCACCCTACAGCCCAGACCTGGCCCCGAGTGATTATTACCAGATTCCGAAAATGAGAAAAGAGCTGCGGGGTAAAAAATTTACTGCCGATGATGAAGTCAAGGAGGCAGTTTCGGCGTATTTTGCAGATAAAGAGAAATCATTTTTTATGAGGGTATACATAAATTAATTGAAAGATGTGAAAAATGTATCCGTCTTGCAGGTGAATATATTTTTTTATTTCCACCCCTTATCCCCCATTCCGCGAATATAAAAACGCTCCCTCGTAATATGCATATACAGCGTATTGTCATTCATGAAATATTGATAAAATAGGATTAATCATCTAAACGAAACAAGAATAGACGCCTCTAGAAGGATTAAGTCGATAAGAAGCGCTGCTAAGAGACGTCAGTTGGTAACTAAAGATAAGAGCAGTTAATGTGCAATAAGAAACACAATTCAACCCTAGTGGATATTAAATGGTCTAAGATAAAATATGTTTATTACTTTTTTTCAGAAACTTTACTACAATCAAGTTGATGAGGAATACATAGTTACTGAAGTCTTAAAGTATCTACACCCAACAATATCATTTTGGGCTTCCACAAATCTGGAATTCAGCCCTTTTGTTAATGACCTACTAGCTGATCAGTTAATTGAATCAGGTCTTCCATGCGTTATAACAAGTTCTCTCTTCTCAACCTGCTAACACAACCTCAATTTCTGTCACCACCTACAGGACCACAACGTATTCAAGAACTGAGAACCCTTGAAGATATCTTTTATTCTGTAGTTAGGATAACAGACACTCTCCTTAAATAAGTAGGCACAGATGTAAAAAGAAACTATTCGAAAAAGAATGGGATAGATACAAGTGCGTATTTTTATGTTATCTACCTAGATATGAAACAAAAGAGTGACGATGTCAAACAAATTATTGAAAAATTGCTTTCATTGTTAGAAATACAGGTGCCAAGTTGCTAGATAGATTTGAGAATGAAAGAATGGTTGCTGTGTATGGGGAAGATGCACGATCTTCTTTTCGAGTAAAATATTGCTATAAACTCTCTCGATGGGGCCGAGAGTTAATCAATGATGACCCAAGTCCAGACGACCTGTTGAAGCTAGAACTGAAGACATTGTGCGAAAAGTCTAAAATTTGGTACTGAAAGATCAGCGTGTAAAGATCTCTGTCATTGCCAATGAAGTCTGTATATCCGAAGCAAATTTCCTCAAAATTTTGCATGACGATTTGAGCTGCACGATGGATACCCAGATTGGTTATACCTGAACAAAAACTGTACAGAAAAGAAGTTACTCAAGAAAATTTAAATTTGGCCAAATTGGAGAGAGACAAAACATTTTTATCTCGAATTATCACCGAAAATGAGACTTGTGTACACCATTGAGACCCTCCTACTAAACAAGAGTCCATGCAGCGGATTCGTAAGGACTCTCCACCACCAAAAAAGGCCAAGACACAATTTCCTGGAAAAAAAAATGATGACAATATCTGTTTTCTGGGAAGTAGAAGGAGTCTTGCTTATTGAATATGTTCAAGGATTGTCTACCATAAACGGAGAGGCTTTCGGAAACACAATTAAAAATTTAAAAACTGCTCTAGAGGAAAAACACTCGCATTCTTATTCACAAAAAAACTTGTTGCTGCACGACAATTGCCGGGTTCAGAAGGCAAACAAAGTTCAACAGATAATCAATGACTGTGGGTCTATAGAGTTAAAGCATGCACCTTATGGACCAGACCTAGCTCTGTCAGACTTCTTCTTATTCAAAAATTTAAAAGAGCATCTCAGTGGAAAGTGTTTTGCGTATGATGAACAACTCAAAGAAGCTGTTGAAGAATATTTTGCGGGGTTACCGAAGCAATTTTTTTCTGAGGGTATGGAGCAATTGGAAAAAAGATAGAATTGGTGTTGAAGGGAGTTATTTAGAAAAGTAATTGTTTTTAGTTCTCTTATGTGCTTTTTTCCATGGCTAGGTAGATAACATAAAAATACGGCCTCGTAGGAAGGAAGAAAGAACAGACGCTTATTGAATTGTCCTCTGGTGCCAAAGACCATGGAGTCATATCTTTTTTTTCCACGCTCAAAGAAGAATCTTTTGCAGTTGACGAAGCTATTCTGAAATGCCATTTTTGTTCTTTGTTGTATATGCTAGCAACGCAGTACTTCTCCTCTCCAATCGATATCACCTCACGTCATGAGATCATCTCTTTTTCTTCTTCCCTCCTTAGTTGATAACCTCACTTCTCCTCTCTACCTCCTTCTCTTCTTTTATTGAAAGAATGTGATTTATCTTTTGGGGTGTTGTAGAAATGGAAATATTAAGACTAGTAGAAGACGGTTTTGATACTGGGATAGTACCAAAACGATTGAGAAAACATTGTAAAGCCAAGGTCCTAGGAGTTGGCATATTTAATGCTAAACAAGTGTATTAGTGTTAAAGGGAGTTAGTTGAAAAATAATTCTCTTATGTGCTTTTTCTCATGGCTAGGTAGATAACATAAAAGACACAATTCTGTACTTATAAGAAAGAAGTATCACACACAAGAACACAAAACAAAACATACGGAAACATTTTAATGTTAACAATTAACAAAAATATTTCATTTACGCCTGATTAATTTATAATAAGATTTAGCAGTCCACGTTTTGTTTACTAATCATCAGTTACGTTAAAACGACACGAGCGCGCATTAAACATTAGAAATCGATTCATTCCAAACGTACGTACCAAGTCCATCTGTCGGCAATTAAACCGAACTAAACCGCGTCGCGCAACAGGTTCGTCGTCTGCTCTTGCATCGAAATACTACATGCGATACCTCGGAAAAACTACATACGCGTATATTAATAAAATGTTATCACAACTTCCAACATCCAACCGTAAAACCAGAACAATAATCGAATGACTCATATTTAATAAAATGTTGAAATATCTTTTATATTAAGAGCGCGTGAACTTCATGCTATAGAGATATCGAATACTGTTGCAGTTTGTAATCGCGAAGGAAATAATTAGAGCATTTTTTTCAAGGTTGTTGTGTTCTCTTTATTTTTTGCGTTAGGTATATTCTGCGGCGGCGTTTCAATTTCGTTTTCGCTCCGAACATACTCCACGACTGTGTAATATGCCCGATGCGTGATGTCTCAATCTAATATTTATGTTCCACAGGTTTCACGCTATTGTAGTTGATTAATTAGTGTTTTGTTTGAATGTCAGCGAGCTGGTTAGAAACTAATTAAGCAACTAGGTCAGAGGAAATTGAGTGATTAAAATGTGAAATTAAAGTCCGTTGAATTGTATTAAATCTTGTTATGGTGATTTAAATTGAAACAATTTTCAGTGTTTCTTTAAAAATAAAAATATTTTTAACACACTCTATAGATACTATATATATTATTGCAAGTTACCAAGCAATCAATCACGTTACAACTTCACTTGTATTTGTTACACTTACATATTACAACTAACTTCATTTGAATACAATAGGAGAGTCAACGTTAAACTTTCTTACTGGAGTAGCTCTCGCTGTACAATCCCATGAATTAAATTCCAACAGTTTAGTCACCGAACAGGATCACTGGAATACTTTAAAGAAAATAATGAAAAAAAGTAACATAACAAAAAAAGCGTTAATCAACTTTAATTCGAGATAACACATCTATGTAATTATGTGTCGATTAAAGGTGACAAATGGGAGCAATTCAATTTATAAGTGACACAATTGAAACACAATTCACACCTCTTTAATGTGACTAACTGTACTTATAATAGATAATTGTTAAAAGGTGTGCATGTATTAGTTAATTAGACCCATTTCTAATAGAGGTATGAATTCTCTAATGACAACGATCAACAATATTAAAAGAGGAATTAGACAGATGTGACCTAGAATCGACAATAATTGTAACAATATCTCCTAGATAAACAAAATAATAAAATTAGAAAATCGAGCCCCTTCAACAACTGACCACCTAGGCAGTTATTGCTGGCAATAAAAAAAGAGACTCCCTTTTATTCGTTAAGGGTACCGAAACAGATCTACATTTTTTTCGGTCCTGTTATATTTATTTTTTTACAATTGTTTACGCTGTTAAACAGAGGATAAAAAAAAGCGAAATTTTAAAAAAGGGAAACTGGGTGACCCATTTCTGTTACGACTTTATTAGTTTGACAAAACTGTGAAGCGGATGTTACCCTAATATTACAAGCTATTTTTTTGCCTGCGTGCAACACTAAAAAAACGATTTGAGAATGGAAGGCATGTTTTTACCGTTTTCTCCGCTTTTTTTAGGTACACAATAAAAAGGATGATTTGTTTGCAAAATATATTAGTAAAAGCTGTAATAAAATGTGCCGACTCCAGACTAAACGTTTTGGAATTTTTTTTTTTACAACCTATTACTGTTAATGTTTGTATTAATAGATATATCTGTAGCCTTAATTGTAGTACCTACATAATTGTATTTTTCTAATGCAAAATTTGATATTTACTTCTTATATTTAAAAAGTTTTGTGATGGTTGAGTAGAACTATAGAAACCGCCTTGCACGTTTCGGTCTTATAGCTACACCCTCAGTATCACTCCTAACTTTCTTACAGACTTGTATGTTGTACCTGAGATTGGGCTCTCACCTGAATTTATTTTAGTTTTTACATCTTTTTTAGTTATTTCGCTTTTTTGTTTATCATTCTTAGGTTTCACAACAAGTACTTCAGAGTTTTTTTTAGTTAATTCTTTTACGGGATGTCTCTTAATCTTCTAATAATTTCTATGGGCTTGGACTGGAGGCGTTTACTTTTATGACTGCGTCGTCGCCAGTTGAATGAATTAACAATATCAGCAAAATTTTAAATATAACATAGATTACAAGACTAAAGTGGAGTGGTTGGTAGACCTTTTCTTTCTTCGAATCTCATCCGAATGGGCCTGAGTATTTAGAACATCGTTCTTCTCAAAAATATTCCATTTATGATTGTAATCTAAAGTGTAGCCAAGATGTCTCTGGATCGCCCCACCATTCAGGGAGAGACAACCATTGCGGAGATTACACTTCGCGTAACAGTTTAGCTAGGAGGAGTTCTTTTCTAACTTGATCTCCTGGTCAAGGATGAAATTGAAACGGTTTTGCCCCCTCCCACCTGTCATCATCCGCAGGATTGCACCACATAAAGCCTACCCAAAACTCCACACTACAGGACGGGAAACCACATCTCTAGGATTATTGGACATCTTCGTTTTTAATTTGTTTCTCTTGTTGGGTCTTGTTTGTTTATTTTAATGAATTTTAATCCTCAGTTTACCCTCCTACTGTTGATTGCTACAAGTTATTTAATTAATTAAATTCTATTGCACATCACAGCGAGGATGGTCACCCCACGCAATTGGAGATGAAAAGGTTTAGAGGTAAAAGTCCAACCCTAGTAATGAGAGAATGCATGACTATTAGACATTAGATATTATCGAAATGAAAAGACCACATTCCTATTAGGACACCCATCAATAGGAACATTAATTATTCAAAGATTATTTTGTTTGTTCTTGTACAAACGCCACGATATAAAAAAACAAAAAAATATGGTTATGGTAAGTTGTTGGGAAGCACCCTGCTAGCGAGTGCAATGAAAGTAGATCCAGTATTAGAAGAAGAACAGGAGGCTTCGACTTGCCAGGTCTCGTCAGCCCAACTCTGTATGGAATACCTGACTTATAATAAAGATGTCAATTGTTTCAGAAACAAGTATTACAAGCTTATGGTTCAAAATTGAAACAAAAAATCCCAGCAAGATTTACAAAGTCAGTAAAATAACAAAAAACTCAAATTCTTCTAACAAAATCAAATTAGAAAAACATAGTTTAATGTTACACAACGTTTTGTCATGGAGTTCAGTGTGGAGCTTTGCTTGCCAATCCACATTTTGAGCAAATACAGTGCTTCCAATACTAGCACAAACTAAATGAGTCATGGTACCTACATAAAAAAGGGAAGCAAAATAAAAGACGGGAATAAATTTTCATAAATACGTCCTCATAATATTCGAATCAAATGCTAAATACAAGGACAGGGTTCGGGAAACATGACTTAAACACTTAAATTTTAATACTGGAACGAAATCGAGTTGGCATATTTCGGTGAGGGCATCTACGATTGAATGATTTCAAGAAAATTATTCTGTATTTCTAAAACTTAATTTTTAAAAGTTTTACATCGTGTAATATGTAAATGATGTACGTTTCGACTGTTTTATAGTTGTTTCTCTTTTTTTGTTTATTTGAATTTCAAGGTTAAGGTTCTCATCGAAATGTATTCAAGTAGATATTGACCGACGTTAGTTTTTTGTAATTTATTTCTATTAATTAATTTTTAAAATATTAGTCAAGATAAACTCTTATTGAAGTGCTTCAAATTTGTAACTTTGCTTTTTTGTTTCAGAAGTCCTTCGTATTTTTTCGTAACACTCCAATACACACAGTTTCTCTAAATATTATATTAATTAAGTTTTAATTATAGTATATGCTTCTGCGTTTTGTTTTGTGAACATTTTACTACTTCTATATGTTTTTCTCTCTGTTTTGACAATGGGGAGAGATACCAGGATGGCCACCCTCAAACGCCCTTCAAGGAGGAACATTTCTAGTATCGGCTTTCCCACACCCATCTTAATTTCAATCTCAACAAGTATTGTCAGATTATTTGAAATACTACCTCTTAAAGTGCGTTTTTTTCGTTTTTGTTATGTATCAACTGCTATTCTAATTGTTATATTTTTCTTCTTTGATATCATTTTACTTGTGTTTTCATTATTTACTTGACTCAATTACTAAGCTTAGCAAGAACTGAATTTGTTGTATTCTCTAAAACCCGTTTATCGAATATATTTTAATAGCATTTTCTAGTGTAGTATATCAAGATGAAACTCTTGTTTTGAAAGTAGAAATAATTTGATTCTAGAATATTAAATCGAGCATAGACCTCGCCGACAAATTTGTAATGTTGCCTAATAAATGTAGATGGACTTCACTCACCTGTATACCTTAATTGGTAGAAAGAAGTAAAAAAATATAGATCTAAGAAATAGTTTCATTTAAATTTATTCAACTATGAATGAGCAAACTTACGAAAGCAAAATATTTTATTATGACTTAATTTAAGAAAATTAGCTACAACTCTGACAATTAATCTATTGAAATAATAAATCAAAGTAAACGAAGAAATATTAAATTAAGATAAAAACAAACAAACATAAAAGAAATTAAGATATAATGAGAAAAATAAACAATATTACCAATTATATTTTGGAGAAACAGGCTTTATACGCAACTATAGGGCATATTGAACCAAAATTTATGGAAACAACGGTAACTCTCGTAAAATTAAAACAAGTAGCTGAAATTGTGGACAAATGTTTATTGAATATTTAGGAAAATAATGAGGATGGCAAACGAGCATTATAAAAAAGGAACTAATAATTATTAATTACAATAGTTGTAGTTGCAAATGGTTCAGTTTCAGAAACGAGTTGCCTAGGTTGAAGCACTAGTTTCCTTAAATAAAACTGATATAAATTGCATTAATTGTTTGTAAACTGTATTATGAAAGTATACTAAGTTCACATAAAGAGTAAAACAAAATTGAAACATATAATAATTATCATGGGATGCATGCTCCATAAAGTAATTTCTTTTGCTTTAGGCCTACACCCACACATCCACAATGAAACCACGTCTTGCATTGCATGCATTGAATCATGTCCTTAGTGTATCCTTGAACATTATTTACAGAATCATCCATTAGCTTCTGCACTCTTTGACTGAGAGACAACTATTGAACTAGATACAGAACGGACATTTAATGGCACAGTTTTTTTCATCTAGGTATAAAGACAAAGAATTTAATGCGGCAATAACAAAAACTAATTTTAATTAGCCGGACTGAACCAGTTTCCCAAATTGAACCGCAGTTCAGTTTAGAAAACTATACTCGTTTCAATTTGAGTGACTTAACAGAAATCAGAAACTTAACCAGAAAATTGAAAATAAACAGCGTACCTATAGGAAATTGTTAATAGTACCAGACGTAACCTAAAATCTGTACTTCTTTATGAACTAATTGAATTTTAGTTAGCTTTGCAAGGTACTCTATATTTGCTTAAACAAAAACACAAAATATTGCATATAAACATGTGGAAAACTTTCTTTAGTGATGACACGAGTCGCTGATCCATTCTGTGTGTGATATTTGTAACCTTTATGGTATCCACTCATACACTTTCGAGATCTCATATGTAGATGACTCTTACCGTGATGCAATATTATAAAATTAAAGCGGTTCAATTTGGGAGTCGGTTCAATATGGGCGACTTTACACTACTAGATTTGTATTTTAAAATAGACTTCACTTGATAAATTCTTAGCTTAACTAGCCTCCAATTAAAACGCAGAAGAAAAATCAATAATTTAAAAACACCTTTTTAGGGAAACTCTTAGAAATTAATCATTAAAAGACTAGCCATTAAAATCTCGTTGATCGTATATACCTACATTTGTTTTATTTCTTCTTGTGACTTTTGTGTGTTCATACGTTCAAAATCAGTGAAGGAAAATGTTCAAGTAACGCGGATAAAGTTGTATAAAATGTTACAATTCGTTGACGAGCGACTCAATTTTTAAATAAACCGCGATTTCTGATTCTCTCATAAAGCGGATTAAATTTTGTTTGTACAAAGGTGTGGATTCAGCCGATTTAAAATGTCCTTCTCTTGGAGCATCCAAGAGAAGAACATACCAATATCAAGTCCGCTAATTCAGAAAAAAGCATTAGAATATGCAAAATTTATGGGACTTTTAGAATTTCAAGCAAGTATCGGATGGATGGAAGAGACAAAGTACAATAGAAAAAGTGATTACCAAAGAAAGTGCCCTTTTTATCGCGGACGAAACTGAGATGTTTTTCAAGTGCTTACCTTCCCCTCCGGGGGGGAGGGGGTAATTGGCAAAAGTAAAAATCTAAGATGCTTCAAAGATGTTGGTAAAATTAAACAAATCAATAACAAAGTAACACTATATATAGCACTAATTGTTGATAATTGTCTTGCACATCCTGGCAGTTTGCAACCTAAACTAAAAAGCATAAAGCTGATGTTTTTCTCGTCCAAATACGACGTCAAAGCTGCAGCCTATCGCGTCTCTTTAGTTTGCATTGGCTGAGATGAGGAGGACGAACTGCAACTGTCCGAATTAAAATAGAAATGGACAAGACTTCGTGATTGCAATCAATCCGATATTTTAGAATGCCCGACTTATAGAAATAATCTAATTAAAAAATATGTAACATACGCAGAAAGAGCAATTAAACCTGAAACAACAGAAATAGTTCAATTATAAAGCTATTACTAATAAAAGTGATAAACAGTAAACGGAACAGGCCTAAAAGCCGAACCCTGTGACACAGCAAAAAGTGAGTTCACGAGGTAGATATTTGAAACTCGTTAATTATCATCATAATCATCATAAAAAAAATAATTGCATTGGAGAAATAAACCATATCGTTTATAATAATCGTTTTTATCACACTTTTATGTTTCCCTGAAATCATTGAAGATAAATTCCTACAACGAAACATCATCCCAATAACACATTACAAGATTTATATCCACCAGAACACCGCTACGAAATCAATATAAACAAATTTATTCATATCGCGGCAATTTTATTGGCAGAATAATCTGAAATGAATAACATCTATTTTTAAACCGGCCACGGCTTGAACCAATCGCCGCGGAGACTTCTTCGCAAGTTCCGCGATCTAAAACGCTAAGCTTGTCGGCTAGAAAAAAAAGCAACAACAGCGAAACACCGCAGATACCCAGCTCGGAGTGCATATCTTCGAAAAAACAGCATCCACACACACACACGCGCGCGTAGACATCCCCACTCGCTAAATATCGGTCCTCCGAGTCCTCTAACACCAATGACTTCCAACTTATGATATATAAAAACCGTGATCGTGGGTACAACACTAATTCAAACATCAATATATTACCCCTCCTTGTAAACTACCGCCTCTATCTTAAGCCCCACCACGTATACACACGCACACAACCAAGAAGTTTATACTGCTGTCAAGAGGTTTCAGCGGAGAGAACTATCTTTTATGTAGTTATACCCGTGTGCATATACTCTGCAGTCCACACTGGGGACAGGTAGTAGTAGTAGTAGTAGTAAAGGTATTGAATTCGAGAGAGCAATATCCCCCACCACGGATTCGTTAGCTGAATACGGAGGAGTTACTTTTGATGTTCATTCCTTGCTAGAGATCCTTGCTGGCTGTTCTCTTCATTATTATTTAAGCGAGAGTATCTGCTAGTGATTACCGGACAACCCTTGTTGTATCGTTGAAAGTTTCGCGCGCGAAATGTAACATCGCCAACTTGATCGTCACGTTTTTTATTTATTTTTTAAATCGATTAAAGGATAATAGTGTTAGTTTAGTACACATACACGTATACCTCACATACAGTCTAAAAAAAGCAGAATAGGACTATATATCGTTTTGTTAAAATAGTGCGAAGTGTTTGTATAAACATCACCTAGTTTCATCAGGAGCGATTTCAAAATTAACACCACTAGATCAATGAAATCAAGTGAAAGTGTTCCTATCCCGGCAAACAACGTAACATTAGCTACCATTATCACCTATTGATGACCGCAATAGCAGTGATACATGCTACAAATACATTCGTTAATACTCTATTAGAATATGTACCTACTAATAAGATAACTATATTATACTGTTAAAAAGTGCGACTAGAATCGAGGATATCTGTGATTTTTTTTTAAATTTTCAAAACTAGATCAATTTATGTGATAATAATCGAAGAGAATCAGCGTAAAAATTCAACGAAGAATTCAAGATAGATAAATAAACAAGGAGAGAACGGAATCGCTAGATTAAAGGTAAGATTGTTTTATGTAATGTATCTAACGAAAACAAAAAAATTGTAATATGAAAATTCGCTTCGATCTCGATGAGCGGTTGAGCGCGATTCCTGCGAAAAGTTAGGAAATCTCAATGACAAGTTAAGCGGCGAACCTGTATCCGGCGGTGATCAATGAAAACAGATATGCAACGCTCTTTACCTACTACGATGTTTTTTTTTTTCATCGCCGATTTAGATTATTTTGTACCTGTAGATATATAAAAATAAATTTTAAATTAAACAAGCTTTAATATAATACATTAGTAAACAGTAACAGACTCAAAATAGAACCCTGAAATGAGCATCGTTTATATCTACATAGTTAGTCTAGCCTACAACTTAACTCGATTAACAATCTAAAAGGTTAGCTTTAGGCATTGTTTTAAACATAAAAACTGTATTCTAACATAGGATGTCATGTCGCATTTTCAAGATAATAAACTCTAAAAACTCTAAGAATTTGATGAGCATTACCTATACGATGCATACAACGCATTTACGCATTACAAAACCCTTTATCATAGCATGAATTCCACTCTTTTTAAGTCACTTCGGATATACTTAAGCTTTTCGAAGCTCTCCACCTTTAATTTGGAAATAAAAATAAAGTTGAAGGCGTCAGGTATAGTCTGTATGGCAGATGATCTAGTAATTTTAATCAGAAAACTTTCAAAAATTTGTTTTTTTTAAATCGCGGTGTGTTTTGAAGTATTATCGTGATGAAAGACAATCTCTTTTGAGGTAAAACTGGCTGCCGTTTTCTTGCCAACACTTCGAGATTTTTTCCATTTTCACTGGATTAGGTTCTGTTGGAAACACCTATTCAACCGACTGCTGTTTTGATTCCGGTTCAAACTCATATAGGTCCAGTAATAATGCTGTAAATTGCTTTAGATCTATCTATTTTAAATTATGAGGTATCCAACGACAACAGACTTTCCTCACGCCCAAATTATTAAGTTAAATCTTGTTTATTGCGGTCATGTCAATAATTAAGGTGCTCCTAATAATCCTATACATGATTCGATTGTCGTCTTGAAAATCGTCACTAACTGACCACCATTGAAATTTAAATACTCCTCTGGGAAGGAATTTGATCACCAAATACAGGACGAAGTGTTTGAAACATCTTATTTTGGACGATAGGGTCCTATCTAATTATTGAAACTATCCTCTTAATTAACCAGAGTTTAAACGGTGTGAGCAACTTCAAAGTTAATCTGTAATATATCATAGAACAGCTTGCATTTACTTATATTGGATTCTCGAAAAATCTAGAGTTATTTCTAGCACTTCGTTCGTTGTTCGGTGTTCCCTTGTGTCCATCCGTGTCCGATGTTAAAATTAATGAAGTTAGAATAAAGAGTGTTAAGCATCGTACCTTCTTAGAAATACAAGAAATACTAATTTGTCCCATAGTTATTTTTATCATTAAAGATTGTTAACTTTGTCACCTTTTCGAAATAAATTCTGTATTAACTTTATGGAGTTAAATCGTAAGTAACAAACAACTTAACCGGAAATAAAATAAATTCCAAGAATTCAGTTTTATTTTAATGTATAATGGATTGTTATATGTTGCCCTTACAAAATCCAGGCACCCTGTATATATCTACATAACTCAAATAAAAAATGTTTTGTATCATTTCCATTCGAATTAATCACCCTATAATTAAGACATCGTGCTAATTCAGAAAATTGTAACCAATTTTACATTTCAAACCCTCAGTAAATAATTGAATTTTACCTTAACAAGATATAACATGCGACAATTTTGTTTAGTCGTATAATACCAAAAATCCAAAGCTATCTAAGGATGGAAAATATTCGAGATCGCAGCTACTTCTTTGGTAGATTAGATAGACTGATTCTTGTTTCATTGACCTAAAAATGGAAAGATATTTGAGACTAAAAAATGAATATTCACAAATATTTTTCTCCGTCACCACAATATTCCTGTTATTAACACAGAGGCTTGCCTTCCTCAAAATATTAGCTGGCGCATCATTTATATAAATAATAAGAAATACCAGACTTAAAATGGAATCCTGAAGCACTCCTGCTTTATAATAACTGAGTAGTACTAAGAAGTAAGAAATTTCTTATATTATTTTCGTTTAAATTAGTCCTCCTGCAATTAAAATATTGTATTGACTCAAGAAATTATCGCCAAAAATTAAGTTCCACTTCAAACCTGTTGTCTTCAAATGTCTTCTAAGTTGTGTCGGTTGCTTCCATGTCAAAATTGAATTATTAGTTTCTTCAATAAAGTGTTGATAGCCGCAGTGTTTAAGCGACTGATTTTTCGAGTAATTGAAATCTGATCGACCTACCATTCGCTGTTGAGGGCAAAGCGATTAACAGCTTGGCATTATGAAAAATGGTAAGATGCTGTCAAAAAGCCATTTAAACACAATTAGACACACACGAAAATTACACAGAGAGAGTTGCATGATAGACAAGCGGTACAGCTTAAGAAGTCACTGCAACTAAATCATCACTCTCAACAATTTTGATTGTATGATATCTAGTTAAAATAATTTTGAAAATAAGCTAAATATTTTAGAGGACAAAATTAATAAAATTACCTCTTTACCTCAAGTTACCAACACATCAAATAGTAGGTAGATTTCTTAATACCTCAAATTGTACACAATTAGAATGAATTTGCAATTGTCTGTATGATGACTCAATCCAACAAGGTTCTAGGAAACCTTAACAATAATGAAAAATTATACAAATAAGCTTTGTAAATTTGACAAGAAGTATTTTGACAATCAGACAATCAGAATTATACATACCATACAGAAGACTTCTTGTGAAATTTACAAAGTTTATTTAGTTAGATTTAATTAAGAAAAAACTTATTATCTATATACACTTTCTTTGATGTGTATGCCTTCTGTGACAGCTAGTCTCAATTTAAATTCAACTCGATATCCAATGAATTTAATTCATACAGTTTTATCAACAATTTTAAATTGAAAAATCTTGACCAGGCATGCGATAATAAGCGAGAAACCCAGTTGTTTTAGCTTCGATTAGATTCATCTGATTTTCAGTAGCTAGTCGGAAAATGAAACAAGATCGAATGGGGCCGTCCCAGATTTTTATTTATATTTTTTTCTTAAAGTGTACAGTAAATTATACAGCACATAAATGTTTTCTTAAACAGAAATGTAATAATTTTTTTGTTAGCTACGTAAACGTCAAATAAAATCAAATATAACCTCCAAATCTGTATTGTGTTAGATATTTATGTAAAAAATCGGCAATTTTATAAAGCAATAGGCCAAAGAATATTATTAAAGGAAGATATTGTTCCACATAAATATGTTTCCGATAGTTCATCTGCTGCAACAACATCTCAGTTCATAGATTCTGCTCGCAAGAAAAAATGTAATACCTTAGGAAGTCTTGACGAAAGTGAAACACACAAAAATGTACAACGAATTTTATTCGAGAATACAAAGAAGTAAAGAAACGGTTATTGAAGGGGCAATAACTGAAATTACAACAGACCAAACAAAGTGTGCAAGTTTATTAAATCCACATCATCATGGTTTTATTTTTTTTTGGTGCAATAACAGTAAAACTAAAATTATAATTTTTGCAATTATCTACATCAGCTTATAGTAATCTTTAAGAATATAACATTTATTTGAAGTAATTCATTCACGATAAAACTTGATTCACCAAATATATAAATTGAGCAAAGATTGTGTTCAGGTTAGATCTAGAGAATTCATATTTTGTTGAACAGTTCCCAGATTAAAATTATCAAATTCAATTCTTTAAATTAATTTGCCATTTGACTCATGAAATCTCATCATTTTGTACTCCATTTCTAGGCGTGTTTCTGGTTATAAAATTTTAACCTCGCAATCTGTCCCGTCTGTTTTCCGTTTATTTAAATTGATTTTTGATTGATCGCTCTTTTATTTGAACTACAAGTGAAAATGTATCTGGAATTAAAATATTTCTTCTTCTTCTATTTAGATCGCAACCTGTTCTTGTTGTCGTTTTAGCTATGGTGTTTTAGTTGACGTGGATATCCAGCTGTTTTTTCTCCTCCGGACGCTCTCCTTCCTTCCGGTATTTGGTCTCCAACTGCTGTTTGTACTTGTTCGTTCCGTGCTCCTTTTCTTCCTCTGGTGAATCTGAAAACGTCTCCAATTCCACCCTCCTCTCTTATATCCTGGTTCCTAATCTTATCCGTCCTTGGTTTGTCCAGAGCGTTCATCTCTATTATCGGCATCAGTTGTTTAATTTTTCCTGTATCAACACAACACCAATTAAATTGGAACCGTATAGCTGGATAAAGACACAGCAAACGGTTGATGGAACGACAGTCACAACGATTAACCGCTGACTTACTTGCATTAAACACGACTCAGCTTATGGCAGTAGCATATCTATTAATGGCATAATTCTAAATAAAGAAAACATGATCTCCTGGATTATAAATCTAATTTTGATTAAACTCATTATTTGAAAAGTTTGTTGAACCGAGCTTTTCTTAACAATCGACTTATAAGAATTTAATTAAAGCACTTTTACAAACCATAGATTAAACCGGAAATTCAATAAATACCAAATCTCAAATTTTCTAATAACTAAACAATAAAATTCTGGTCATTAATAAGTGCCTCGTTGAGTCTCGTCTAAGTCGAGTTCTAATTACCTATTCAGAGCATATCTTCCGGGAAATTCCAAATGTACAAATTTATAAATTGTAAAGGGTTAACAATGTCGAAGATTAAGATTGTATTCAAACAATAGCTTAGCAATAGATTAACTTTCATATTTATGATGCTACTAAATACAAAGATTATTAATCCTCAACATTTAAAGTTAAAATCTATAATCAGGTATATAACAAGGTAATCATGGTGTCTACCTTTATAATAGTACCTCCTATTGTTTTACTATACATACTTAATAGGGTATTTAACCCCCTGAAACTCCACTAACTACCGAATTAAAATCTAGTTCAGTTGAAGACAAACAGAACCCTAATTTGGAAATCAAAACAAGAAGTCTTCTTAATATGAAATTTATAATAAAGTGATACAATGATGACATGAAACTTGTTAATTGTATCGGTTTAAAAAATCGAGTTACTCATATTAAAATGTGTCACTGTATAAATATTTATAAATGAGACATTACATGTGCGTAATGCGCACGAGATATAGAACGAAACCAAACCGCAAATATTCCCATACTTAAAAAAAACAATACCTAACACGTGTAAATATAATTTAAAAATAACAATTTTCTAGAAAAACAAACGTTTAAAATGCGGGAATAAAACAATTATGGTATTCATTATCAGATTCGACTTCATCTGGCGCTATAAAGGTAATAAACAACTGTTTAACATTTTTAAAATTGACAGGTTTAGAAAAATATAAAAATTAAAAGATTAAAACCTCAAATGCCAAACCAATAAAGAACAAAACAAGAAAAAATTTATAGATCTACTTCTTCTAATAGTTCTAGTTAACATATCAAAAGACAAAACAAGCAGATGTTTTCCCGAAATAGAATTTGATGCAGTTTTAATATGTAAGGATTATTTTGACGTAATAAATATAATAAAGAGTTAGAGCCGTGGTAAGAACCATCTAAGAGAAGTGCAAGAATTAATTAAATTAAGTAATTAATTAGCGACGACCATCATATTCTATACAAAACTAGATAGACGTATAAAACGCGATTAGAATTTAACGAGAAGAAATTAGCTATTTGCAATTATATAATAGAGATATTATCCGCGAAAAAAGACGTTCGAATAAACGCGAGGGTATTCTGCCTCATTCCGCAAATGTTAATCCGGTAGCGAGTTGGCAATTTCACGGATATTATGCAGATCTTTGTGTCGACTTAACAAGGCCTGGTGGCTTTCACGAAATCCCTTTCTGAATGAAGTTGCACGGAGAAAGACCTGTGCTATACATAGTTAAGAGGTAAACGTATTCGTAATACCATCGAAGATAAAAACAGCGTGAGCCCGACGACTAATAATGGGGACTCTTCTCCTTTAAAAGGTGGTTTTAGCGGATACCTGAGCGAATCCGTAGAATAGAAATGTTATTGGCTATTATGTTTCGGTTTAATTTTATCAATCTGTTGTTGTTGCCCTTTTGTGTGATCTACTAAAGTCAACGTTGAGTGAGGGTTTATTCAACAGTTAACATCTTGTAGGTTTTTTTCTACGATGATGGTTTATTGTGTTAGATGTGCGTTTCGCGATTACCGATGGTAATTTGTAAGTTTAAACGAATTAAAACGAGCGTATTATGGGGAATTAGCATAATTGCGGGTAATGAACGTTAAGTTTACTCTATGCTATGCGATTCTTAGTGTAATCTTCAAGTTAACATAATTATATTCGATGAAGTGAGGAGATGAATAACCGAGGAAGATTTTGATAAGTATATTATTATCGTGTATAATAAGCATCTGATGGGAAAGTTTATTAAAGATTTAATTAAATTTGTACTAACTTGTTACATCTATTTTATATATCTTAAAAGGTGTCCCAAACATTAAGACTTTAAAGTAAACGTTGGCATCCTTCCACTAAAATATTCTGAACTACATGCCATAATGTTCGAGTATTGTACGATCTAGCATTCTGTACACTTCTCTTAACATCTTAACATTTATCCACTTTAATATTACTCTGCTCTAACCAATTCTGAACCCGTTTGGCCGTATGTTTGGGATCGTACTACCATCATCATGCCTGATTATCTTTTTGGTTGTCCTGTGAAAGAGACTTTGCGTTTACAGGTCATCGAACATACTGTTTACCTATCTTCTCGTAGAATAGCTCAATTTTTGTCTAGTTGGATCACAAGATATTGCGACTAAACTGCAGACGCAGTAAAAGGGTTAAATTTTGCCATTTAAATAATTATCCTTACCGTTTGTGGAGATGCTTCTCTATTTCTTCCTCTGGTATATACTTACAAAAAGTATTTGTAAAAGAAAATTATCTTAGCAACAGTCATGGTGGTTTGTTTACCCTGTATATAATAATGTATAATATCTTTCAATTCCTGAAATATTTCCACCTACAGGTCAATAAGACAACAATTTTTTGTTGATAGGCATGGCCATTTATATTATTAGTATTTTGACACATATTAAATGTCAATCTCTTCCACTGAAGAAGTCTTTTTAACAAAAACATAATATTATATTTTCTGGAATAAATTGGTATTTAATTAATTGTTGGTTTATTGACCTGTAAGTGGAAATATTTCAGGAATTGAAAGATAAGTACATAAAGGTCACAAAATAGATATATTAAATATATAATATAGTATATAATTATGCGTGGGTTATTGTTACTAAAATAAACTCACTACTTTTGTAAATCTGTGCATTTCTCTTAGACGGTATAAGACTTCCTTTCAACATATCTTGTCAAAGCTTAAGATCTTGATCGATAAAGTAGCACTCTTTATTTCGACCGATAAAAACGACAATAAAACAAGAAATTAAATATAGTTTTATGCACTTTAACTCTTCATTGTATTAAATAAATATGCGCCACCGTCTGTTAGCACACTTTCTACGAAATCTAGATTCGTATATCTAAATCGGTATTATAGATTTCTACGTTACGCAAAACCGGAAAATCTTGATTTTTGTTTTTAATATACGCAAGCTGGATTTCAATCAAAATAAAGACATGATGGTTTCAACTGTAATATAAATATTAAAGAAGAGAGCATCGATAAATTTCGAATTTCAAAATTTTAATAAAAGAATTTTTAATTAGTAGGATGTTAGGTTTAAAATCTTGGTCGAAAAATAATATGAATAATCCTAGAGTAATGCATTACTGCAAAAACTAATTCTTGTGTGCTTTTAGCATTCAGAACAGCATTAATTAAAATCCATTTACACCAACAATTTTTGTGTCCGAATAGTCCCTCATATCACGGTTGAAAGGCAGACTATTATTGAAAAAGGATTATATTCAACGCCAAATACAAGGTGGCGCAAGAGTAATGTCATCATTCGAATTGGCGGCCACTTTGTTATAAATGAGAAAAAAAACAGCTCTGTTTTCATAAAAAGATTATTTGAAAGTGTGAAATTGATGACATTAACTGGACAAAATTATTTCAAATTGACGATTTCTTCTTCAATGTTAGCTTTCAAGACTTGCAAGCTTCATGATGGTTTGTTGTGGTAAACGCGAGATTTTAAAAAGCTCCGAAAGAAGAAGTCTGCTGTTAGATCTGGTGATTTGGACTGCCAGTTAAAATCTCCAAAACGAGAGATAGCTCGAGCTGTGTGAGCGGTTGCTCCGTCCTGTTGAAACCAGCAATGATCGAGACCCAATGCAGCAACTTGCGGCAACCTGTGCCATCGGTATCTTCAGAAAAATAAGAGCGAATCATTTTCTCTCCCCAAATGCCGCACCAAATAGTCACTTTGAGGAAATGCAATGGCTCTTCTTGCATTTTATGTGGATTCCCTGTGCCCCAGAAACGTAAATTTTGATTGTTAACATAACCGCTTAAGTGGAAATGGATTTCGTCGCCCATTATGGTTTTTGATACGAAATCATCCTCTTCTTGCACTAGGTTCAACAGAGTATGGCAAGAAGTTAACCTTGTCCGACGGTTAGCAGGCAGCAATTCGTATACAGTTTGCACTTTGTAGGGGAACATTTTCAAATCTTTCACCAAAATTTGTTACAACAAACGTCTACTGATGCCTAATTGTGTGTATCGTCGTCTCGTTTGTGGATTCTCTCTAACGTCGCAGTACGAGGCCAGCAACTTCCTGCAAAGCTTAATTGTTCGAGCTCATAGAACACGCAGTAACAATAACTCAACGTTGTTGAAGTGTGTATCGCTCAATGGCTTGTTGACAACTAATTCTCTACATATCTGTATCATAAATGTCAAAGCACAGCGACATTTGGCGCCATCTCTAAAAACGGCAGCCAATTCAAATTATGACATTACTTTTGCGCCACCTTGTATTACAAAACAACGGTGAAAAGTTACTGAAAAGAAATTCTTAACTGTGCTGCTGAGTGTATACATTGTCAGGTTTTATTTTCTGTCTAAACATAATAAAATGTATGCTGTATTCTGTAATTTGACAGCTGTCAAGACTGTTATGAATGGAACTATACAGGATGGTTGGTTTTTCATTGTCCACCCTATATCAGCTTTTTTATCAAAAATACAAAAAAATGTTAGAGGAAAATGTTTTTTATCTTGAAATGGTCTATCATATTGCATCATTAGTAATCTTTCATAGCTCTCTGATTTTTTGCAGCGATAATCAACTTTAATTTGTTTAATGGAATGGTTTCTGTAAAAATGAATCCTGATTAAATTTTCTTTGTCATAATATGTCACAAGTTGACATATGTGTAGCATTTGTTTACGGAAACGAAATAATAAGTAAAACAATGGAAAATTAAAATTTGCTTTTTCTAATGTGTCATAATAATTGTTCAAATTGTTCAGGCTCGGGTAATTATGTTCCTCCTGGCGTTTTGCAGCATTGCAGGTGTAATTAGCAAGCAAGCTGCAGTAATTTTATTCTTCAGTTCCTGAATATTTTGAGAAGGAGTATCATAAACTAGATTTTTCAAAACACTCCATACAAAAAAATCGAGGATTGATAAATCAGGCGATCTGGCAAGCTACAAAATTGGTCCTCTGTTGCCGATCCAATTTTGACCAAATTCATTTTGTAGATAATTTGTTACTGCAGCTCCATCATGAGGTCATGTTGGAACCACAAGTTTTGTCTTAAAGCTAATGGGATGTAGGGGAGTTAATGTCTATGACTTATATCAAATATTTACGGGTATAAACAATAGAATACCACAGTCGACTATTATAATTATTTTTACCCATTATTAAGCATAATTTAAAGACAGTTCCTTACAACAACGTTACAAAGAGAATTTAGAATCATATCCCGTAAAAATACAGAGTGCTCCATTTAAACAATTAAAGTTGATTATCGTTACTAAAAATCAGTAATCTATAAAAGTTTACTAATGATCTCTAAGACTTATTATTATTCTTATTTTGGAACTGTAGGCATGACCATTTTAAAGCTTTCTCTTACTATTATAAAGAATACCTAAACTAACTAAATTTTAGACGTTTGAAGAAGATTTTACCGCCACACCCTCGCAGGAACTCCAAGGAAATAACTCTTTGTCTAATTTGATAATTTTTAGGAAAACATATATGTAAAGGGAGCGAATGTTGTTGCCAATTATTATTATTGAATCTTAAAAATGCGGATTATTGTAATTTGCCATCAAATAGAGAAATATTTTGACGACGTTGCTTTTCTTCTTGCAACCGCTCAAGATTTTCTGTTTCCCCTTTCCAGAAACAGTAATATTTACACAGGGGTGTGGCAGCTAAATATCCCTAACTTTGTAGATGAATAAAAACGGAACTAGAAAAGTTTGTGGAAGTTTATTTCCTTAAGTTTTAAACAAAATATCTTGCAAATGACGGCTTTCATTATAGAAACATTGCTATAACCGGGGACATTAAAGTTTTGCATCATCCTCTCTGAACCATCTCTCCCGGTATGCGACCTATTTCTTTTAAGGCTTGTATGCTGTTAGGGAGATGTTTGTACATCTCATCTTTGAGATAGCCACAGAAGAAATAATCGTAGGGAGTTAAATCCGGCGAGCGCACGGGCCACGAAAGATTACCGAAATTAGAGATTAATCAGCCAGGAAACATTGCCCTTCGAACACCCATTAAATTATGGGCTCTGCGGACGGTGGTGGCGTCATCCAAATAGGTCCAGAGATTTGGTAGTATTTTAGGAAAAATAGACGATGAAAATGATACACTCCTCCTTCTGATTTCACTCCTCCTCTGATTGTCTAACGTTTTAAATTAGTTGAGTTTGCATTTGTCGACATTGAAGACATTGTAGGCAGTCCAATAATATGAATCTCTTACGGGATGTTATTAAAACAGTAATAAATTTAAACATATTTATTTAACAACAATGTAATCTTTATATATTTATGTACTAAAATATATCACAGCCGAAAACGACAAAAATGAAGAGGTAAGTCGTTTCAGTATTACGCGCGAAAATCTAGAACAAAAACCGTGCCTTATTTGTCTAAGAGTTTGACGTCTTTTCGTGAAAATAACCTACAAATATACATACGAAATTAGTAAGGCCAACATCAAATATAGGTTTTATTTACGTTTGCTATTAGCGGATTATTCACATTCTCAAATCCTATACTGTACGAGAGTATGGGAGGTATGTACATGCCGGAACCAACATTTTAGTGAATCAAATACGTAAATACATTAAGACTCAACGCTTATACAGTCGAAACTATTCATTATAACCTATCCATCTCTATTTAGGAAACAGGATCGTTCCCACAGTCGATTACCTCGCAAGCGGGATAAATCAAACTTAATATTGATTTTAAAAATGAATTTGTTGCGAAGCTAAACGCCGCAACAAAACACGATTTCTAATTGCGTAACTCGAACATGAAAACGCATGTTAAATTAACGGAAGAAATCGATAAAAACCCGGAGACATGCGATGTGAAGACGGCGCGGAATATCAATGTTTCTAAAGAGATTCCTAAGATGAGCGCTTGGGCGTTATGATTGCGTCTAGGCACGTTCTATCGAAACGCGTCTGATTTTCCGTAAAGGGAAGCGCAATCGCCAACGCTACGAGTTCTTGAAAGGTGAATGGCGGGTAGAGCAAAGGGGAAAAAAACCGACAACTATTTTTCTACTTTTAGTAGGTAGTATAAGAGGAGAGTTATTTACTTGTTGTATTCGATAACTTTGCTTTGTATGTATGTCCAATATAGTAGTGATTGGAAGATCTATTTTCGCCGTAATTTTTTTAACGTTTCGTTCGTTCTAAATTCGTGTTTATTTCGTAAAAGGCTTGGTGATGAAGATAAACTCGAACAGATTCGGTATAAAGAGAATATAAGATTAAATTAAATTAACTTCTGCTTAAAACGTAGTATTATTGCCGAAGTGATGCAAGAGATCAATCTTGTCGTATGGCAATATCTCGTGGATTCCATCGAATCAATTAAAAATAAAGATATAGGCTATTGATATGAAATACCTAAGGAAAGTAAAGATCATGAGAAGGAAGAACAGAATAAACAATGAAGCAATACGATCAGAACTGAAAGTAGGACTTCTTGAAGATGTTATCAAACGGAACCAGTTTAACCTTCCTATTACCTATGGATCAAAGTGGCCCATTTTTGTGTTGGCACTTCGTCAAGAAAGAAGTACTAAGAACACACGACTCAGCGTAAAAAATAAAGTTGATGCAGTTGTTGGATCAAGTACTTGAACGAGTGAATTGAAGCGAGGAATATGTAAACTATGTAACTATAAACAGGATCGAAAGAAATATAAATCCTGCAACATGCTTGTCTGTCAAGAACATACCAATATATTTTGTAATAGATATATTATATATATATATTAATAATATTTTTGTTTATTTTTCTATGTTCTTTTAATCGGTAGTCAATAAAGTATAAATGTAATAAATTAATTTATAGTATTAAAACTTACATTCGCAGTTAATAAAGACAGTAAAACATCTTATTATTAGTATGGATCGTTCTGACCCATTTACCAAATGCGTGACACATCCAAAATAGAAAAAAAAAGAACAACTAAGAAATGGGTGGCAATCGAAAAATCAGAGAAGGAAACAAGAAGACAGACTCAATAAGGGGCATTTCTATCATTCCGGTTGTATTAATAAGCAGAAAATGCGTTATTGGGGTGGTGTCAACCCTAAGCAAATCCAAGAAAGCCCTCTACATAGTGACAGGGTAACAGTTTGGTGTGCAGTCAGAAGCGAAGGCATCGTCAGACGATACCTTTTAGAAGAACATAATCGTGTGGCTGCCATCACTTCTGAACAACTTGTGGACGAAATTCACATGCATGTACAGCTTGTCTATTAAATAATGTCTCCCCTTTGAATCGCTTGTCAATCTTTCTTCCGCTCATACCCGTTCGATCGTTTTCGTAAATGCCCTTTAAGATGTATAGTTGAGTATTAAGAATATCACGACCAAATCGGCGTGAGAGGAAGAAAGTTTGATATGCTCTTTAAAGAAGAAGACATTACTTAATACACAAATTGTACGTCGTTACAGACAAACAAACAAGCAAGTAAGCATGTCAATATATGTTCTGGGGAAACCCATTTAAACGCCTTCAATTTTATCCCATTCACCCAAGTCAAGCCTGTTCATCCTTTGCTCCAACCATCAAATAAATATTATTTTTCGTTTTTTTTTTAATGTCAGGAGGAATGTCGGAGGATTTAATTAATAACTACCATCTACCATCTTGCAAGAAATCATAGGTCTTCCTTTTCTCTAAGGTTGGGCAATTGTCAGTAAACCTTTTTATCACAACTTATATGGCCCCTTGTCTAGCCCCGGAATTTTTGTGATCTATTGCTGGTCCTCATTTAGGTGGCCCTTTAATGGCGGCCGGTCAATCCAACAGCTGTAGGATCCGTCTCGTCTCGACACAAGGTGGGGGTCTATCGGGATCCAGCTCCCCGAGATTCTGGGCCAACGGGTTCTCCGACCGAGCGATCCTTCTTTCTAGGATCTGCTTTTTCTGGCCAGCGCCAGCGCATGATCACGCAAATATGGAACTTCTAAATCTCTATGGATCTGTGCATTGGTCATGAAGCAGGGTGCTGCGACTATAATGCGCAGCACCCTGTTCTGCAGAATACTGAGGCTTTTCATCTGGAACTTACAAGCGCTGGACCAGATGAGAGCACCATAGGTGAGAATCGGCCGGAGAAACACCGTGAAGATCATCAACTTTATCCTCAAGCTGAGCGAACTCTTCCAGCATATCAGAGGAGGTGGTGGAGTGCTCGCAAAGTCTCTTAACACGGAAGGTTCTTTGAGGGAGGTAGGATCGAATTAGAGATACCATATTAGGATTTGATATCTAGTCTGCCCATTTTGAATACTAACCCATCATGCCACACCGAGTTGAAGTCGAGAAAAACTGCACTTGTGGAGTGTTTCAGCTCCAAAACGTCGCGCGCCTCCTTCATCAACCGAAGAAGCTGAAGGTCTACCAAACTGGGCGTCAGGTAGAAAATCCATCCTTGATAATGTCGGAGGGTCTTGAAAGAATGACTGACTCGGCGATTATAGATAAATTCGATAGAAGACATATCGGCCTATAGCTAGATAGGTGATGACCTCTACGTGCTTCCAGACATTTGGATAAGTGCAATGGTGTAGCATGGAGTTCAACATTTTTACCAAGATATCAATGGCATTTTTGGGAAGATGTTTAAGGGCAGTGTTTCCGTTCTTCCGGAGACTGATGCTGCGCTGTACCTCGTCTCGACCAACCGAGTCAAGAGGATCCCGGCTTTGCAAGAGATCTGATATTTTGGCCGCATATTGAGATTTGTCCAAAATGACAGTTATTGCGTTTCCTTTGTCAGTAGAAAGCAGGACGTTCTACTTTGGGCAATCTTGGCTTAGGAGGTTTTGTAGAAGAAAGATATAATATCGGCATTTTCTTTGGGGAGTGTGTGAATGGACGATTCTAGCAAATATACAACGTCTTCTTTTAGAATGGGTTTGGGAACCACAAAAAAATTAAACCTTTAGAGGATATTAATATTTCTGCATCCGACAGGGGGTGTGAGGATAGATTTTTGACCGTTTTGATTGTGAATGTGTTACGGTTGTTTTATTAGCAAGGTTGTCGCCTCCAGCGTGGTCGACACGTAGAATTATAGACAACTTTCTGGTGGGACTCACCCAATGTTTGCTCCCAAAGCCACTTACATTAGTAGCAAAACATCCAGTTGTAGTAAGTTTTTGTACTGCTGAAGACTAACTAAACACCTTTGACTTAATCTAAGCGAAAGCATTCGTTAGTGAATACAGACAGTTCTCATAAACTTCTTACATGATCATAATAATAATAATTATAGCTCTACCAATCAGATTTATTTATATATATTATAACTTCTTATGTGCTAGTTGTATTCAAAGCAGTACCTACTATGGATAGTTAAATTTATACTCTTACAAAAACATAAGGATCATCTTAATAGAGACGAAATTTAAATAATACTACATAGCCGTAGAATAAACAATGAACCGCTCGGTCAAAATTTTTCAAGCTACCGAATTCCTAATTGTACATTACCGTTCGAGCACGCGAAGCCCCGTCGAATGAAAACGATGTAATTTACAGCTGATCCCCGCGATTTTCGTATTCAACGGGCGAACGTGGCATCCGTTAACGTACCACCGGTCAATAAGGATCCAGGAGAAAACGTGCAAATATAAGAGTATCTCGGTATTATGTAAATTCCCACCGATATGAAATATATTCGTATGAGTAGTGTACGCTTCATACAAGATGCGGATAATTTTATCAGATGAATATTGTCGTTATGCGGATAATAATTTATACACACATATGTCATATACATTATGTTATATGGCGTATATACCTAAGTTTAACGTTCTCGATTCGAAAAATAATCGTATATTAGAGTGTTTATTGCTGGCGTAATATTCGAGATAATGACGAATATTCCGCGCGAAATTAATATGCGAGAATAATTCCGGAGATTAATTATATTATATCGGTTTTATGTGTTGTAATGTTTGCGCTTATTGTAATGGGTGTAATTTTTTACGCGATTTGTAATGACCTACCGCATTCGATTCCTGATATATGTAAAAAGCTCTTGACTAGGCTTTTTTGTCATATTTTTCCTTAATCCTTAATCACATTATTCCACGTTCACGTTTGTTAGTAGTCATTTTAATTTAGCTACAAAAGAATGCGGACTAAAACTAAAATGTAGACAGATACTAAAATGATCTACAAATTTATCTGACAGTACACTTCTTCATACACAGTTAAAATTGCAGTAGTTTAATCGTGAATAGTTGCTCTATTTGGTGATGTAAATAATATGCATCTTATTTACATAAGTTTTTCTATATTTGCTTTCAAAGTTCAGTAAAATGTACCACAAGCAAATGCGCTTATTTATTGATGTCATTATAATATTATTATGCATTGCTAAGTGTATTATTAAGTCGCATTACTTATTATTGGATAATGTTTACCTGGTACAAGAAAATTGTTAATTCTACACAACCCTACACGGTAATTAGCTCATTTATGTGTGAATAAGCTATTTGGCTTTGTAAATTCAAGAAAGGTAGCTGACAATATTTGCCTATTCAGAACATGATAAAAAACCCCACTTGGTACCCGATCAGTTGAAACTCAACTTTGAGTCGAAACTTTATGCAAATTATTCTGTGCGCTATTTTGAAATTTCTGTCGTTAAGTGGTTGTCGATTGGTATTATATGAACGCGCTATGAAGAATGATGACAAATCGACTGAATGTGAAAAACGAGCAATGTATCGGTTTATACTTGATACATACGGGCTTGCCGAAGAAGATAAATCAAGTAAAAATCTTTTGTATTGGCTTGAACTGATGTTTTTTTTCCGAGATATTTTCAATATTTGAAATCGTCGTCAATGTTTAGCCACAAGAAGAAATTATTTTCCTGGATCTGTTTACTGCAATCGACCATCAAAGAAAAATGGGACTTATTGTTGATATTTCTAAACCAGAATTTGGCATAACAAATAATGGCAATACAGCTATGCAGACGAGTTTTTGCAACCTCTAAATTGTCATCTGAAATAACTGGAATCAATGAAGATTTAATTCATAAATTTGGAGCAATTTTAAAGACAATAAATAATGATCTTAGCATTAATGTAAATAATTTTCGAAAATATTGTTTAAATACAGCACAAAAATACGTTGAATTGTACAATAATTGGTATTCGGTCATTAATAACACAATTTTACGCAATGGTGAATTGTCAGAAGAAGCATAGGAAGCAAACAACAAAAATGTGAAAAATTTTCGTATACATTTTGAGAAAATCCGTTCTTATACGGGGCAAATTTTGACAATGTGGAGGTCGATTTCCCACGAGTCAATCAAGTTCAATTGCAATGTATGCAGTTCCAAGGCAGTTTTCATAATTGATAAAAAGCCTATTTCTATTT